>VZRI01005665.1:207864-249364 GCA_013397515.1 Upupa epops | reverse complement strand
AATGTGTGGAAAAAGATCCATGTCATTAAGTTTTAAGGAAAGGTTCCATATTATTTTTAGCAAAACTATAAATTGTGTGGGCTGAGATACAATTAATTTCTTTAAAATGGGACTGACTTACTTTAGCCTGGAAAAGAGGCTGCTCAGGGGTGACCTTATCGCTGTCTCTAACTACCTGAAAGGTGGTTATGGTCAGACAGGGGTCGGTCTTTTCTCCCTGGACACTGGAGACAGGACAAGGGGTCACAGTCTTAAGCTCCATCGGGGGAGGTTTAGACTTGACATTAGGAGAAGGTTTTTCACTGAGAGAGTGATCCGGGTTTGGAACGGGCTGCCCACAGAGGTGGCTGAGTCACCGTCTCTGGAGGTGTTCAAGGTCAGGCTGGATGAGGGGCTGAGTGGCATGAGCTAGATGTCAGATGTTTAGGGTTACTGGGTTGGTTTTAGGTTGGACTGGATGATCTTTAAGGTCTTTTCCAGCCTCATCATTGCTGTGATACTGTGATATTCCTGCTTTGCCTTGCAAACACCTAAGAGGGGTCAAGCTGTTTTCTGGAGTACCTTTCACCAGCTGCTAAAGAGGAAAACAGAGTGATCTCTCTTTCTATGGGACAATTTTGTTGGTTCAAAGCGATTCATTTCAGAAGCATTCCAAATGAATTCTTCTTTCAGCGTTTGACACATTAGAAAATGCATCTTGTGTTTGTCATTAGCAGAGCTAAGAACTCAAACCATTCTAGGAGATGTGGAGCACTACTCAGGCTGGAGCGCTCTACATGGGTCAATTAATTTTCTGTATTATTATTTATTTTCAAGAAATATGCTTCTGCAGTGATTTGCTACAACTTTTGGAACGTACTGAAAACCAGCAGTTTGATGAGAGTAGCCATAAAGCAGGTCTCATTGTGAAATGATGCAGCAACAATCAGGGTTGAGGTGTGGAAGTCATGTCAGCCGCAGGCTTACGTCGGTGCACAGAGGTACAGCAGGTTTACAGGCAGGCAAACCCCTAACTTTTCCCTTGCCTAGGGCTTAGTTTCAGTTCACTGAACAAAGCAGCACAAAGTAATTGCAGCCCTTTCCTTGGAAATTGTTTCAGACCCTCCTCGGAGGATTGTGGTCCAAAGGCACTCCAAATTATAAGAACAGAAAATAGATGGTTTGGCCAAAGTTTGTTTGAGATGGTGACATTTATTGGCAGATAGGCTCTGCCCAGGTGTCTTCTTGTATCAGAAAAGGACAACCAGGTTTGTTTGAAGTATTGGGTTTAGGAATTACCTTCAGATTTTGGAGAAAAGACAGCTGGAATCTGTCCTGAATCAGCCTTGTATGGTACCATTGAGGCAGCTTAATCTCATACTGTTAATGTGGTCTTAAACCAAAGTATGCTGAAAATGAGAATTGAGTTTTGAGGGTGTTCTGTGCTATGATATCATGCTCATCATTCTCACTCCACTCTGTGGAACCTGAGACTAATGACAAACTGATTGATGTTAAAAGACCTGGGTGCACTTGGTGGATAATGACAGAATCATCAAATCACTGGGGATTGGAAGGGAGCTCAAAAGATCATCCAGTCCAATCCCCCTGCCACAGCAGGATCACCTAGATCAAGCTGCACAGGAATACATCCAGGTGGGTCTAGAACGTCTCCAGAGAAGGAGACTCCACAACCCCCCTGGGCAGCCTGTTCCAGTGCTCCGGGACCCTCACTATGAAGATAAAGACTTCTTAAAGGTATAAACTTCAAGAAAGAAACAGAGGTAATTCTGTAGATCTTAGCTTTTCACTTAGAGCCCCACGCAGTTTTTAGTGCACAAAACAGTACAGCATATTGCTAGCTTCATTTTTGTTTCAATCTGTATTTTCAGTCTCAGCATCTCATTGGAGTATCAACAAACACGTCAGGTTGCTTGCCTGCACAGCATTTGGAGATTGTAAAAAGCCCATCCTCTTCATTCCCTCCTTTCTACCCCTTCACTGGGGGGTACCTTCATTCTACCTTCATTGTGAGGTAACTACACTGCAATNTCCTTCAACAATACCATCTTTTCTTTGAGAGTTCTTTTTATGGCGCATCCTCTTTTTTTATGAGGCTCGTTATACATAATTTGAACATCACTTTCAAGAACTTCCATATGGTGTCAATAAATAAGTCTTTAGAGGCTTTCACTTATCTTCTAAATATGGTTCAATAGCATCTAATTAAATCAATATATTAAAGAAACCACTGCCGTCTATACAAATCAAGCATCTTGAACTGGATGGTTTAGCATTTAGATCCTGCCATTAGTCCTTAATTATAAGGATTTTTTGAAGATATAACCTTCAAGAAAGAAACAGAGGTAATTCTGTAGACCTTAGCTTTTCACTTAATAGAGCCTCACAGAGTTTTTAGTGCATAAAACAGTACAGCGTATTGGTAGCTTTATTTGTGTTTCAGTCTGTATTTTCAGTCCCCACATCTCAGCTGGGGTCTCAGCAAACGGTTTGGGTTGCTTGCCTGCACAGCAAGCACTGAACTGGAGAGTGTAAATCAGCCATCCTCTTCATTCCCTCCCGTTTACCCCTTCATTGTGAGGTAACTGCACTGCAATATTAAATTGGGTACCAACTCATTACCCCAGAGAGTGATGGCACTGGCTGATGCAGCTCTGTGCTCATCTCAGACATCATCTTACTCTGGCACAGGAAGTATCCAGTGTAGCTCAGAACTTGGCCTTGACCTACTCTGTTGGCTTTCAAAGAGCACTTTGTTTCATGCTGTAGAGGTTAAGCATATGTGACCTGTGTCTGTCTTAACAAGGAGACTGGAGTATACGTGTGCACCAGCAAAATGAGACAGAAGTGAGGGACAGCTTCATGGAGTTCAGTTGCCAGCAGGGCCTGAACCACTGTTGTATGTTTTCACAGAAAGATGTTCCATAATCTGAAAGAATAATTTCGACTGGATATATTAAGAGGCATAAGAGAAACTCTGTCTGCCACAAATCAATCCTTGTACAACTAAATTCAAGCCTAGACTCTTTTGAATGAGAGCAATTCATCCTGTCTGGTGACTAGATCGTTACTCTTCTGTAATGTATGTGGGGTTTGTTCTACATTTTGATTGTTTTATGTTTTGCCTTTCTGTATTACATATATTCTCCTCTTTCCCTAATGAATACTTATTCCTTCTTTAAAGGATGCTGGACACCTCTGATGATCAAAGTTTAATTGCATCATGTAGTGTTGAAAACAATTTCAACAGCATAATTACTCCTAATTGAAGCTGCTTTTGACATTTATCTTAGAGTGAAGTATTTTTAATAGAAGACTGCTTGTTCTGGTTTGTTTCTTCTCTTCTGGCATTGCCGTTGTGCTGGGCTACAGTACTGCTGACAGATCTTGTGTGATGTTGTGCAGCCCTTAGCTGGGATGTTATGTGCAGACTGCTTCTGCATACCACAGAGTCCAGAGTGTCAGAACACTGTCACTGAATGACTGGATCTTTCTTCTGGAAAGATGAGAGGTGGGGAAGTTGCACAGGCAGAGCTACTGCCACAAGTATTCTCAATGCAAAATGGACCGGTACGTGCAGTGCCCTACTCTGGCATCTCAGCAGGCAGAACAAGTACAGCCCAAAGTTATGAAGAAACCTCACCTAGTGCAAATCAGGCTTGACACACGTAAAAAAAGCTTGGCTAATGTAAATTTGCCAAGGATTTAACAGAAATCAGTTCTGAGTTACACTGAGCTTTAGCAGGAATGGAAGATATTTAACAGATCAAACAGGTTAAGCTTTTTTCCACACCGTCACTGACAGAGTTGGTTCACAACTGATTTATGTAGTTGTGTAACAAGTGGCAACCATTAGACAGAGGCAACTACAATTCGGTAAGGTCAACAGTTTTGTTGTTGTTTTGGACCAATTTTAGAGAGTAAATAATAGGGTCAATATTTTCCATCTGAGGTGTAGATGTAATTTCTACTTGACAAGGTTAAAAAGGACTCCATACCTTCTTTAAGCCAAGAATTGAAAGCAATAGATTAGCAGTTAAAAGAGCACAGCACAATGATTTAAAGGTTGACTGGGATTCCAAATTGTATTCCATGTTTCATCATGTATTAAAAAACCTAATTATAACTAAAACCTAAGTGATGCGAGAGGAGGGCTAGGAATGTTTATAAACTGCTGTAATTGAATGATCACCACGAAACTAAGGTAAGATGAGAAAAATATTAAGCAATATCAATGCCTTATCAAATGAAATATGAATGTTCATGCAGTTCAGAGCCTTCCATCTCACCAACCCAGTAATTCACCTTTCAGCAATATCCATCAGTTCTGGGTGATGAGGACTCTAACAAAGTGAAGCACTTTGCTCACAACCCCCAGCAGCACCACAGCCTTGGGAGCAGGGGCTAGGGAGTGTCTGGTGGAAAAGGACCTGGGAGGTGCTGGTTGATTTTTGGCTAAACAGGAGCCAGCAGTGTGTCCAGGTGGCCAAGAAGGCCAACGGCATCCTGGCTTGCATCAGGAATGGTGAAACCAGCAGAAGTAAGGAGGTGGTGGTGCCCCTGGACTCTGCACTCATGAGACTGCACTTTGAGTACTGGGTCCAGTTTTAGGGCATCACAGTATAAGAAGGAAATTGAGGTGCTGGAGCAGGGCCAGAGAAGGACAGTGAGGCTGGGGAGAGGGCTGGAAAACAGGCCCTGTGAAGAGTGGCTGACAGAACTAGAGAAGAGGAGGGTGAGAGGAGACCTTACTGCTCTCTACAGCTACCTAAAAGGAGGTTGTAGTGAGACTGGAGCTGGTCTCTTCTTCCACATTAGTAATGATGGAATAAGGGGAAATGGTCTCAAGCTGTGTCAGGGGAGGTTTAGATTGGATCTTAGGAAGAAGCTTTTTACTGACAGAGTGGTTGGGCACTGGCACAGGCTGGCCAAGAAGGTGGAGTCACCATCCCTGGAGGTTTTTAAAAGGCAAACAGCTAGAGAACTTGAGGCCATAGTCTAGGGCTTAGTGAGACTTTGAGATGAGGGCTGGACTTGATGATCCTGGAGGCCCTTTCCAGCCACAATGATTCTATGATTCTAATAGATGTCAAAACACACTGCAGTCTGTTATCCAGGTTACTATGCAGAGGCTGCTTCCAGAGATCCGGAACCCATATGCTAACACAGTGCCTTGCTTTCCTTGAGCTTATTTGATAGTTTGGCATTTAAACTATCACAGTGATTTATTCCAGTATTTTCATTTATGTTTCTTTGACAAACCACTCCTGGTTCTAGCACTGTCTTTGACTCCCCGTTTCTATCAGTGACACAGCTTATACCTGCCATTTCTTAACAAAAATCCCTCACTTTTGTTTCTGTCCATGACCACTGCTATATTTTCTATCAATATCTTCCCTTCAAATTCCTTCAGTGATAACAATCTTCTCCTAGATTTTCAGTTTTCATGTTTCAGTGCTCTTGCAAATGTCAGTTACCTTTCCTGTCTGCTATACACATTTCACAGCATCACAGAAACATTTTGGTTAGAAAAGACTTGTAAGAACATCAAGTCCAGCCTTTAACCCTACTCTTGTGTTCATCACCCCTAAAACAGATCTCTGAAAATCATATAGATGAGGTGTTTAAACACATCAAGGGATGGTGACCCAACCCCCTCCCTGAGCAGCCTCTTCCAAAGGTTCACAACCCTCTCTGAGAAAAAACTATTTCTTAATGTCCAACCTAACCCTCCCTTGGGTGGTTAGGTCATGGGCTGGGCTGGATGAGCTCAGAGGGCTTTTCCAGCCTCAATACTAATTGTGTTGCTATGGAGAAAGATACTGCTGGCCCTTGTACACAGCTCAGAATCGGAAATCTGATTTCCCAGACATCTTCACTACAACTCCAGTGTTTTCTCCTCAGGAGAGCTGGTCCCAGTCTGATGGGGACTGCAGCAAGCTGCCTCAGCTCTCAACACAAGCCCCTAGTTCAAAGTTTGCAGCGGAAAAAAACCCACCATCAGTGGGACAGAGTCTCTCAACTGCTGTAGTAATGAAAATGCTAAAAGCCCTCCCCTCCCACATGACAGATTAGGCATAAAAGAAACTAGATAACAATGAATTTAATTAGAAATTCCACCTAGAACTTCCCAAGTGCTGCTCTGAACTTTGCTATGCAAATTTCTCCCGTGCCAAATGGAACCACTCTCTTTCAATTTGCCCTTCTCCATTTGGCCAATTTATTAGAATCTGATGTTTTTCTATTTTGCAGGGCGTTTTATTTATTTAATATCTCAGGCTATTTCAGTTCCACTGTGTTTGCTATGGATTTTTCTTTCAAAACGCCAGTTTTCCTGCAATATGAAATTGCTTAAGTTCATTTTAGCATGGTGCTGGAATCACTTTTTCCTCATTACTGTGTGTATTGTAAAGAGGAAGAAAATGCTTTTTTACTGCAGGCAGTGTGTAAAGTCTCCCTGTTTGCATTTTGAACATTAGCTCATTGTCCAATACCAGAGTAAGGAAAAAAAACAACCCCACATCTCCTGTGAGCAAACAAGAGGTATATTAATACAGCACCAACCGCAAAGAGGAATGAAATGTCATCACTCTTGAACTACTCTGTGTTTGGCTCTATTAAAACTTCCATCAAGTTTCATCCAATAAACAAGCCATAACTGGACTGCAGGATGTAGCACTCTGAAAGATGTAATATGAAAACTACGTGTTAAAGCCTCAGTGCATTGTTTGGCAGTGGCACAGTTTGTGCTTAGAAAGTATGACTGAACATTCATGTTTAACTCCTGTGTTTTCTCTCTTGTCTGTAGGTAGCTACATGAGGGATGGAAGCTTAAGCATCAGTCTTCTCATACTTTTTGGGAACGCTAAGCAAGAGCTGGCACTCAAAACTATGAGTTGCTCACTAAAGTAGTGAGATACAAATAGTGTGCAATTTACTGTACAAGGAGTAGCAGGGGAGAAATGGGCAGCACTCGGGGGAAAACACTCAGAAGTGAGAAAAGGCTGAGGGAGCTGGGTCTCTTGAGCTTGGAGAAGAGGAGGCTGAGGGGGGACCTCATTACTGTAAATATGGGAGGGGTGGGTGTCAGGAGGATGGAGCCAGGCTCTTCTCAAGGTCATCTGGGGATAGGACAAGGGGCAATGGGTGCCAGCTGGAACAGAGGAGGTTCCCTATCAATATCAGCAGGAACTTCTTCCCAGGGAGGGTCCCGGAGCTTTGGAACAGGCTGCTCAGCAGGGTAGTAAAGTTTCCTTCTCTGGAGGTGTTCCCGACCCACCTGGCTGTGTTCCTATGTGACTTGGTCCAGGTGATCCTGCTGCGGCAGGGGGATTGGACTAGATGACATTTCGAGGTTCTATGATTCTATGTAACACACACACACCCCCACTAATGCTTAATTTTGAGGCGTGCAGCATCACAGAGTTTTGACTTTGCATGTGCTTCAGGACAAATCCTTACAGCTGCCCCTGTGCTGCCCTTTCACTGTCTGCAGCACCAGGCTAAGCCTTTGCTGGCATCCTCCAGCAGAGTTGCACTCACACACCAGCTGGTCTTGCACAGCCTCTCTTGCTAAGTTCTCTGGACATTGTATTCAAATTTTTGTACTTGATCTCTCCTTTCTTGACTTTTTCCTTCCTTATCTCATCCCTGACAAAGGGTTACTTATTCTTACTCATTCACACTGTATGGCAGCCATGGTGTGGGAGTACCTGAGGGAGTTGGGATTGGCCAGCCCAACTGTCGTTTCAGGAAAAGAAAGCTCTGGGGCAACATCATAGCAGCCTTCCAGTACCTGAAGGGGGCTACAGGAAAGCAGAGGTGGGGCTTTTCACAAGGGCATGGGGTGAGAAGCCAAGTAGTGAGGGTTTTAAACTTAAAAGAGGAGAGATTTAGGTTGGAGATTAAGAGGAAGTTCTTTAATGTGTGGCTAGCCAAACACAGGAACAAGTTGTCCAGAGCAGCTGTGGTAGCTCTATGCCTGGAAGCATTCAAGGCCAGGCTGAATGGGGCTCTGAGCAAGCTGATCTAGTGGGAGGTGTTCCTGGGTTGGAACTCTACTGTCCTTAAGGTCCCTTTCAACTCCAACCTTTCTATGATTCTATGTCCCTGAATTCTCTTAGAGAAGAATTAAGTTTCCCCCCTGTGACAGGGAAGTGTATTTGCTTTCAAAGGAGTTCCAGTGCAGCGATGCAATGATAGCTAGGAATTCACGATGAAGCAGTGCAGCACACACACCATTCCTATAAACACTTTGAAGTGCCATGCTTTCCTTTATAATGTATTAGTAATAACAAATATTTGCTTTACTGCCAAGAAATGAACTTAACATTTTTTAATTAAAAATTAAATGAGGGTTTGTGCTTTTAAATAAATCACCATCTTCTGAGTCTGACAAAGAGGAACTCCAGAAGAAAAACTAAGTAACTTAACCCAGAAAAATTAGAACCCCTGTAGAAGTATCACAAATTTCATTTTCTATTGTTCTGAAGGTACCCAACACCTTGAAATGCCAATACTGTGGCTAAGTACCCTTCAGAATCAACTATTTCCATGCAAAACTACTTCCAGCAAAAGATGCCAGAGGTTTAGACTTAATGTTTTGTGCCTGACCAACAAGGTCATTCAGAAGACTTTAACCCTACAACAGTTTAATACACATATCCTGGCTTAAGCCTGCCTGTTCAAAGACATTTCTTCATGCTAAACTTGGCAGTGAAAGCAAAGGTTCAGGTAGGAGTGGACATTCCAAACAGGGCAAGACTTGGCTGCACAGGTAGTGACACACACAGGGCTTTTGGCCACACCATCACCCATGAGAGGAGGGTTGAAGACAGCATTTTCTCCTGCACTCTAGCTGTGCTTTCACTGACTGTGCAGATTGTGTGAAAGCTGGGACCTTTACTAGCACCAGAGGAAGGAGAGCAGGGGCTAAACCAGTGACAGACACCTTTTCACTCCCTTCCCATCTCTAAGGACAAGAAGATCATGGGATCCTCTTTGATGAATGAGTGCCTTGACAAAACAGAGCAAGAGTGGTCTTACGAAGAGGCTAGGTAACCTGGTGAGAGAACTGTAAGCAGCTATACTGGGGAGAAGGTGTCATAGTCTGAAAGAGATCATGGTACGGGGGAGTGAAGCATTAGGGGGCCACTGGGACGGAAAAATCTCATGCTTCCCCTGAGAAAGGATGCAAATGACCACCCACTGGGAAATATCCTGGGAGCAGCAGAGCTCTGACCTCACTGAGTGTACAGTGATGTGGTGCTTTAGGTCCCAGCAGTCAAATACATGGGCATACATATTTTTTTCAGGAAAGACATATTGGGAAAGTGAGTGAGAACGGTTTTGCTGCACAGAGAAATGGATGGAGTGTGTGGAACTATCACCACAGAGGAGATGGTGTCAAGCCAGTTGAGAATTTATGAGGTTAGAGACCAGACCATCACGGGTGGCACAAGCTTTTGCTGCAGACAAAAGGATTATGAGGTAAACAAAGGCTGTAGACATCTGGAAGAAGTCTTGATACCACTAAGTGGCTCTCATGGGGATCTCAATCCCGATGTCTGCTGGAAAGGTGACAGAGGCAGGGAGATGCAACCCTAGAATTTCCAGGGTGTGTTGAATTTATTGATGCAGGTGGCAGAGCTACTCAGTGAATACTTTGTCAGAACTATTACTGACAATCAATACAGAAATGGTCATGAGTATCAAAGTCATGGGCAGCACTGGCCTCAAAGACTGAGAGAATGCACAGTTTAAAAGCCTGAGAGGAGGCAGGTAAAAGAATCTCCCTGACTTAAGGACAGCAGGTTTCTGGCTACTTGGAGACATTGCTCGGGAGGACAACCTCTTTAGGGCAACACAAAGTGCTGCTGGAAGTACATTGGTAACAGAGGGACAGTTGATAAAGCATATTAAAAAGGGTGAGGTGTCCTCACACAGGCTCTGTAAGAGCATCTGAGGAATGGGGAGGGCTATGCCCATCCTTACAAGAACAAGCATTGGCAAAAAAACACCTCTATGATATGGTCTAAATCTTTTCTAGCTTTTAGAAATTAATCTTACTGCTCTTACACGCTTTTATATACTCCAATTATTTTATCATACCAGTGTACCCTGAGACAAAAGATACCTAATTTTAATACAGTAATTCTGTGACCAAGGTATTTAAAAGATTCCTATAGAGTTAGCCTTTCTGAACAACACTACTTCTCTTCCAGATGCTGTTTGTTGTATCTATTTATACCCCACATGCTTTCAGAAAGGAATTATCCAGTCAGCTTGCAGCAGCAATGATTCTGAGACCACCGGTACCTCTGACATTTATGAGTGTAATTTTAAAGCCACTAAATCATAGTTGGACAAAAAGCTTTGAAAGCTGTACAAGGTATTTTGTTCTTTAAAATAGCTTTAAAATGTATTCACCTAAATAATTGGGTTTCTTTTTGTGCTTGTTATTTCATGTGTTCTCTGAACTCACTCTGCTACTTATGCCTGATTTAATTTGTAATTGCTAACTTTTCCATAGCTGAGAAGGGAACAGGTCAGCTCATTTTTAATTCATTGTTCATTCTGAAGACTGGCTTTTCCTTCCTTAATTCCAGCTCTTCAGAAGACACCTGACTATGTCACCTCGGTAACTCATGCATCATTTTGTGACTATCAATTTCCAAGCTTTCCTAGACATGATTCTTTCTAACTGAGGGAGGAATAGATAACCAAGCTATATCCTCATCAGCTGTATGACCTGTAAACATTTTTGTACTCCCCAAGCAGAAAATGTTTTCCAAGAACCTGTTGCCAATAAGATAAAGTCTTTCTTGTTAAACTAAACTGCACTTGCACTCTCATCACTGAGCATTTTCATAGAATCATAGAATACTTAGGGATCGGAAGGGACCTTGAAAGATCATCTGGTCTAATGGACTAGATTGGACTGGACTGGGTTGTTTACTTGGCTGGGGGAGGCTGGAAGAGCTTAGATCTTTTCAAGTCCCTTCCAACTCATAGCATGCATAACTTTGTTGTTATCTCTTGCAACTCTCCTTCCTAGGAATGTCTACAAAGGAACATCTTTTTCTACCATTCTTAACTGAAAAGAACAGTCTTTAAAATATATTCTGCCTTTTACTCCACATGCCTCAAGTTGTGGCACATTTTCCCTCATACTTTTTTTTAAGAACATAAAAACCCAAACAGTCCCAGTTTTTAAAATCATGGGATAAAAACAGCTTGTACAGTATGATTGAAAAGCATTAGCTCAGCAAGGCTATCACAAACAAAGCATCACTGCAAAAGTTGTTCATGAAATCTTCATGGCTAGATTTCTTAGGACAAAGCATAACGACACAGAGCTTAGAGGAAACTTATACCCTTTCATGTGCAATCTCCTAAGAAAAGCATCCCATGCACTGTGACAGCAGAAGCTCTCTAGATCCATTCTGCACTCAGATGTTGTGGGAACCTGGGGGTTAGATATATGGGCACTCCTTTTAGGTGAAACCTTTGCCTGTAAATGAGCATGGGCAATGCAACGGGTTCCACAGCAATAGAACTTTTGATAACTAAATCTGCACATCAGTCAATACAGCAATGGACAGAACACTGATTTCAAAAACTCTCTTCAAGAATGCAGTAGATTCTGCTTCTTAAGGAATATTATTACAGCTTTGCTAGAGAGATTTTACAGAGAACTTATCATAAATATTTCTTACATGATGAACAATGAAAGAATGAGAACTTCGTTATTACTCTGTTTATTACAAAGAATCACAGAATTATTGAGGCTGGAAAAGACCTCATTAACTGGTAGTCATTTCTTCCTTGAAGTTTGATCTATTTTACACAGATTCTGCAGAGAGAAATGTAAAGATGAATTTGATGCGATATGAGCCAGTAAGCTCACAGCTAACACCTCCAACCTTAACTCTTAACCTAAAACAGCCTAAACTTACCCCTTAGTATTTTGTTTTACAATAGGAGTACAAAAAGTTGTGGCATATTCGTTATCATTATCTGAAGGAGGCTACAAGAAAGCTGGGGTAGGGCTTTTAACATGGGTGAGTAGTGAGAGGACAAGGGGAAAGGGCTACAGACTTGAAGAGGGGAGATTTACATTGGACATTATGAAAACTTTCCTGTGAGGGTGCTGAGATGCTGGAACAGGTTTTCCAAGGAAGCTGTGGCCGCCCCATCCCTGGAAGTGTTGAAGGCCAGATTGGCTGGGTCCCTGAGTAACCTGATCTAGTGAAGGCATCCCTGCTTCACAGGGGGGTTGGAACTCAATCTGTAAGGTCCCTCCCGCCCCTGGCCAGTCTGTGATTCTGTGAAACTTGTTCTGAACTTTAACCTATCTTGGGTGACACTGTTTTTCCTTTTGAAACAGGGACAAGGCAGCTGTCCTACCTCCTACAATAGACACTAGAGGATCCTGTGTTTTACTCTGAGAATGACAATAAAGCATGAAGGGGTTTAACATACACACATTTCACTGAGAAGTCACAAACCCCTCTTTCATTCCTGAACTGATACAAGAGGAAAAAATTGCTGAGAGAACATCAAGAAAGCAACATAATGATTTCAGTTAGTCTGGATGTTCAGAAGGAAATGCGTGGTTGCAATGCCAAGGTAGAAGGGAGGAGATGCCTCTGTGCCCATGATGTTTCTTGCCTGTGCTTATATCTTCTGACAAACTTCACTTACATTACCTCCTGGGTGGATTTTTTTCATGTCTTATTCTGTGGCCAGATTGGCTGGGTCCCTGAGTAACCTGAAAGTCTATCCTCACTGAGCTCATGTGAAACATTATTCCTACTATTCCAACTAATAAAGATTTAATAAAGTAGGTGCCCTGCCCAGTGAAAAGGCTGGAGTACAAAGACCTATTTTTTTTTCCTTTTGTTGTAGGAAATAAATGCTAAGAAAAGCCTGTCTTTAAGGTTTCCGCAGTCACTTAACTGCTTACTGATGCTTGTGTTTGAAAGGACAGCTCCTCCAAACTTTTGATCATGGAGGCATAGAATTATACAATCATTTACGTTGGAAAATACCTTTAAGATCATTGAATGCACAGAATAACCCGAGTCTACCAAGACCACCATCACCTTAGCAGTATAAAATTCTTATATACAGGAGTACAAGCATATCAATTCATTTTAAACTACTACTGCACCAACATGTATGTTTTCTAACAAACAGGAATAGAAATTAAAGTATGGATACAAAAATGAAATAAATACTACATAGCTTCAGAGCTTTTTACTAAATGAATGTTTAAAAACTATTTTCTTCCCATATCCCAACAGATCATCTTGAGCAGCCCCTGAGATGCACTCACAGTTTCACAGTACTGATGAGGCTGGAAAAGACCTTAAAGATCATCCAGTCCAACCTAAAACCAACCCTGTAACCCTAAACATCTGACATCTAGCTCATGCCACTCAGTACTTCATCCAGCCTAACCTTGAACACCTCCAGAGACGGTGACCCAGCCACCTCCGTGGGCAGCCCGTTCCAAACCCGGATCACTCTGCCAGTGAAAAACCTCTTCCTAATGTCAAGTCTAAACCTCCCCTGATGGAGCTTAAGACTGTGACCCCTTGTCCTGTCTGCAGTGTCCAGGGAGAACAGACCGACCCCCGCCTGACTCCAACCCCCTTTCAGGTAGTTATAGACAGCGATAAGGTCACCCCTNGATGCCATTAGCCCTCTTGGCCTCACCCCACTGGGAAGGTCACTGCTGTAAGTAGCCTTTTCAGTCTGTGCTTGAATCTCAGCACTGCAGCAGATACATGCAAGGATATGAAAGCTATCTGATCTACTTGCTGTTTAGGTTTTATTTTCTTTAACTTTGCAGCAAATTTATTTTGAAGAGGGCTCCCTGGAATGGCTATGGGAGAAAACCCCACGACTGTGTGTTTGGAGCAAGAGTCATGTTTAACTGCAGATTTTAGATTGGGTAATACAGCACACGGAAAAGATCAGTTCTGCTATGATCAAACCTATCTTGTCAGGAAGGTGAAGGATGGTTTGGCTGTAAAGTACTACTGAGACACAAGCTTGTAAGTCAGTCCTTCGAGAGGGATAAGAGCAGGGAAAAATAAAACTCAGATGTGAGAACAAAACGGGAAAAGCAGTTATGTCTAGAAGAGAGAAGAAAGCTTTTCTTGTAAAACTTATGGGACTTGTGGATCTCTTTTTTATCTACACAAACAATGGTGTCCAATAAACATTAAAAGAAGACAGAGTAGTGAAACCAGGATGTTTTGGGAGGTAGGAGGGCTGTGGAGCATGCATTCCCCAAACAGTCAAAGGAGAAAGTTGTGTTCTTGGGAAGTGGGGACAAAATAGGACGGATACTCTACCAGATCTGCAGCAATTCAGGAAGGGTTCCAGAATCTACAGAATTCACCTCCTGCCAATTACACATTTAAAACCTTATTCCTTGTTGAGACAGACACTGGAGACATTTGTTTAACCTCTACTATGAGAGATCACACAGAATCACTAAAACTAAACCCAGAGGCAGGTGAAACTAAACTAGAGGCATTGTAGGCCCCCTGCTGAACGAGGTGGGTGCCCTGAAGACAGAGGATATAGAGAAAGCAGAGATACTGAACACCTTCTTTGCCTCTGTCAATACTTCTGGGAGCTTGGCCTGATATCAAAGCCCAGACTGCTGAGGCTCGAGAGGAAGTCGATGCAAAAGAAGAGCCTGCCTTGGTTGATGAGGATTGAGTTAGGGATGAGTTGAGCAAACTGGATGTACATAAATCCACGGAACAGGCTTCCCAGAGGGGTTGTGGAGTCTTCTTCTCTGGAGATGTTCCAGACCTGCCTGGATGTGTTCCTGTGCGACTTGGTCTAGGTGATCCTGCTGTGGCAGGGGGGTTGGACTGCATGATCTTTCTAGGTCCCTTCCCATCCCTAATGATGCTATGGTCACAGAGAACATCTTTTGTTGGAAATGACCTTTAAGATCATCAAGTCCAATCTTCTCCAACTCAACGCTGAGAGGTTACCTCTAAACAGTGTTCCTCATCACTATGCTTAGCTGCCTTGCAAATACCTCCAGGTATTATGTTTCCACCACAGCCCTGGCAACTTGTTTCAGTATTTGATAACCCTTTCAGTGTTGAAATCCTCTGGTCCTATCTCTTGCCAGCAGGGAGAAGAGGCTGTCCCCCTCCTCACTCTAACCTCCTTCTCCATAGTTGTAGAGAGCAATAAGGCCTCCTCTCCTTTTCTCCAGGCTAAACAACCACTGTTCCCTCAAATACTGCTCACAGAAATTGTGCTCCTACAGTTCAATGCCCTTCCTGTAGTAAGGGGCCCAAAATCAAAGTGCTCTTTGAACGCCAACAGAGTAGGTCAAGGCCACATTCTAAGCTACACCGGATACTTCCTGTGCCAGAGTAAGATGATGTCTGAGATGAGCACAGAGCTGCATCAGCCAGTGCCATCACTCTCTGGTGTAATGAGTTGGTACTCAATTTAATATTGCAGTGCAGTTACCTCACAATGAAGGGGTAAACGGGAGGGAATGAAGAGGATGGCTGATTTACACTCTCCAGTTCAGTGCTTGCTGTGCAGGCAAGCAACCCAAAGCGTTTGCTGAGACCCCAGCTGAGATGTGGGGACTGAAAATACAGACTGAAACACAAATAAAGCTACCAATACGCTGTACTGTTTTATGCACTAAAAACTCTGTGAGGCTCTATTAAGTGAAAAGCTAAGGTCTACAGAATTACCTCTGTTTCTTTCTTGAAGGTTATATCTTCAAAAAATCCTTATAATTAAGGACTAATGGCAGGATCTAAATGCTAAACCATCCAGTTCAAGATGCTTGATTTGTATAGACGGCAGTGGTTTCTTTAATATATTGATTTAATTAGATGCTATTGAACCATATTTAGAAGATAAGTGAAAGCCTCTAAAGACTTATTTATTGACACCATATGGAAGTTCTTGAAAGTGATGTTCAAATTATGTATAACGAGCCTCATAAAAAAAGAGGATGCGCCATAAAAAGAACTCTCAAAGAAAAGATGGTATTGTTGAAGGATTTAAGTTCTAATATGGGATTTCAGAGCCTCAGAGAGGATGTGGTGTGCAGCTAACTGACAATACTTGGGATCATGTTTGTATTAGATGACATAGCTACAAGTACAGTTCTGTGATGACTGGTGTAGGTGATGCTGCTGTGGCAGGGGGATTGGACTAGATGATCTTTCAAGGTCCCTTCCAATCCCTAATGATTCTATGGATTAAAAACTAATGGTAAGAATAAGCAAGAGGAGTCAGGAGTCAGACATGAGACTCTGAAAGACAATGATGAGTCAGAAAATACACTGCTCACATTTCCACTCTAGTAAATGGATATTTAACTTTTACAAGGTCTGCTCCAACCTCAACCTGCAGTTAACTATTTTAATACATGATACCTGACTGTTTTCTTGAAGTCAGCTCTGTATCTAGTGTGTCCTACAATACAGCTGAACTGCTCCTCTGGTGTTTTTCTTACGTGTTTCTAAAAAAATAGTAACAGCTCCAAAAAAAACAAACTATAGAAAGAATTGAACCACGGGTATGCATTGCATTAAAAAAACAAATTCCAAACTCAAGTGCTTGAAGGTAGAACAACTAAAATGATGGCTTCAGCCTGAGGTCTCGGTGCTGATGGTGATATCTGACTGGATGACATTCTGTTCTTCCTGAACCATTCTGAGAAGTCCAGGGGAAATATTTTTTCCTCAGCTAATTTTTCCACAGATCCTGTACCTTTTTAAGTAGCTCATTCTTCACCTGTCTACCTTTGACACAAGCAATTTCCTCCTTGCTGCCTGGGTACCAGCTGGAGAGGCACTGACAGTCCAGGTAGACTCCCTAATCTGAGTGTATCATTTCTATGAGATAGAAACGGCTGGAGCAGAGCTCATTCAAGAATTCCTGCCCCTATACCTCTAAGTGACTGGATGGTGTATAATGCCTCCTCACTTCTGGTAACATACCACAGCAGTTGTAACATCATAGCATTAATGACAGAATTGAAATCCTCTGTGTTCAGTCGGTATCACCCATCTCTCTATTAATTTGTCATGACAAGCAGTAAGGCAATTTCTAACAAACAAATTCAATTATAGAGGCAAAGGCCTGCTCAGTCCTGGCAGTGCTGGACTGGATATGGTCACTCTGATGGAAACAGGTCTATGTGGAAGGAAGGGAAAGGATAGTAAGATAGATAAGGAAAGATCCTACAGAGGAGGTGGGGGGAATAGCCTATGACCCCGTATCATAAAAGACTATTTCATAAGTAACCTGAACGATGTGGAAGGATTAAGACCCATAAGGAATCTTAACTAATTCTGGCACTTCCTGACTTCTATGATTTTGGACATAATTTTAAACACCATTTTCTTTCACCTTACACTTTTAATCTAAGGCTGTGGCTTTTTCCACTCCATACATTCATTCTAACAGATCTGTTGCCCAGCATTGCTGTCTGTAGATTAAACAACTGAACAGTTTCCTTTCAGTGCAAGCTGAAACACAAATATTCTTTCACTTTGCATAGTCCATCAGAGATTTAAAAACATCTTAAAACAAAACCCAGATGACTTTCACACACATGCATAACAGAATGGGTTAACAAAGTCATAAATCATCTCTCTTTATATGGCTTGCATGTTTGCCACAAATATTTGCTTCTATTTCAGCTGCTAGTGGATTTATAAAGATTTATATAAAATCTTTTGGATCCTCTCCAACCATCTGGGATCCTTGAGGATATCTGGTACAGATAGAGTTATTATAACAAATATTATTCAGTTTATGCCTTTGGATAGCTCGTGTTTTAGCAGGGTATTTGCTCCAACAAATAATTAATAACAAATTTGTTCTATTGTGCACTTCCCGTCTACACACACATCCATCCCACAGCTATGGGATTGGCAGAGCAGTACGAGTTCTTACAGCTAACCAGAGGCCAAAAGCATTCTTCTTTTCTATTTCTATAGCTACCCCTACAGATAACACTGGGTGCTGAAAGCCAGCTGAAAAACTTGCACAATCTAAAGCTGAAGACAGAGAACAGAGCGCTGACTAGGCAATCTTTTCCAGTATTAAGAATTTTCACCCACTTTTAATAAATACTTTCCCATTCCTTCACTCCTTTTCCAAAATCATGTTATGTGAAGCTTCTCAGATGATTTCTCCATTTGTAAAACACTCTTCCTAGCAAAACCTTTTCTTAGTGTGGATATTTTTGATTTATAGGTGATTGCATTGAAAATAGATACAAATTCTAATGAAATCTCTCTTCCTTCCTCATGCAGATAATAAAGGCAGATTAATTACCTTTAATATAGAAATATTATGCATCTCAACACCTAAAAGGAGTCACAGAATATTTACATCCCTTTCACCAAAAAGTTGCATTCTCAATTACATTGAGTTAAACTGCCATCATTCTGAAATTATCTCAGAATGTTTTTCTGCAACCAGGTGTAAAGAAAAGTCACAGGCTGCCCAGGGGGTTGTGGAGTCTCCTTCTCTGGAGACTTTCAAGACCTGTTTGGATGTGTTCCCGTGCAACCTAATCTAGGTGATGCTGCTGTGGCAGGGGGACTGAACTGGATGATCTTTCGAGGTCCCTTCCGATCCCTAAGGATTCTATGACTTGTCCCCTGAGGACCTAGCTCAGCTCTTGTCAAGGTCCAGCTGTTAGCATTTCACTCTCTTGTCAGGTCAAACACACCTGAGAAGTGGGCAATAACAGTATTCCTTTTACCCACAGATGAGGTCTGTTTATCCCTTATTGGGGGCTAAGAATGTGCTCCAAAAGCCGTGTAGCTGCCACAGACAGCCACTGCCCTGAAAATTCTACAAGCCAGGGAGATGAACAGGACAAGAAAATGGGCGACTGTACGGGGTACGAGTCACTGAAAAACTTAACTGACTGTGGTTTGGTCACATAGTTTTCCAAACGATTGCAGTCTCTAGCCCACAAAATGCAGCTGTGAACATGACAGGTAACAGAGTTTTGCAGAATCCTCTTGCACAGACACTGCTAGAAGTCTTCTCACCTGTTAGGGGCATAGCCATCATGGCTTTTTACATGACACCCCTCTACATCATCAGGGCAGACAGAAGCCTTCACACACAGAATCATTGAATGATTGAGGCTGGAAAAGCCCTCAGAGCTCATCCAGCCCAAGCCATGACCTAACATCACCACAGCAGACCAGGGCAACAAGGACCACAGCCAGTCTGTCCTTAAACACCTGCAGGAATGGAGACTTCAGCACTGCTCTCGGCAGTCCATTCCAGCCCTTTCCATGAGGAAGGGCTTCCTAACATAATGACTTTCTCTTCTCTTCAGACCACGCACACTTCATGATCACACAGAATTCTTTTATGGAGATACAGGCTGCCTGTTCACCAGAGTTTAACCTGTCATGGGGAAAACCCTTTAACACTACATGACCCGTGTGCCTCTGCAGAGGATGCAAAAGGAAATATCAACTCTTGTCACAGTGTGTGCTCCAGCTTTTACCCTGCTGTAAGCTCCTATTTTATATACTTGTATTTTCCACAGTTTCCTCTCTAAGGCTGCAGGTAAAGCTATTAATCAGCACCAATGACTGACAGATTCATACCCATCAATTGTTTCCTAAAAAGGGGGAATTCTTTAAGTGCCCATTTGATCATTTTTTTCCCTCACAGTTACAACAAATTGTGGATAACTGTCCTCATTATTATATTCAGAAGAGCTGGACACAGTCCCACTGAGGCAAAAGGAGCCTGGCACTTATTTCAACCAAACCATGATCAGCTACAAACACAACAATGAGACTTAATATTGAAAAATGTTGACACCTTGGTGTGTACTGGACTGTGCTGCTCCTAATCACTGCCTCTGTGTCTGAAGGAGCTTTCAAAAGCCAGGTTTTAAAGAGTAGTTTCATGGTACCAGGACTAGTTCTAAGAGGTTTGCCAAAAACTTGTGTCACTGTGATTTTGAGTACTGTAGATCCTGACAGTCCAACTGGGCATCGCTCTGGCATTATTCTACCAGCTACTTTTGCTTAGGGAGAGCATCCCAAAAATAATAACATTGCTTTCTTTTTGAGTGTGGCTGGGATGGAGTTAACTTCCTTTATAGCAGCCTATTCACTGCTGCGATCTGGATCTGTGACTATATCACTGCTCACACCACATCAGTATTCAGGCTGTGGCTAAGCCAGGCTCACACAGCATCAAGGCTTTCTATTTCTCACTCTGTCCCTACTGCAATGAACAACCTCGGGGTGGAGAGAGGATAGGAAGGGAGCACAGCTGGGACGGCTGACTCAAAGTGACCAGAGAGGTATTCCACACTGCCTAACAACCTCAGTGAAGACAACAGCAATGGGGTGGGAGGTGTTTGGCTGCGAGTGTTACACACACACAGTCATTGCATAGTGACTTCAAGCTTGCAGTTATGGAAGAAAGGTTTTATTAGAAAACGTTTCTGGTCTGTGACGTGGCGTGAGCGGTGGTTGATAGAAGTGTTCTCAGGATAAGACCCTGCACAAAACCAGAAGGCTTTTAACTCAAGATGGATGGGACGGCAATCTCGATTACTGATTGTTGCTGTAAAGATGAATTCTCAGTGAATTTGGAAACTTCCTTAAGGCACCCAAACGACTACTCCTACAGTGTCAGAGAAAAACATGGTGTCATGAGATGCATTCTTTCCTAACTGAGCTATGGGCATTCAATATGCTGCACAGGAGTGAGCACTGCTTGTCAGTGAGTTTGTGATTGGCTAAGGAAGGAAAATAATGGGAACTTACTGGAAGGTTTTGCTTGAACCAGTGAGGGCTGAAAGAGGGCTGTGCAAGCAGTTAATTTGTATAATTAATTTCTGATCAACAGTTGTCAATAAGAAGGAAGTGCCTCAACATTTATACAAAGAACATAGCAACAAGGAAGACTGCTTCTCTGTGTAGATAGGTAGCATCATTTGCCAAGAGCCTAATGCTGAAGGAAAGCAAAACAGTGCCAGAACCCTCATTAAGAGACAAAAATAAAACAAAGAAATCACCTTCAACCATTTTCCTAAAATAACACGTTCAGCAAGTCAAGAGAAATTCTCCTCCCCTCTACTCTGCCTTAGTGAGACCTCACCTGGAGTACTGTGTCCAGTTCTGGGCTCCACAGTCAAAGAAGAAAAGAGATCTGCTTGATAGAGTCCCATGGAGGGCTTCAAGGATACCAGACACTAGAACTCCTGAGGAGCCTTATGAGGAAAGGCTCTAGGTGTTCTAGTCACACCTGGGCCTTTTTAGTCTTAAATTCATGAGGGCTGGGCATCAAGATGGCAGAGACAACCTCTTTTCACTAGTGCCCTGGGATAGGCAATGGCTTCCAGGTGGAGCATAGGAAGTTGCATCACACCATGAGGTAGAACTTACTCACTGGGAGGGTAACAGAGCCCTGAAACAGGCTGCCCAGAGAGGCTGTGGAGTCTCCCTCTCTGGAGCCTTTCCAGCCCTGTCTGGACACATTTCTGAGTGATTGGCCCCAGCTTTAGTCCTGCTCTGGCAGGAGGGTTGGACTTGATGATTTTTGGAGATCCGTTCCAACCCCTCACGTTGTGTGATTTCCCCTTTGAGCAAATGAAAGATATCTTTCTTTCATATTTATTTACCATGTTTTTCTCTATACCTAAGGTAGAGCCCTTTAGTTATCCCTCCCTGCAGTGACCAGCAAATAAACTAGATCTGCTTTTTTTTTCCCCTTTTTCCTCTGTGATTTCCAGAGCAGAAAAACCCATCAAGAGTCTCCTTGCAGCCCCTGGCTTAAGGCAAAAGGATTTACCCTTTAAGGAGAGCAACGCATTAACACATTTCTTTCAGGCACATCTGTGTTTGCTTTAGATCTTCTAACCATCTCCAAAGAGTCTTCCTCCACAATCTTTCACTATTTTGAGCAATATTTTGATAGGATCAGCAGCCTAGCAAGTTTTTCAGCCAATGTGTGTTTCACTGTATACTGATAAGTTTCATATCTGCCCTTCTGTTACTGATGTAGAATTTGATTAAGTTTGCTATTCTGCCTCAGAAACACAAGGCTAAATATTTAGCATCAGATTTTTAAAAGTCTGGAGGTATCTACAGAAAGCTTTAAAAATTCAATGATTCATCTCTAAAGTCTCCTTAAAATGTTTATCCCTGTGTCCAAGAACCCCTTTATGAAGCAGGGGCAGCATGAGCAGTCAAAGTCCTCCTTTAGAAAACAGGTTGCTGTAAAGGTAAATTGAGACTGTGAACAGAGCACTGCTCAGATCCTGGAAGTCAGTACGAATCATAGAATCACTAGGGATCAGAGCAGACCTTGAAAGACCATGCAGTCCAAAAAATGAGGGGTACCTCATTAGTGTCTATAAACATGTGAGGGGTGTCAGGAGGATGGAGCCAGGCCCTTCTTAAGGGCATCTGGTGATAGGACAAGAGGCACTGGGTGCCAGCTGGAACAGAGGAGGTTCCATATCAGTATCAGCAGGACCTTCTTCCCAGGAAGGGTAACGGACCACTGGAACAGGCTGCCCAGGGGGGTTGTGGAGTCTCCTTCTCTGGAGATGTTCCAGACCCGCCTGGCTGTGTTCCTGTGCGACTTGGTCTGGGTGATCCTGCTGTGGCAGGAGGATTGGACTGGATGAACTTTCGAGGTCCCTTCTGATCCCTAAGGATTCTATGATTCTATAAGGTATCTAACACTGAAAGTCTAACATGTATTCTTCAGTTGAGTGTCAAACAAATAAGCTACCATGAACTTTCTGTACTTTCTAAAGACACAAGTTTAAGCTTAAATTTAAGCGCAGCCAATTCATTTGTTCTTGAAAACGGACACCTGAGGTTGCAGGGACTCCGACACTAAACTTTTCTCTTCTAGCAGAAGTAGTGAAGGCGGTGATGAGAGGAAGAATAAGATCTTTATCCACAGTGAAGTCTTGCAGCAGAGCATTCTGTTCAGCAGCATCCATGGCACACGCATTTTCATTACTGGGCATGTTTTATTTATAGCTGTGATTTCTCTTGCTCCCTTTTTTCCTGTTCACTTCAAAGAACTTTCATTTTCTTCTGTGCTCTATTCTTAGCTAAGAAGATTTTTCTTAAAGAGAAGTGAGGGCGTTGGAATGGAATCGCCCAATTTTGGCAGCACAGTCAGGATTGCTTAAACTTCAGTAACTGATGTACATACATCTGTTAGACTTAATGGTTTTTCCTTCAACTGAATTAAAACAGCCCACTGTCCTCTTGAATGGAGGAAACGTGAAGACAAAAAGATGCAATATTAAAGCTAGGCACTTACTGCCAGAGTGAGTTTTCTCTAATTGTTCAAACATTGGGAAATCTCATTTTCCTCTTTCTAGAATCTTTTTCTTTCCTCCTGATTTTTCACCAGAAAATTACTCCAGATTCTCACTTCCTGCAACTCTTTGTCACTCTAATACTTGAGTAGGGAAAAAGTGGGGTTTCTCTGGTGGCAGAAAAAGCACTACACTGAGTACTTTTTCATAGAATCATTAGGGATCGAAAGGGACCTCAAAAGATCATCCAGTCCAATCCCTCAGCCACAGCAGAATCACCCAGACCAAGTCGCACAGGAACACAGCCAGGTAGGTCTGGAACATCTCCAGAGAAGGAGACTCCACAACCCCCCTGGGCAGCCTGTGCCAGTGCTCCGGTACCCTCCCTGGGAAGAAGTTCCTGCTGATATTTAGATGGACCCTCCTCTGTTCCAGCTGGCACCCATTGCCCCTTGTCCTATCCCCAGATGACCTTGAGAAGAGCCTGGCTCCATCCTCCTGACACCCACTCCTCACAGATTTCCTTCACAGGTACCTGATGCAAGCAATACTTCTGGACAGCCTTTGTCACTGCCAGTGACACATGCTTCCTCAAATAAATGCTTTTACACATTGGTTGTGTTACCAGAGCCTTAGTCAAACAGATAACACGTGAGCTCAGTAGAACAAGAGCACACAGGGTAAATGCTTGTGATGTACCAAGAAATATTATCTCAGCACTCACCCACCTCTGCATATGGAGATAAGTACAATGGCATAATAGGTTCCAAGAAGCAGCCTGTTATTTTATAGCTCCATTTGATGACTAATGGCTAAAGCTACTAATAAATATTCCACCGGTAGATGAAATAGATGGAATTAGCAGATACTTAGAGGTACTACCCTCTTAAATGCAATATTTGTGCCATGATTGACTCTGGCAGCGAGACAGATGCTTTGCAGTCAGAAGGCTGGCACTTCAATCCCAGCCTCTAAACTCACATTGTTCCAATAGACTTTAAAAATATATGACTAGGACTGAGGTTTATGGAGAATCTTCTCTTATATATACAAAGGCATTAAATCTACTTCCCATGTGATAAGCAAGATGTCCAGATAAAAACATAACAGTAATAAAGTGTAGAGTGAATTCCATCTGATGTGTAAACTTCGGTCTACACCTGTAGCCAGGTGCAGTTCAGAGACAGGGAGTAAAATGACAGGGCTAATAATCAGCCTCTTCAGTTGTGCTTCTTCTTCTTCAGTAATGTTTAAGCTACCTTTTCTTTTGATTCCAGTTTAGATGAATCCCCTTCTCCAGCCAGTTAATGTACCACATACAAGTGGGGCAAGGAATGATGCCACATGGACTAAACACACTATCACATCTTTTCCCTTATGACTCATTTTTTTCTTTCTGACAACCTTGATTTTTCAGCCATTCCAAAAAATTCCATGTTCCTCAGCACTGTCTGGAACTGCAAGATGCTAAAGAAGCCACCCTGAACTTCCTATTTCTTTATTACTTTTTTTTCATAAGATTCATGCAGATACCCAAACAATATCTTCATAAATCAGATCTTATTTTCATTTACCATTTAGACCAAACCAAATGGAATTGCATTCTGTTTTGCGTGGTTCTGCATTTTCTAGCTTCTTCAGAAGACAGCAGGACTCTTAACTGCAGGAAGGGGGAGACTGCTGTGTATATCTCATAGAATTAAAGGATCATTAGGGATCAGAAAGATTAACCAGTCCAATCCCCCTGCCACAGCAGGATCACCCAGACCAAGTCACACAGGAACACAGCCAGGTGGGTCTGGAATATCTGCAGAGAAGGAGACTCCACAAGCCCCCATGGGCAGCCTGTTCCAATGATCCATTACCCTCACTGAGAAGTTCCTGCTGATATTTAAATGGAACCTCCTCTGTTCCAGCTGGCACCCGGTGCCCCTTGTCCTGTCACCAGATGACCTTGAGAAGGGCCTGGCTCCATCCTCCTGACACCCACCCCTCACAGATTTGTAGACATGAATGAGGTCTCCCCTCAGCCTCCTCTTCTCCAAGCTCAAGAGACCCAGCTCCCAAAACCTTCCTTCATGAGGGAGCTGTTCTACTTCCTTCATCTTGTTTGTTGCTCTACACTGGACACCCTCCAGCAGCTCTGTGTCCTTCTGTAACTGAGGGGCCCAGAACTGGACACAATACTCCAGATGTGGTCTCATAGTCTGCCCAGGGGGGTTGTGGAGTCTCCTTCTCTGGAGACATTCCAGCCCCACCTGGCTGTGTTCCTGTGCAACTTGGTCTGGGTGATCCTGCTGTGGCAGGGGGATTGGACTGGATGATCTTTCGAGGTTCCTTCCAATCCCTAATGATTCTGTGATTCTACGATTATTTGCTTTATCTGATTTAGCCTGTTTTCTACCTGTGTATTGGTAATGTGTTATCTAAAAGAACCAGAAACTAAACTGTTATTTAACTGAAGTAGTAATAACCTATTCCTCAACTATTGAAGGAACAAGTTCTATCAAATGCATTGAAAAGAAATCAATTTATTTCTTTTGTTCACATTTTTACTTGGGTTTGCAACCATTTTTGGCCCTACAGTGAAGCAACAGGTAAAAAGGATGCAAGTTGATGATGTATTCCTGAGAATACATTAAATCCAAATTCAGTTTGGTTCTCAGACACACCGTTACGCACACTGTACACATCAAGGTGTTAGCAATTGAAATTGTGTTGAAGCATGGAAGTGGGTTAAATCTGTTTCAAGGCCTTGTATTTGGCTTGGCTTGAGAATTTCATCTTCTTCCCTTGCTTGGCTTTTCAGGAAGGGAGGGGAGGGGACATGGAAGGGAACTACAAGGATTATTAACCCAACCATTTCAGCAGTGACCTAAAGTTAAAGCATGGTGTTGTGTAAATGTTTCTTAAACAGGCTTGAAGCACTGAATTACCACCTCTAGGAAACCTGTTCCACAGTTTGATTGCCCTCTCAATGCTACCTAAAATTCACTCTAAACCTCCCCTGATGGATGCAGGTTTGAGCCATTCCTACATGTCCTGGCACTGGGTACCAGGGAGTAGAGATCAGCTCCTCTCCCTTGCCTCCCTTCTCAGGAAGCTGTAGAGAGCAGTGAGGTCACCCCTCAACCTCCTTCTCTCCAAACTAGGCAAACACTGAGTCCTTAAGCACTCCTGAGAGAACATATTTGCCAAGGTCTTCCCCAGATTTACTACTCTCATCTGGACATACTCAGGTACCTTAAGATAATTTGTAGGTTGTGGGACCCAGAACCACATACAGTATCACAGTCTCACAGTAATGATGAGGCTGGAAAAGACCTTAAAGATCATCCAGTCCAACCTAAAACCAACCAAGTAATCCTAACATCTGACATCTAGCTCATGCCACTCAGCACTTCATCCAGGCTAACCTTAAACACCTCCAGCTACAAATACAATACTCAATAGTGAAGCCACACCGCACTTAATACAGAGAGACAGTCTCCTGTTTGTCTGTCTGGTCATGCTCTGTGTGATCCACCTCAGGATGCTGCTTGCCCTTTTGAGTACGAGGACATTCTGCTGATTCATGTTGAGTGTCCAGACCTCATCTCTGCAGTGAACTTGTGAGCTGGAAAGCTTCTGGCTCATGTGTAAGTGATAGAAGGTGCCTTGGACAAACATTTGGAAAGGTGGTTTTGAAGCCCCAAAATGCAAGATAAGCAAAGTATAGACTAAGCTATCAGAGCTAAAGAAGATGACAAGTCTCTTGTCAATGCTGTTAGCTAGCAGACAACTGCTCAATTCTAGAAATATGACTATCAGAATGAGTCAACTTTGAGCTCTCCCTAAATTGCAACTGGACTGCACAGCAGGTGACTCCCCTTGAGCAGGGATGCTTCTCAAGGTTGGAGATGCTTCACCTCAGATTAGTCTTCCTTCCTTCCTCGGTTACAAGAAGAAAAAAGAAAAACAGAAGTTGTAATAAAAGATTGAAATTATGTTTATAGAGGCTACCCATCATCCACGACAGGAAATTAATTGTATCCCCTGAAGAAATGGATGGGAACATATGCGGCGACACCGATGATAGCAAACCGGGGGAAGATTACTCTTTGCTTCTCTCAATTCCCTCTAATTACAAAACCAGGCCCGTCAGTAAACCAGAACACTCTGAAGGACCTCAGGGTGTTGCTCTGCAATATCCTGTGTGAGTCACTCCCCGGAATCCATTGCGATTGGCAGATTTACAAGAGAAATATGGCTGAAAGCCAGGTGAAATCAAAACAGAGCATCGCTGCCATGCCTGCCTAAGCAGCAGTGGCTGAATAATGCTGAGAGGAGATGAAGCAAATGGATTTGGGGATCTAGGAGTTCTCTTAAATTTAGGACTGGATGCAGAAAATGGATCCCATTCCATCAGCAGTGGGGTAGCTTATTTTGCTGGGGTAATAGATGCTATGAAATGAGGTGAACCCTCCATAATCCCCATAATATCTCTAAATGAGCTCTGCACAGCCATTGCAAGAGCAGTCTGCATACAAGCCACACATAAATGAAAATCCAATGATATCCCAATATTTGCTATGATTGATTATGCAATGCTAAAACCATTAATTAGAGGAGCCCTGGTAGTTTTTAAACCCTGTTTAATTGCAAAATGAGATGAAAGACAGAGACAGAGGCAGAGAACAATGAGGGATTAGGTATGATCCCCACAACCAAATCCCCATCTGGGCAGAATTAATGTGCAGCATTCTAAACCTTTCCCACAAAATGTGGTGGAACCATCCATTAGCTGAAAAATCAGTGCCAAGACCCCCAGCAGGAGATTATCAAGAGCAACCAGTAAAGCAAACACCTCCACCAGGAACAGGAACAAGAGAAAATGCACTTAAAGACCCATGATCCAAGTTCCAGGAGTAGAGAAACAAAGTGTGTAGGAAAGCATTAGAGTTAGGCATTGTTGGAGTTGTGTTTCAGGAACAGCCTACCGCTGTTATCCTGGATCCAACTATTCCAAAAATGCAATGATAGTGAGAGTGTCTCCTCCAAACACTCTGGCACCATTGCCAGCTCCAAGAAAAAGTAATAACAGTTTCCTCTCCGTTAGAGATGGATTGCAAAGCACAAGGCTAAACACCAGGTAATGCCAGGATGACTGTCTGTCCAGCAAGTGATATCTTGTCAATAGATAGGTAATAAAGTACTAATGTTTGGATTAGAGTCGGTCCCCAATTACAATACAAGGGGTCCCCAGTGACAGTTGATAAAATTCCTAAGGGTTACAGGAACACAAATTTCATTATCAACACAATAGGATGTTGAGCTGCTGGGTGGTAAATATCACCTGGAAAGCAAAGAGTTAAAGTCACCAGAGCAAAAGGAGTGAGAGGTGTATGCCAGGCTGCCAAAGTCAATGGATGGCTCCTGGGTGAGAAGCACATGTCCTCTACTCTCCTCTTAGTTAAGGAACATAATGAAAATACTTTGGGTTTCTTGGTTTCCACAGACAAACCAGCAGCTGCCAGACAGCAATCTGTCGCCTTTTGGTTCAGATGTCCCTGGTAGAGTTTGAGAGGCTACAGTGCTTGTACACTGCACAGCCCCTGTACTCCCTGACTGAAAAATGACTGCTGTACTGCACCCGATTTCTGCTGCCACATGAAACAGGAACAGCACGTTAGTCTGATAACCCGCCCCCTGCACACGATGCCAGTCTGACCGGTCCAAAAACCAGGAGGGAGATGGTTTCTAACAATTGATTATCCGTGTTTAAATGGCAACACAGCTCTGCTGCTGGTGGCTGTACTAAATAAGGTGACATTTATAGCCCTGCTCCAGGCAGCTGCACACCCATGGATGGCTGCGCTAGATGTGAAAGTTATGTTCTTTATGGTCCCCTTACAGGAAGGAGATAAAGAGACATTTGCTTCTACTTCAGAGGGGGTACAGTGCACCTCTAACAGACTCCCACAGTGACATCAGCATGCACTTAGGATTTCTCATGCTGCACTGCTGAACTTTTACAGACGGTCTCTTTCCCTCAAGATGTGTTCCTGTACCTATATACAGATGATGCTGTAATTGGAGGAACTTCCCATGAAGAGGTGGAGGAAGCAGCAGATACCTTCAAATCCCTTAAGAAAAGTTTAACAGTTGCGAATGTCCCAATCTAGGAGTTCAGACAGTTAATGGGAACCTAACGGGATTGGAGAAATAATGGACCCAAGTTTTCTATCACTGCTTGTCCATGATACTTGCTTTCACAGAAGGGCAAGTGCTGGGTGTGGAAATTAAAATACAAGGGGTTGATAAAAGATCTGAAGGATTAAAATTGTGTCAGTCCTTGGGACCAGCACATCCTCATGGCCCTCTTATAGCTGAATGGGGTTTTGCTGAACAAAGTAATTACTATAACCTATTCCAAACTGTCCCTAACGGACTGGGGAGATCTCTATGAATCAGCTTTTCATTTAAAGAGACAGAACTGAGATACTCCAAATGGGAAAAAGGACTTAGGTCTTTAGTATGAGCAGCGAAACAAGTTGAGAAAACTCATCACGGGCAGCCCATGCAAAACATAGGACCATTTAATTTGCTAGAAGCAATCTTAAAGGGGGCTGCTTCCTCAGAAGGATTTGCGCACAAGCCTGAGGTCAGGAGATGGGATGACTGCTTGACTGGAACTGCAGAGAAAATTGCATTAACTGAAAAACACATTTAAGTTTCCAAATTACAAGAGCCTATAAATACGGATCCATTAACATTACAACCTTTAACCCCTTATTGATTTTAAAGGGACCTCACCTCGCCGAGGGAACACCAGCAGAAGACGTTTGGTTCACTGATGACTCATGGAAAAACATCAATGCTAGATGACAACATAAGGTGGTTGCATTGAATGTTACCCCTGGTGAAAAATAGAAGATGATGAAGGCAACACATGAGCAGGAGAATTAAGAGTAGTTGTTTCAGCAGCAGAAAATGAAACAAAAGTCACTTATGTCTGTGCTGTGTGAGTTAGCTGCACACCACGGCTCTGTCAGTGGGAATCCCTGAAGTGGGAAGTGGACAGCATACCCTGCCCCATGGAACACTAGGGAAACAAATGACAGAGTGCTGGTGTCAGTATGTGTGTTTTGTTAGGTCAGTGGGGATTTCTTTGTGAAAGGGATTCCATTAGAACCTAAAATCTTTGCTCTGACTCTAAACAAAAAGTTTGCCATTTTGAGATAGATCCAGATGAAACCTCTGAAACAGCATTTGCATGTACTTGGAAATAGAGGTGCTTGTGTTAGAACTCTCTGTGGTCTTGTGTCTCTAGGCAATGCCACTGTAGACAGAAGCAACCACTCAAATATCTGCATCTCTAATTTTTACTGAAACTATGGGATGCAACTCTGAGGGTTCAGCTCCTGTCACATTTCACAGAATCACTGAGGCTGGAAAAGCCCTCTGAGCTCATCCAGCCCAGCCCAGGACCTGACATCACCACAGCAGCCAGACAAGAGCACTAAGGGCCACAGCCAGGCTATCCTTCAACACCTCCAGGGACGGGGACTCCACCACTGCCTTGAGCAGTCCATTCCAGGGTCTGATCATCCTTTCAGTGAAGAAGGGCTTTCTAACATCCAACATAAATCTAATTGAGAAGAATCAGTGATCAGAAGACATTCATGTTCACCATCATTGGAAAACTGATAAAACAGATTTAGATTTGTAAAATATATGTTGTCAAAATCCTCTTCACCTGGAATTGATTAGGGGGAGCTGAGACAGATAATGAATGATGTGCTGTAATTGAAGTTGGTGGAAAAGGCAGAGATCTACTGTCTGCCGATATGATTATTCCAGTCAAAATTTTTCTTACCCATTAAAATGTCACTGATTCAAGAGATCCAGAGTTTGTAGAGGTGTAAAGTAAGTCTTAAAGTAATTTTTGGGGGGGTCCTGCCTCCTCTACTGGGCAGTCTGAGTAGAAACACGAGTTACTAAATCAGAGCTCAAAGTTTATGAAGCTTTTCAATCTGTTCTTAACTGCCTCAGAGGAGCAAGACTGATTCCAGTGTCACCCACTGCAGAAGTACTGCATTGCCTTCCGAAAGCCTCAAGATGCATAGAAGGCTGGATATTGAAAAAAATATCCTTTGCTTTTGAGAACAGAGCCTCTCCACAGCCACAGAGTGCCAGAGTTAACTGGCTGTGAAATGGGAAGTTGCAAGAGGGATTAAAGAGTTGGAACAGTTTCATCAGCATTTTGCTAACGCAGGACATGGAGATCCTGTCGTTTTTATTTCTGCTGTATGATAACCTTATGTGTGTATGGTATCATAGAAACACTAGGGATCAGAAAGGACCTCGAAAGATCAACCAGTCCAATCCCCCTGCCACAGCAGGATCACCCAGACCAAGTCACACAGGAACAGATCCAGGCGGGTCTGGAACGTCTCCAGAGAAGGGGGCTCCACAAATCCCCTGGGCCGCCTGTTCCAGTGCTCCAGTACCCTCCCTGGGAAGAGATTCCTTCTTATATTCGTAGGCTATGAAGTCTCCTTCTCTAGAGATGTTTAAAATCCACCTTCTCTAGAGGGGTTTCAAACAGGCCATGTTCCTGTGTGGCTTGATCTAGATGATCCTGCTGTGGCTGGCTGAGACTAGATGATCTTTCAAGGTCCCTTCCAATCCCTAACATTCTGTGGTTCTGTGACAGCACTACTGTTCTTGGACCTCATATCACAATACTCTGAGATGTTAGCGCTGTCTTCCACCTCTTGAAACCAGTATATGTTTTAAAATAGGACAAAGGCATATTCATTTAATAAGCAGGGACACATCATAATATGCTCTATGAGCAGTAATGTCCAAGTATGGGACCCCCAGCTGCTGACCCCAGTAGGGACCACTTCTCTTGTGTATCTGCCACACAAAGATCACAATACAACAAAATTAGTGTCTGCCAGAAGTATTTCTTTGTGGTGTGAAGACAGTAACATACTGTCATCCCAAGAGAGTACACAGAAGAGCAACTCCAAAGCAGACTGAAGCAGATGTGTGTAATAAAGACATCAATGTACTCATCAGCCACATCACACTTCACAAGTAGGATCAGCTATGAACAGAAGCACACGCAGTCCTTTTATTTTATGGCCAGAAGAAAACAAATGAGATTTCACTTAATGAGACCTGAGTGAGGACTGTGTTAGTCCCTGCCTAAGTTCAGTTCTACAGAAAAAGGTTGCACACTTAAAATTTCACTGCATATTGGAAAATAAATGGAAAACAGCTCTACTGGTGATTGATTTCCTACTTTATATTCACTTCTCAAAGCTTTAAAACCAAGCTGTCTCCTGTCCTTTTGGACATGCAGCAACAGCAGGGTTTACTTACGCAATTCATTATGGAGGTAGATGGAGAAGAGAATGGAGGAACTTCCAGTTGCATGGAAACTAATTCACAGGAAGAGAAAAAAACAATCTGTTTCCTTTAAATCTGAGTAAATATTGTTTATTTAGTAGGATTTACATGATTAGAAGTATCCTGATTGTGAGAAGTGGCTGATGAGATGGAAGGATTTTTATTAAAGGTTAATAATAGAACAGCTGATGAGCCTTGAATGCCACACATTAAAGCTTCCAAAGAAAAGATAACCAGAAGCTGGGAAGACAAAGAGAAGGAATTGCTCTGGCACTTGTGAGAAGGAATTTCTCAGATACTTGGTGTTCAGATTAACAAGGAGATATATGAGGTGGAAACCTGTGGAGATTGCAAACCCTTGAGAAAGATACTAACAGACAGAATTCAAGAATTCCTATTGTCAAAGCCTGCTAATCCTAAGACCCCAAAAATTCCAAGGACCCTGCAGCCTTGGTGGAAGGGGAGGGGGGCTTGGAACTAATAGAATATGTATGTACTTATCNACAAGGAGATATATGAGGTGGAAACCTGTGGAGATTGCAAACCCTTGAGAAAGATACTAACAGACAGAATTCAAGAATTCCTATTGTCAAAGCCTGCTAATCCTAAGACCCCAAAAAGTCCAAGGACCCTGTCAGCCTTGGTAGAAGGGGAGGGGGGCTTGGAACTAATAGAATATGTATGTACTTATCAGAAACCTAGTAGATTTGTAAATTAGGAACCCAGTATAAGTAAATCTGTTGTAACTGGGACCCTCATGTTCCCCCACAGAGCTTGTTGAGTCCAACGCTGTGTTGTAAATAAGCTATTCTCCTGTTTCACAAAACCTTTGCTTCTGTAGCACCAAAGGTGTTTCTAACACAATTATGCAGTTGTATCACTCAATCTAAATGGATATAAATATTACTAAGTGTTATTATTATTAGATTATTAGATGATCCTTAAGGTTCCTTCCAACCCTAGCTATTCTACGATTCTACAGTTATTTATAGCTCCTTGTCGTTCCAATTGAATTCATTCTATAGAGGCATTTCTCATGACTTTTAACCAGTCTTAAAACCTCTCGTCACAATTGGCAGAGTAATTTTTTGGTTGCTACTATATAAGATGGACAAAGCACAAGCCTGGAGCTCTTTATGACCTTTAACTGCCATATTAATAGCTATAATTTGAATCAAAAGGCCATTTAGGTTGAATATCACCCCAACAAAGCAATCTGAATGATTACGATTATCTCATTAAGGCCACAGACCATGTCATTTCCTTAAGACAGAGGGCAAGAGAAAGAGTTCTAAAGAGCAGCCCCGTTAAGCTGGTTTGCTCAACTTTCTCGGTCAGATTGTTGTCTGGCAAAGACAGCAATCCCCATTCCTGTTTGGAAAATTGAATTATGAAATATATGAACTGAATTTCTGTGTGATGTCTAAGTTCATGCTTCAGAATGAACACGTCCAAGGGTCTGTGATAAACAAGATTATTCAGAATGATGAATTGAACACGATTTTCAAACCTCTAACACCTAAGGCTGTTACAGCAGCATTTGTCTTGTTGCATTGATGTTTTCTCTCAAGAAGTTTTATCGGGGATATGTGGCAAAAGTACCTCCTACTTTGTCAGGAGGTGAAAGAACCCAGGAGAAAAAAAACAATAACAAATTACTCAGAACTTTCTGAGTTGCTATGCTGAAACAATGCCAAGAAACCCTCCGAGACTGAGTGTCCTGCCTTGGCTCTTGGCAATTTTACATGCTAACTGAGACAGCAGACATGGGACCCAGGAGTAATGTCACTGGTTCCATGTGTTCCATGCCCTGTGTTTTCTGTATGCGTTAGGAGAATGGCCAGTGCATAGCATGTTTTGTGGCTTTTGAGGTCTTATTAGCCAACAGAGCTTCAGGCACTTGCTGTTACAAAGATTCATCACTCCTAAAGAGCTCTGCAACACTTGTCTTCAAGACTACCTGCAGCTGTGCGTTTGCCCTTCTGTTCATATGGTGCCAGGAGGGTTGGGTGAAAAAGGGAGTCAGAACAGACTATCCAGCTTTTTACAGGACTCTTTACTGTATCCACCCCCCTCTTTACCTCCACTGAATGGACTATCAAGGTATGATTTGGGTTTTTTTGTCTGTGAACTGCCATGTACTTTTCCCAGCATGTTGTCATTCTATAGATTTGACAGAAGCATCAGGAAGAGATTAACATGCAGGAACAGAGCTGACTCCATTTACAGCTACAGCTGCCTCAGATCATGTCATATGATGTTCCCTCCAGCACCGCTGACATTTTTAAAGCTCCCTAGGATGTAAGAAATATAAGATTGAGTTCAAATAAAACAGGTCACCAGGGACATTACACAGTATCATCTAACACATATAGTTCTCCCTGTTCTGGCAAGCCATCAAACAGACAAGGATATGCAACTTGTTCTACCCAAAGGTTATTTCCTTGGTGTTCACGCTTGGGGCAAGGCAGCTCCTTTGTCTAAAGATTAAATCCAAAAGAATGAGAAAAGAAAGCCAGATAACAGGAAGGAGTTGGGAAGGAGTAAGCTCAGGGACTAATGCAGGCACAGGAACCAGCACAGGAGTCAGAGTAAGAAGTTCAATAAACATTAATGCTAGAGGAGAGGCATGAACTGACAGCTGTAGGGACTACCACAGGCAGAAAGGCAGCTCAAGATAAAAGCTCAAGAGTCAGATATAAATGGGGAAAAAAACTCATCAAACCACAACCAAACTACCAACATAAACCTCAATTAAGTTTCAATGGCAATGTGCTGCAGACCACACTCTGGTTAAACCCCTTCAGGAGTTTCCACCCATTTCCCTGGCAATATCTGCCTTAGCAACCACCCTGCTGAGAGTTCACTTGCAGTTCATAGTCTCAAAAATTTAACTTCTGAAAAATCCATTACTTCTACACTCTTTAAGAAACAGTGAAGAAAAGCAGAGTGGTCCTGCATATTGAGGGGTGGGTGTCAGGAGGATGGAGCCAGGCTCTTCTCAAGGTCATCTAGGGATAGGACAAGGGGCAGTGGGTGCAAGCTGGAACAGAGCAGGTTCCATATCAATATCAGAAGGAAATTCTTCCCAGGTAGGGTAACGGAGCATTGGTAACAGGCTANGGGGATAGGACAAGGGGCAGTGGGTGCAAGCTGGAACAGAGGAGGTTCCCTATCAATATCAGCAGGAAATTCTTCCCAGGGAGGGTACTGGAGCACTGGAACAGGCTACCCAGGGGGGTTATGGTGCCTTCTTCTCTGGAGATGTTCATGCCCTGCCTGGATGTGTTCCTGTGTGACTTGGTCTGGGTGATCCTGCTGTGGAGGGGGATTGGACTAGATGATCTTCGAGGTCCCTACCGATCCCTATGATTCTTTGATTCTATGTGCTTGTAAGTACATTATACCCAGACTTAAACTGACCTCAAACATCTTGGAGCATGTCCTGGGTCTATTCGTCACATTTAGAGCTCTTTTAATAAACTTGGGCTTCTTATGCTGGCTTCATAACAGGTTCGTCTTAAGCAGCACTGTAATTTTCAGAAGCACAGAAGGAATTATGTATGTTGTACCATAAAACAGATTCTAGTTCTTAGTAGCAGCCTGGTTCATTTGGCCAGAGGAGCTGGTACAAGGTGCCATCATTACTTTACATTGCAGATCACACAGTTACAAGCAAAGCCTGTCCTACTGCAGTTCCAAGATTGAACAGGCAGCAAGATTCAAACTGATTCTGAAAGTGCTGTAAGCCTGTCAGCAAGTAGTCCTGGCAGTATGCAGCCTGAGTGCAGAGCCACCTCACTTACATGGGTTTGGACTGTAGTCTGAGAGATGGCTAACAGGGTTATAGTGAGAGAGTGAGAGTGGAACATACCACAGCTGAGTAAGATTGATGCAGGGGAGATTCACAGTAACCTTATCTTTCCAGAGTCTGTTGAATATCTCCATGTTTGGAGTTAGCTGTGTAGTCACACACACACACACATACACACACACACACACACACACACACACACACACATGTTCAATCAGAGGAAATCCTTTTGCAGTCATTAGAGCTAAGCAGCAACCACTAGGTCTATCTCTTTGAAAATGAGGCCAGTAGGAGAGAAGTGGAAGCTTTCATTCTGACTAACTCACAAACTTGTATGGTGCTCATTAAGGACTGATGCAGGTCATCCATCTATGATAAATCTCAAATTAAGGTCAGACAACAGGTAGAAGCTAAAGTGTATACGGCATGATGAATCTGTCTTGCTCTCGGCATAACAACTTCTTATGCAGCTGTTCTCTTAACTAGAGGCTTTGTTTACACTGGCACAAGTCGATGTTTTCACTTTTACTTCCACAAGTGGATATGAAATGGGAATTTTATTCCTACCAGCCTCCAAATGAGGAAATACAGTTCATAGTTGCAAAATAAAGTATACTCATATAAAACCAATTTTCATGCTAGAAGGACTTTTTCTCTAAAACAATCTCAAGATTTCATTTTGCTGTCCCTAGACTAAAATCCCTGGGATGATCAATGAACATAATTATCCTGGCAGTGTTTTAGGCAGTAATCAGGACAGTTTGCAGCCAATCAAGCAATCACTCTCTCTCTCTCATTCTCTCTCCTTTTATTAATGTCAACTGAGTAAAAAATAAATTCAAGCATGAAAAAGAAATGCTGAATTTATGATTTGCTTATCCTACTCTCCTTTCCAGAGTCAACAGATTTACACCAGAGATGAATTTGTGCCACCTCCTAGTTCAGAGCTCATTTTGGTGAAAGAGGAAGACACGTTCAGTTCCTATCATCTTCAAGACTTCTTTGTGGGACTTTCTTTTTTTAACATATACTTAGGTAACTTTATGCACCTAATTCAGCAGTTTTTCTTATGGTGAGAGAAGGTATCCCTAAAGCAAAAGACACTAATACCAAGAATACTGAGCTTGGGTTATTTGACCCTTCTTATTTACATAATCTGAACGCACAATAAAAAACCCTAAACTCAAGAGCATACTAACTTGTCTTTTCATGATATTTAATACTAGTGAGGTGGTATCGTTTTAAACACCATTAAGTAATAGATCAGAGAGAATAAAAACATTTTCCATCCCCCTCAAGCTTTTAACCTTTAGGGCTTCCTTGAGAGGGAAATTATTCAAATGCCAAAGCCACAATTATGCATTCACTATGCAGAAGAGATGGCCAAGCGTTTACTCAGAGAAACTTTGCGATACATTAAAGTTACATTAAGATCCTTAGTTTTCCTGTTCACTAATTTCCCTTTTCATAACTCCCACGGATACACTCAAAGCCTTTTCCAGACTCAGCAATCACACTCTCTTCCCCAAAGGCACATTCATCAGCAGCATAAGCTTCCAAGCCATCAGTAATGTCGCTGCCACATAGATGCGGTGTGGAAAGTACGGAGAAGACTGACAAGTAATGAACAAGTGCAGAACAAGATAGGATGAGGGGTCAGTTCTCCACCAGGGGAGAGGTTAAGAAGTACTCAGCCTTATGATGTAAAAAGGATTTATTTTTTTCCCATTTTTAAAGGAGCAGGCGATAGGAAGGCTCACTGTAAATAAAAATGAACTGCTGCATGGAAAGCAGAAGCAACGTGGGGCAGAGGGCAGGAGAGGGAGATGTGAGCACAGTCAGCTGCAAAAAAAAATTCCATTTCTCTTATAAATGCAGAGGAAAGGATTTTCTTTGAGCTCCCCTGGAGAGGTCAGGCTCCCCTTTGGTTTTGACAGCAAGAGCTCTTTATCCTGCTTTATCTTAACCCACACACCAGCTATATGAATGTTTACACCCTTAGACAGTGGAATGCATATGGAGTACACAAACAGAATAAACCAGTATGGAACCAGACAAGACTGGTTTACTCTTGCATTAAAAATCTCCACCAGAGCAGAGCACAGGGAATGAGTATCACTTAAATATTTGCACTGAAAAGCTCCCGATATTGGACACAGAAGTGCTTGGGATACCATTGGTTTTGTTGCCAAGTACCATTTTTGAGTACGAGTAAACAGAAACTTTCCTCCAGTGTTGCTTACGCCTGTTGTGTCCTTAAGTGCTGGCTTGCTTTTCTCTCCAGCAGTTCTTATTTCACAATTAATAAGCTTCAAGGCAATATGGATTGTTGTTACCCATAGCAAATATCAAGGACTTCATTTTTCAAGTAGAAACAATATGAAACCATTCAAACCACACTCCTTCCTGGCTTCAAAAGCAGCAAGTAACTTAAGATGTGTAATGTGACTAGTATTTGTTCATAGGGTTTTTTTACTTATTCACTTGCAAAGACTACTCTTTCATGTTCCATGATACTAGGAAACAGGTAGACTTTAAAATACTATTACAAAAAACCCAGAATATTTTAATTTTAGTTGATTTCCCAGTGTGAAATACATTATATATTAATCTTTACCCTTCACTAGTCATTCACCTACACTCCAACGAGGTGTTGGTTAATTGTGAAACAAGTGTAATTTCCCTGCGTGAAGGTTACACCATAAAAAAGGCTTCATCTGCATCTGAATTACTAGCGCATCATTTGGCACCTCTCTAGTGTCTAGACCATATGGCTTCAATTGACAGCTGATGAAACCAGTAATTGTCTTCTGCATTAGTCATTGTTTACATTGCTGCTCAGGCTCTTGATGGTGTAAGGAACAACCTCCCTGCGATAGCCTTGATAGCACATGCTAACATCAAGCAGAGGTAGCCTACATCAACCTATCTACTAAAAACTGGACTGCGGTCCACAAACGTTATTAACTTTCTGTGAAAAATAGAATAAATCACATTTATTTGTGTGAAAGTCTGGGAAAATGTTATGCCAGGTGGACTTACAACAGGAATTCTCACTCTGTGTCAACAAAAGAGCCGTCTATGCTAACCAATGAGTGGCACCTAATCAACACTGAATTATCAACTGTCATCGTGAGTGGCACAGCTCAGAGGCAGCCAAAACTAGGAAAACATAATATCTGGGTTATTACTGTCCCTGGCTTGAGAAATTCCTGCCACCCACCTCACATATTTTACAAAGAGTAAATTGAGGTACCCAAATCATGCAGGTACTAACATAAAAAACACAGAAGTGCTATGAATTAACTCTGATAAATAAGGCATCAACCCTATGCAGTGTCAAGTCACAGCCCAGGGCCTTCTATGATAATAATCTTCTTGTCAGCATAAGAGCTGTGTATTTAATGAATTTACTGTGGTAGTTCCAAATTAGGAGAGACAAGTCTGTCAAAGCAGCTCTAAATTCTATTCCTGAATCACTCATCAAATATAAAATCTGTGATTAGATCCTGTATCAATCACACATCTCAATATTAAGGGCTTGCTGCAAATCCCACAGAAGACAAATGAAGCATCGCCACTGAATACCCTGGCTCCATGGCCTAATCCAAACTGATCTGCTGTTTCTGAGAGCCATCCGTCTCGCTCTTCAAGTTTCCAAGTTTCCCTAATTTCTCTATCGTTCTTATTTGCTGAAATGAATTCAGAGCTAAATGAACAAAGTGCAGCAGTGGCATTTTGAAGCTCTGCCAAACATGAAGCAGCGGACGTGTAGCATTTTTCATTAGTGAACAATATTCGCTAAACATTCTATGAGAAGAAATATTCCATGCAATAAAATTATCTTCATCCTGACAGTGACCCACAAATAACCTGCTACTATAGTCCCTTTGCTGTTCAGCCAGCACCCCTGGTGGTGCAGAGCCGTCACTCATTAATTTTACTGATTGCATAATGAGAAAAAGTCGTGCAGCTTTGAATATTAAAAGCTGGAGGTCGATTAATCACCATTTAGAAAGTAAGGAGAGGCAAAAATACAAGGCAACGTGAGAACCAATGGGGAATTGTTATCTAGTGGAGGAGAAACGGAATTCCAGCTACTGATTCATGGACTACTTGGCTCTGTGAGTGGTCTGAGAAAGGAGACAATGTTTTTATATTTATATTTAATGGAGAGAGTCCAACAGAGGACTAGGAGGACGAAGAAGGAGNCTGCCCAGGGAGGTTATGGAGTCTTCTTCTTCCAGAGCTGTCTGGATGCATTTCTGAGTGATCAACTCTAGTGTTGGTCCTGCTGTGGCTGGGAGATTGGACTTGATAATCTTCAGAGGTCCATTGCAACCCCTGACATTCTGGGATTCAGTGATTGATTCTGTAAGTACCCAGACCCTCCCCTAGATCCAGGCAATAGTGTCACTGCTAAATTTTATGTTCCCTGGACAGTATGCCAAAGGGAAAAAGCAATAGTCGCATTGTTTTTCCAAAGCAGATAACTTCATGTTATAAGGAGTGGCTGGAGAGCTGCCCTGCAGAGACAGAACTGGGGCTGTTGATTGACAGCAGCTGAACATTAGCCAGCAGTGTGCCCTGGTGGCCAAGAAGGCCAATGGCATCCTAGTCTGCATCAGCAGGACCAAGAAGGTGACCCTGTCCCTGTACAGCACTCTGATATGGCTGAACCTTGAATACTGGGACAGTTTGGGCACCACAGTATACAAAGAACATGGAGATGCTGGAAAGTGGGCACAGAAGAGCAACTGGGCTGATTAGGAGTCTGGAGAACGGGTCTGATGGGGAGAAACTGAGAAAGTTGGGGCTGTTCAGACTAGAGAAGAGGAGGCTGAAGGAAAACCTCATTGCTCTCCACAACTACCTGAAGGAAGGTTGTAGTGAGGTTAGGTCTGGCCTCTTCTTCCTAGTGACAAGCT
>VZRI01005665.1:133705-206919 GCA_013397515.1 Upupa epops | reverse complement strand
TAAATCCATGAGGGCTGAGCATCAAGGAAGCAGGGACAATCTCTTTTCACTTGTGCCCTGGGATAGGATGAGGGGCAATGTACCTGAAGAGAGGTTGTAGTGAGGTGAGGTCTGGCCTCTTATCCCTAGTGACAAGCATCTCTTGCCTGTTGTCAGTGAAAGTGGTTGACAACACCTTGTAATAATGGGTCTGTCCCACCTGTTGTCCCTACGTTCTTCTTTCACCGAGCTGTAACTTGCAGTGACCCTCATGTAAGTAGTTGTGGACTGACTGGGATCTGCATACTTCACATCAAGGGTTCGTGAGCATTTTATGAACTCCATCAGCACAGTTTTCCTACCAGAAGGCTTCAAGGTTATTTTAAATATTTGGGCACATTAATGCCAAACAGGATTTCAGAAGGGAAGCTCTGTGCATGTCAATTATCTTCCTTGAACTACCAAGCCTGTTCTATTTTTATCCCCCATGTGACTGCTGGAATAAGACCACAATGAGTAAAAGTCTGATAAGGATCGAGTCCCACAATAAACTGACAGTGCTGGTGAGGAGGCACTGCTCTGCTACCACTAGCATTAGAAACATTTCTCTGCTGCACTTGTTCTGGAGTGTGCCATAACTCCTTTGCAAAGTTAGTTGATTTCCACGCACCTCTGTGCTGTAGGCATATACAAATCAAATTTGTTCAACACAGAGGGGCATAAATAATCAGCTTCATCTGCTGCAATTACAGCACGCTATTCACGCAGCTTAATTATAGAGCCAGCACCACCCAGTGCAGAAGGCAATCACATGCCACTGTAAACAGAAACTAAAAAGAACTTTATCTGACATTTTTGTGTTTACCCATTCCATTTGCTTCTTTCTCCTTCTTTACTCTTAGGGGAAATCTTGTCTTAATCTAATTTAAATAGGATTTAAATACCATTGGCTGTGAGTTTACAGCAACATATGCTTATATTTTCATTCAACTCATTTATTTTTCCTATGCTTAACAGCCCTGCCAAAGTTGTTCTTTTTGAAACAATAATTAATTCAGAGAATGATTGTTTGTAGCTAGATATTCTGTTAATTCTGACATACACTAAAAAGCCATAAATCACCACTAAAAATGCATGTTGCTATCAAAGCTTTCATTAGTCCTACACTACTTATACATTACTGAACAGAAACAGGGCTAAAAATCAAATAAATCCATTCAAATATGCATGGAGAAAAATAAAATACAGAGAGTGATGCTAAACTTGCTGCATTGTGAGATGGATTTCAAGATTGGAGATAGATCTCAAATCATGTAATTCCTATTACCCTGTCCTAGTCACCTTCAGACTTCCTAACAAATTTGCTGTTGGTGGGGCAGAGAAAAGGCAAACACACTGATTTCTCTGTACATTTTGTAAATGCAGATCTAAATTCTAAATCTAAAATATGAACGTGGATGGAATGATTTTATGTTGCTCTGGTTCAATTAGAGATGAGAGTTTCCATAATTAGAAAAGTGCTTAGACATTGTCTGAACAAGAAAACCATATTTAATGCTCAGCATGTTCGTAGAATCATAGAATTGTCAGCGATTGGAAGGGATCTTGAAAGATCATCGGATTGGAAGTGACCTGGAAGGATCATCCAGTCTAATTCCCCTGCCACAGCAGGATCAGGTCCAGGTGGGTTTCAAATGTCTCCAGAGGAGACTCCACAAACCCCCCCGGGCAGCCCCCTCCAGTGCCCTGTCACAACCACTGGGAAGAAGTTATAGAATCACAGAATCTGTCAGGGTTGGAAGGGACCACAGGATCATTCAGCTCCAACCCCCCTGCCATGGGCAGGGACACCCCATCCTAGAGCAGGCTGGCTAGAGCCTCATATATAAATCATATATATATATATATCTCACATATAAATCATACATATATATGTGATATATAAATATATAAATCATGTATAAATAATATTTAAATCATTTAGGTTGAGTCAATATCAAATCCCTTTCTTGCAGTCTGCTTCTGAATTACAAAGCCTGAGAGGTCTGCTATCTAGATTTTTTGAAAGTTTCTTTTTGGAGAAAAATCCAGTGTTTTCATTTATAGTCAGTAGACAATTTCAAACACCGAGTGTGAAGCAGTGCTACCATGCCATCAGCTACAAACACCTAGAAAGCTGCTAATTGTGAAACCCTAGCATTGGATTGTATAACCTGGTTACTGAAAACTTGAGAAAGCCTGAAGTGGATTCCTTGGCCATTGGCTGCTGCCACAGATGTATTCTAGACACAAGACATTGCTCCTCCATCCTTCCGTGTGAGATCTGTTCAGTCACAGCAGGGTAGATAAACACCTCTCTTTATACCTTCATTGAAAACAATAATTGCTCTAATTGCCAGCACTCTTCCTTCTATTATCAATTGGGTTTTAACTGCATTCTACAATACCAGGTAACCGGAAGAAATGCTTTGGAAGTCATATTAGTGAGATGAGCTCTCCTTTTCTTCTGTTGCAGCTTTCTGCTGGTCGTGCAAATGCACTGACACGTTACGTTGCATGCAATGTGCTTTAACAATACCTACAGTGGTAGTGCAACTAGGACTGAGTCCTTCGCTCCTCTGAGAGAGATGTAAATTTTTATCTGTTTCTATTAAATTCTAGTGAATTAGTTGTCTCTGAGACAACTACCAACCTTTTAAACAAGCCAAGGGATTACTGATCTCACTGCAAACAGGAGAGAAGGTAACTGTATTGAGCTTTAAGGAATCGAGCTACTTCTTTGCCAAATATGAAATATAGGTTAGCACATATATTGGTTAGTACTTATATAGGTTAGTCAATGGAGCTTGCATTCAAAATACAGTCTGGAATGCTGACAGACAGCACTACTTACTCTGAATATTTTCGATAACTTTTTTTCCTGTTTTTTTTAAGTATTTATGATGTTGTGCGGTGATTCCTTCATGCTTACATTATTCAGGCAGAATTACTTTATTCAGGCAGAATTATAGAAATGATGTGAAATGATGTATAAATTCACTTCTTTATAGGAAGTATCTTCTGTATTTACTAAGAGATGAGGTTTTCTATTTCTAGGAGGAATCTGAGTCTCTGTTTCTGCTAGTCTTGCCCTGGCAGTGTTGGATTCAAGGTTGGATGTGATGATCTTAAAGCTACCTTCCAACCAAAGTGGTTCTGTGGTACCTTTTGTGGCAAGTAAGAATGTCTGTGCATTTCTCCAAACAATACCTTACTGTTCTGTGGTCCTTTCACATAACCATTCAGCTTCTCATTTTCTCATCACTCAAATAAGCCAGACTATTGTAATCAAAGGCCTCCGATAAAACCCAGTTATTCTGCATTACTCACATGAAAAGAAAGTGGAAAATGACAAGTAGTTATTGAGGTTTTTATGTAGCACTTAGCCTGTTCTGCATGGAATTCCTGGACTCCTGGTAACCAGCCAAGTCACCTGAGTTCTCTGTGATTCAGCTGACTTCACAATGAGAAACACCATTCTTTTTCTTCATCACCATTAGATTGAGCTCTTCAAAGGCTCTCGCCTCTCACTGTGTAATGGAGCACAATCTTTTGCTATTAATAACAATCATTAGAAAACTCAAAATTGTAGAGTACTCTTCTGAATTTAATTTATACATTGATTAAAGATTTTCAATTTCTTAATTATAAATCTATTATTCAAGTGGCAGATCATAGACTCCAAAGCTCATCCTATCCTCTCTAAATGCCCAGAAAGCATGATTGCCTGTCTGTCCAGTATTGAGAACTGAAGGAAAATAATGTTCTCCCTTCTCCTGTCAAGTGTATTTCCTATTAAAATTCAACAGTGCAATCCCATTCCAAATGGCTTTAATACAACCCGAGGTACTTTAATTGGACTTGGTTACCTGTTTTGTTAATTAAACTGATGAGGGAATTTATTCGCTCATTCCAGACCTGACATTAAATGACATTTCATGTGACATCCGATATTTTTATGTTAATTGAGTAAGTTTTGATTTGTGTATATATACCAGGTTGATTTGTGTAGTACAGAAGTGTCAGCGAGGAAAAAAAGCCTTATCTGCAAATAATAAGTAATCTAAGTGATTTACAAGTAGAGTTACTAGCATTTGGAGAACAGGTGGCTGTTTATTTTTAGATTTCCTAAGGACTGCAGATGAACTGTCACTCCAAACTGCTATTTTTAATAGCATTTTGGAAATTATGAATTCCGAATGCAATACAGGGTGTTTCTATATTAATGAAGCATTTATAAAAATAGTGTTTCTTTCCTTTAGTTATTCTTGCAGAACTAGGCCAGTTGAACCAAGATGTTGAGATTATGTTCCTTTCTAAATTCCCCAGTTTGTGACAAGGGACCCAAGTTGTTAGGCTTCTCTATATTCCAGTTGCTGGCAGTCCCATCATAGAATCATTACGGATAGAAGGGATCTCAAAAGATCATCCTGTCCAATCCCCCTGCCACAGCAGGATCACCCAGACCAAATCGCACAGGAACACAGCCAGGTGGGTCTGGAACTTCTCCAGAGAAGGAGACTCCACAACCTCCCTGGGCAGCCTGTTCCAGTGCTCTCTTAATGGGAAGCAAAGCTGCTTCTGGAAAAACAAATGCAAGAAACTCCCTGATACAACCTACTAATCAGGTATTTTCATGTGATGACACTATATACATCAATGCAAGCTGACATTTCTTACAGCTCAAACTGACTGACATTTATTTCATCAGTTGCCTTATTTGTGGATTTTATGTCATTTTAAAATCTTGTCTAGAGGCTACAAGAATAAATCAGGAATTAAGAAGTAAATACTGAGAACTTCAAGATACATTGCCATGCTGAGTAAGTTTCAGCACCCAGGACACTAAGCATAAACAAAACACTATGCAACTTAGGATCTGTGCTGCTGGAGTCACAGAGCACTTTGGAAACATCCCAGCATGTTCTGTGAACAGCCAGCTGATGCAGTATTCTGCTTCTTAGAAGACAGGAACAGAGCGTGTTTATCAATATCATCAACCAAGAGTAATCAGGGCCTTCTTCTGCAAGCTTGTGTAGCTCAGAGAGCACAGTTTGCATGTACTATACTCCATATTATTGCACCTCTACTCTTTTCCTAGTGTGACTGGCAAACATGATTGTTTGGACAGCAGATGCAATGAGCCATTGGAGACTGGACTGAAGAATCCAAACTCATAGCTTTGGTTCATTGAAATCAAATTTAAGATCACATTCCCATTGACAACTCCAAAGTAGAAGACAGCCAAATTGGTCTTGTTGACTGGGTGTTTCATTTTCCAGATACTGCGGACCTCTACTTCCCTTGATTTTTCAAAGGAGTGTAGTCTTTTCCAGGGCTTAATTTTATCTGGAAACAACTCTTTTTTCTAATTCAAATAGACACAACCACAAGAGAGTCTTGCTTCTGGTTTGAGCTTGCTGTATCTGCGGGGAGAAGAAACACTTCCAGTATGCTTGAGAATATTGAACTAAGTAATAAATATGTGATTTGTCTGGATTGGCTTCAGAATTGCTTGTATAAAATCTATTCCCTACCTGAAAATGACAGTGCTGGGCTAAACCACTAAACACAATCCTCTCCTTATAAATTTATCATTACTCTCCTAACTACTCAATCTTAAAATGACAGATGGAAAACTTAGTGCAGAAAGATTTGTGTCCATCTGTAAATGACTCGAGCCAATGAGGAGGAGAAGATGAACCTTTTATTGATGTATGTATAAAATCAGACTCTTCCCTGATGGCTTTAATCTATTTATATGTACCAAGCAAGTGAAACTATTACACCTCTCAGAGCTGTTCAAGACTAGAAGACAAAAAGACACTCAATACAAAAGCACCGACTAAGTGGATGTAACTTAGATGCTGGCTCTGTTTTACCTTTGTAGTTTGGCCAGATAGCATCTGAAGGCACTTTTGATCCAATTTTGGAACGGGCTGCCCATGGAGGTGGTCGAGTCACCGTCTCTGGAGGTGTTCAAGGTTAGGCTGGATGAAGTGCTTGAGTGGCATGAGCTAAATGTCAGATGTTAGGTTTTCTTAGAGTTAGGTTGGACTGAATGATCTTTAAGGTCTTTTCCAGCCTCATCAGTACTGTGATACTAACTTCTCCCCTTTATTACTTTTTCTTCCTTTTGGAAAGTTACCCTTTTTTACATTGCAGCATCCCAACGCCTCAGGCAAGAAACCCACCAAATTCAAACTATGACCATGTCTTATAATATATGTGTTTTCCGAAGAAACTTCCTCACAGTGAGAGTAACAGAGCATTGGAACAGGCTGCCCCAGGGGGTTGTTGAGTATCCTTTCTCTGAAGACATTCCAGACCTGCCTGGCTGTGTTCCTGTGGGACTTGGTCTAGGTGATCCTGCTGTGGCAGGGGGATTGGACTGGATGATCTTTCGAGGCCCCTTCTGATCCCTAATGATTCTATGATTCTATGATTACTCATATTCCTTCTGTCTGCCATCACACTCCAATAAATGCCTCTAAATAACATGCAAGTAATTATTGTTATAGCTACTTGTTAAACACAAAGTAGCTGCTTCATTTATGTAGGGAATATGAGTTCAACTAATGAAGCCAATCTAACATTAGTGATTTATAGGAATTCATAACCGTATGCAATCTAAGTCCCCTCTCCTGAGCAATAATTGTACCATGATTGCAGTTTCCCTGTTGGATAATCTTCCAATGAAAATAATTAAATAATTAAATAATTAAAGCAAGCCACTGATATGACATTGTTTATAGGAATCCTTGTCTTTAAAGTCTGCTCCTGGATGCATCACAACATCCATCTTACTACAGTCTGAGACAAACTGCGAGAACAATTTCAGTAGGATTCATCTGGATTGATAATGTTTTATTTTAAAATTCATTGATGCCACTTTATTACTCCAACTCTTTCACAAAAGCAGAATACACTGTTATATTTACCAAAAAATGGGAGGAGGAGTTGTTATCAAGACCTGTGTGGATGGGTTCCTGTGTGACTTGGTCTAGGTGATCCTGCTGTGGCAGGGGGATTGGACTTCTTTCGAAGTCCCTTCTGATCCCTAATGATTCTATGATTCTATGATCATTTCATACAAGAGCAGCTTGTCTCGAACTCTGCCCTGATGGAATTATAGGTGCTTCGTACTGCAATAAAACAAAAGGATTTGCAAGACTAAGATAAAATAACATTCTCTTTGGGCTATCTGTAATATTTAGGATACGGTGCCAGTGCACACATTCATGGATCTCATCCGAATGTAGAGCTCTGTAAGACTATGCGTTATGCAAACATAATTAACATAGGCACACCTGATTACTTCCTTTATTTCTTGATGTAGCTCAAGCTACTGCCACACTTTCACCCCCAACTCGGGTTTTTGTAGATAGATGTTATGATTTAATGAGGATGAATACACCGTAATATTTCTGGAGCTCTAAACCCATGACAGATTTTTTACTTAAGTACTAGTTCTGAATTTCATCATAGTTTAGGTGAAGAAGAATTCTCTTGAAATGACAACAGTGGTGAATATAATTTCATTTCAGCAGCAAGCTGTTCTATTTAAGGTAAAAAAATGATCCACGGGGGTCTTTGCTTTTTGGGGATGAGCATTTCAATAACATATGGTATTTTATCACTCAAGGCCATATTCCGACAGACCCATAAGAAGTTCTATTTGTGCAGTAATTAATCATTTATCCTGTATACTTTGCAAAAGTGCTAACAGACAACTGCTAAGCACTGCGGGTGACATACAGCCTGCCACCCCCTACTCTCTGTTTATTTTTTAAAGTGGCTTCATTGTTCATAAGCGAAGGCAGCCTGACAGCCTTACAGAAAGCAGGCTTTGTTTTACATTGCAAAGACTAAGCGGGGCTGTGGCAACAGGTGCATTGCCCTAACAATACACTTAGGAGATGTTTGCTTTTGTTATCATAGTCCAACTACCTTTACAACAATTAAGGAGAATTAATCTTTGACTGTTGCTGGGTGTAGTTTTAATGAAGACCAAAATAATCATCTACAAGGAACTGATAGGTCTGGATTCTGCTTGTTCAGTAGCTGAGCTGTCCATTCTATTAGCTTAATAGAGCCATCAATTGAAATATTAATTTGTGTTCTCTATTTTGTTCTGGAAACATAATCCTTGACATTGGTTTTGCTGTTCATTTAGTAATTAGTGCCTCCTTGAGAGTGCTGTCTGTACAGGTAATGCAAAACAAACAGAAAAGATTTTAGAGTTTAGATAAGTAACTAATAATGTGTTAGTTACTTATATAAAGGTAAACTTACTGTGTCAACCACTACCCTTGCTGTCTTCAAAGAGCACTGTTAGTTCCTATCAACATAGCACAGATCAGGCTCTGGGGTAACCCAGAGTGAATCCCAGTGAGATACCTGTTCAGCAGCACCGAAGGGCTATTTCAGTTCCTGTCTAGATCTCACAAGGTACTCCTGGTTCTCACTTCATGACAGCATGACTCCATCAGAGTCAAACTACTGAGTAGCACACAACATTGTGAAAGCACAGGAGTGCCTTGCACAAGTCAAAGAGAATTTAGAGTTGTTCTTTCAACTCAATTCTGTGAAAAAATCATAGTTCATTCCTCTGCCTTTCTCTGTCCTTCTATAAGTAAGAGGTAATGGACTACACAGCAGTGTGCAGGAACTGACAACATTGCCACAGAAAGAGCTGACCTGTTGTTTTGGGAGAAGCAGATCCGACCAGCATATATGTGCTGACAGTGCACGTGCTCACACACAGCAGTTAGCATGACCTTCCCCATTATAAACACAGAACACCGTACAGAGAATCTAGTAACTTATCTCACGAGGTTTCCAGCAACCTAGACACAGAGATCAGATGCTCCATAAGAAAGACGTTGCAAATGCTTTGTGTCAAATCATTCAAGTTTCTGTATCATCATATTAGGCAAATTCAGCATTCCAGGAAACAAGGGAAAACATTAACTCATGATAAAATTCTCCCCAGCAAATTCTTTCTGGGTTTTAGGCAGAATTTCAGAACACTATTGGTTCTGCTATCAGAGTGAGAACAGACCTCTCTCAGGACTGAGCAATAACAATTCACTGAACTGAGAAACTTCTTTTGACTTTTCTGGATTAACTTGTTATTACTGACCTAATAACCTAACAATTTATTAATAACCTAATAAGAAAAGAAGAAGACAAATTGAGAAAAATATAAAGATACATACATTTCCTAACATATTTCTCCAGGCTGCTTGAAACCCTGAATCAATTCATAGTGGTGTGTAAAATTTGAGTTCTAATCGATAAAGTATAAACCAGTCAACAGTTCTTAGTGCTTAAGCAGCTTGAGAAAATAAATTTCCCATAGAAATATGAATTTGAGAATAGAACCACATTGGAAATTAGTTAAAAAAGAAATATTTAAGAAATAAAGTAATTAGGAGAAACTGAAACGGTCTCATATGCATGTGTGTAACATGCAATGAGAAACACACGGCTGTGTAGCGCTGGGTATTGTAGGTAGATGTATGAGAAGCTTGTATCTTCTGTGTTAGGAAGTCCATGTTATTAAACACAGAGATTGCTCATTTACTAGGGTTCCAAATACACACAGGTAGACTTATGCTGTAGTGCCCACCTGCAGAGGTCAGATAAATTCTCCTCAATATTCCAATATAAATGCCCATAAGCTCAATTCCTATGACCTTGAAGATGCCAGAAGAACTGGCATGTACTTTCAGAGTTAAGCAGCAACTATCATGGGCTAAATTCCTTCCTCGGTTTCAGTGCTCACTTAGGCTGTAACCACAGCTTAAACAATCGTGTAACACCTACTTCAGCCTGCTTAGTTAGCACTATTCATTAACAATTGCACTGTTGAATTATTCATCCTTCTTCTGTACAAATATTGTGGCAATTAGTACCAGAATACACCTCCAAATCCAAAGTATAGAGACTTGTGCATACAAGTCCTCAACGTCAAAATGATTTGAGTCAGATTTACTTCTTGGTCTTGTCAGTAAACACGCAGGCTTGCTCTACTCTTCCCTTACAGGTTACAGAAGGCATGTGCTCATAGGCTTGAGGTCAAGCACAGAGCTTCAGATACCTCCGTGGCTGAACTCGTGCACTACAATATGAATAGTCACATTTTCAAGTTTCAGCTTTAGGAAACATATTTTAGGAGTGAAAACTTCAGAGTACAATAACCTCAGACTGAATAGCATTATCAATCTGTAATAACAACCCTGTCTGTGAACTTCAGTCTAAACCCCATGGGTGACATTTGCCACACGCTTCCCAGGAAAGGACTTTTCCCCATCCCCTCATTAGGTCACCAGGTAACAAATGCAAAGTAAAAGTTCACAGGAGAGGTGTCAGTATTTGTTCTTAAGGACAAAGTTAGGATGATAGGAAAGAAATATTTCATTCAAGTGAAATATTCAAATAAAAGCAACTTCTGCAAACAAACACGAAGGAAGGAGAAAAGTCTGTTTGCTTTAAGAATTGAAGGCAGCTCTGGTCTCCACACGCTCTTTCTAGTCAGCACTGAATATTATTCTGATGTATGTAGAAGACTGATTATTTTATTGAAGTAATTAATCAAGTAATGACTACACTTGTGTGTTCCATTACAGTCTTTATGGTTGATTAATCTTTATAATACATGTCACTACTGGCTCCGTTTTTTTCCACCCAGGGCAAAGAAAGAAAATGTAAAATAGGAGAAGATAGCTGTAACAAACTTGTAGCCTCAGAAGGTGTGGTACACAATGTTAAGGACACATTTTTCAGTGTCAAAGATATCGGTTTGTTTACCGAAGCTGAAAACTGAAATGAACAATTGCTAAGCACACAATTCCTGTTCGGTAGCACCTAGCTCCTTTTTTGTCAGTAGAAAGCAGGCTCTTTAAGACTCGTAGCATCCACAGAAATGAAGGAAAGAATAAAATCCACATTTACTCTCTAATTTTGGATTATCTGTTTCAGGTTTGATGTTTCTAATTAAGGTAAGTGAGGTAGTCCTGTCATGGAGTCAGATCACAGGTCTGATGAGCTCAGAGGTCATTTCCAGCCCCAGTAATTCTGTGAGTCTGTGATTAAGTCACATCATCTCCAGCAGCAAATATTCTCAGTTTAATTTTATAAGCAGCACTGGGCTAAATCCGTACTTTCTGAACTGGTATACATGCTGCTACCAAAACAATTCAGCTGACTCAACTAGCAAATTTCACAGTCTCACAGTACTGATGAGGCTGGAAAAGACCTTAAAGATCATCCAGTCCAACCTAAAACCAGCCAAGTAGCCCTAAACATCTGACATCTAGCTCATATTTCATATTTCGTTGACTCAATTGTTTGAAACAAACAAACCAACCCTTTCATGAGAGCAGCTAGACCTGATGCAGACTAAATACCTTTAAGACTCAGAAGTTGCCACAAGATTTGATTTGTGCTAATTCTATTAAGAGTACATTAGGCAAACAGAGCCATGGGACAACAGACCAAATTAACACAATCAGAGAGTGAAAGGCAGCATCAGTATCTCCAGGGACTGGAGCTGCCCATGAATCTGCACGAGGATTCTCTGCTGTGGGAGCATGAAGTTTTAGGTATGCTGTGATCAGTCAGTTTCCTCAGCTCTGTAAGGATTTATGGATGCATTCAGCATTACAGATGGGTACAGTACCAGTCATTTTAAAAAGATGGAGGATGACTAGCCACATGCTTATGAAATGTTTACAAATCAACTGCAAACCCAAAACGTACTGTAGAGCACTAAAACACATCTTGTCATTGATGTGGCTCTAGGAAGTCACACCGGAATCTCAGCTGAAGTCTCCAAATCAGCTCAGGTGATTTTAGGTCAGTAACACAAAATACTGTGATTTACTTTGTGCCTGATATCTACACAGATTACATGAACCTTGCAGTAGTTTGTAGTGAAAGATGTAGTAGCTTTAGTGAAAGATGTAGCAGCTTCACCTATTTCAGACACATCAGTCTTGGCTGAAGGAAACTCCCTTTGATTGGCTACTAAGTTCTGCACCTTTTCTTTATTAACCAGTGGATTTTTGGATAGAGAACAAACGTAGCATGGAAATGCTAGCATTTCTAGCAGAGTAAAGGAAGGGGAAAACCAAACCACAATATTCTACCTGAAGGGAGGTTGTAGTCATGTCGGGGCTCTTCTCCCAGGAAACCAGCAATGGGATGAGAGGGCAGGGCTTGAATCTGCATCAGGTGCTTGTTAGGCTGGATGTTAGGAAGTCCTTCCTCACAGAAAGGAATGGACAGCTCAGGGCAGTGGCGGAGTCCCCATCCCTGGAGGTGTTAAAGTACAGCCTGGCTGTGGTGCTTAGTGCCCTGGTCTGGCTGATGTGGTGATGTTAGGTCCTGGGCTGGGCTGGGTGAGCTCAGAAGGCTTTTCCAGCCTCAGTCATTCTGTGACCCTGTAATAAGCAAAGCAATGAAAAAAGACTGTTTCCCCATACCGACGTTTCAGTTGTGCCACAGCAGGATCACCCAGACCAAGTCGCACAGGAACACATCCAGGTGGGTCTGGAATGTCTCTGAAACAGCAAGCAAGAGCCTANAGTAAGCCAAAGCACAGACTTACAAACTGAAAAGACATGATAAAAAATAAGCAGACTTTCACAAAAGCAGAAATACAAGCCTCAGAATCGAAGCAGGTTCCTGTCATAACCTGTAAACACTTACGGTTGAATACCTCCTGAGATCTACAGAGTGTTTTATTTCTATTAAAAAAGAAAGATTATAGAAAAAATGTGTGTTGGAAAAGTTGGGTCTTTAAAGTGACATCCTTGTGTGGTTAAGTGTTGTCCATCGACAACTGCAGCATCACATTCATTCAGCTCACCAGTCAAAATTAATACTGTTCTCAGACCTACATGATCCCTGAAGCTCATGGAGAGGAAAACAAACAAACAGGCTACAGTATCCTTCTGCTTCATAAATTATAAACAACAGCTTGATAAAAACAAACATTATGATCATGGACTTCTTCATGTTAGCACACTGAAAATGACAGCAAATCGAGCACAGAAGACAGCAAAGTTTGACTTTCATAAGTTAGTTCAACCCTCTTGGGCTGAGAATAGAAGAAAACTAATGAAAAATGATTTGTAGTTTTGCTAGTAAACTAAACATGACAAGAAAAAAGGATAGGATGAACGTAACCTCAAGATGCTGCCACTACCTTTACATCCTTCGAAACACATCATTCTGCTCTGTAAAGAAGAAAGTCATTCCCAGCCTCTGTCTGGCAGACAGCAGTCTTGAAGAATGCTTCCTTAACACTCAGAATTTCCTCTGCAGTATAATACCTCAGCTTTGATTACAGGCTTTGCCCTTGTACAGACAAATATTGCTATTTGCTGATATTGAAATGACTGACGTTTCCTATCAGCAGCAAAAGCAAGACTGTCCTTTATATAATCTGCATTGGCCAATATTTGCTAAGGATGTCCAAGAAAGATGATAGTTGTTTCACTTGTCAGATGCTAAAGTGATGGGGGAAAAGACAACAAGCAAGAAAGCAAACCAAGACATTAACTAGGAATGGGAATTTCACTGTACTAACTAGGGATAAAAGTACATTCACTGCACAGAGGATGCCTTTGCTACTGAAGATGCCTTAAAATCTGAGCTCAATGTGCAGATTAAGGTTATATCTATGTTGCTGCTTCAGTTTAGACTGGAGCTCAGTCTCAATCAGTATTCTTTGCTTTATCCCCCCCTATGTGCTGTACTCCGGAGCCGATGCCTATGTGCTCCATATGGTACTGTCTTATTTCCCCAGCACGACGTGCTGCAGCGTGTGGATTCCCTGCACACTGCAAAACATAGTCATTTCCCAAAACACCTGTTCTTCCCTATCTGCCTACACCTACGGATAACACAGAGGAAAAAGGAACATAGGAACAGAAACAAACTGGCAGTTTGGAGTGACGGTGGCAGACAACTCGAGGGCTACACAGTAAGAGCACATTTAGAACAAGAGGGCTGTGCAAGGAATTGGGGATGATCTCAATCCTCTAAGCTTTAGGTAGGCAGCACGTTTGAGTTTGTTTACCTCTGGGAGATAAGCACAGAGGGTTAAAACACAGAGATGTTGATAGATATATTCTGGAGGATAAGTTCTTAGCCCTCTCTTAAGTCAACAAGAGAACTGTGCTTGTCTTTGTTTGCATGAGTGCTAGCATAAGAGACATTAGCCATAGGAGCAGTAGTTTGCACCTAAACATATGGCTGCTCCTATTCCTACTTCTGTGATTTTTATAGCTTGGTTTCTTAACTAAACAGTAACAGCAATTTAGTTATTTGTTTATTTTTTTAAATGTTTCTAGTTCTTTTGGCTACAAAAAGAACCCTGAAAATTCTGGAATGTCTAAGTATTCAGCATGCTTTGAATTTTCTAGTAAGTAAGAAGCAGATCAGTTTTACAAAATCTATTGTTTGGCTCATCATCTCTTAACTCCCAAAGGTTTGAAAAGCTGGAATCTCTTCAATGCGTACTGAACACATGTAGGAAGAGTCCCCAAGTTTGTCCACACCTACTCTCTCCTAGAGTCTGCTGGTTTCCTTCCTTATGCCTGCCTCATGCTGCAAAACTTAAATACAATCATAGAATTATTAGGGATCGAAAGGGACCTTGAAAGATAGTCCAATCCCCCTGCTAAAGAAGGATCACATAGATCAAGTCACGCAAGAACAGATCCAGGCGGATCTTTAACATCTCCAGAGAAGGAGACTCCACAATCCCCCTGGGCAGCCTGTTCCAATGCTCCATTACCTTCACTGGGAAGAAGCTCCTTCTGATATTGATATGGAACCTCCTCTGTTCCAGCTGGCACCCAGTGCCCCTTGTCCTATCCCCAGATGACCTTGAGAAGAGCCTGGCTCCATCCTCCTGACACCCACCCCTCACAGATTTAGAGACATGAATGAGGTCCCCCCTCAGCCTCCTCCAAGCTCAAGAGACCCAGCTCCCTCAGTCTTTCCTCACCAGGGAGCTGCTCTACTTCCTTCATCATCTTCATTGCTCTACGCTGGACACCCTCCTGCAGCTCTGTGTCCTTCTGGAACTGAGGGGCTCAAAACATCTCTGTCATAGCGTCTATGTTGCCATCATACTACATTCTGGTACTGCACCTAAAATTAAGTTCCGAGTACTCTCTCCCAGTCATTTACCATGTGTTCACAGAAGCACACACACAGTTTCCTCCCTCTGGCTCAATTTATCTTTTCCTCACAAGTCACCAGAAGTTTATTTATTGCACCTTTTGAACATAACAACAAAAATCCCAACCCAGGCTATTAAAAGCTTCAGAATCATTCCTAAACGCTTACTCACACTAGACTGGGTGGTCATAGCATCCTGCAGCACCTTTGTGTGGGCTGCTTGGTTCTATATGAGATATGGGCATCTCAGTAGCAGCAGTAGTTTTTATATTTACTATTGGAAATGCCATGAATAATGCAAATAAAAAGGTCATCTCGCTGAAAATGCTGAATTATCCAAGGTCTACCACAGTAATCCTCTTCTTAGAGAAAGAAGATTTTGTCATTATTAGTGTCAACCGTAGGTCACTTAAATATGAGGCTTCATCAATGTCAATTAAACTCTATGACCTCCAGTAAAAGAGCAGAATCAGAGTTAATTCAAATGCTAACAAATATAATTCCTTTCATCGTTTAAGCACTACTTTTATCTAAAATTAATTTTCTCAGATAATAAAAGTAATGGTCAATCTCATCAGGAAATTTCCTGCGGTATTAAAGTATTATACTTAAAATAACTGTAAATTATTTGTTGTAATTTTCCCAATTAACAAAGATTAATCACAGGTAGCTTTTCAATTAACCTCCAAATGAATATTTAAATACATTATAGTAAAATATTTGATAAAGCTCTAATTCTTCATTGCAATGATTAAATATATTTTATGAATTTAAAATACTTTCCATATTGAGGGCATATTATCTCACGTGTAATGACATGGTTTGGTGAGAGGGAAAAAACCACCTGATGTTTATAAACCTGAAATAGTAGGAGTTTCATATGTTAAGGAGCTATTGGTCAGGCTTGCAGTACAATACATGGTTTGTGAGGCATGGGAATGAACTGAACTGGTATGGAACTGCTGGGGAATAAAAGTGTACATTTCACTCTGCAAGAGTTACAGATTTCACAACCACAAGTTCACTTTCAATCTCTAAGTCCTTGTGATCACCTCGTCTGAACAAATACCATAGGATGTAACTCAGGTACCTGGTACTTTAAGGCTGAGGATCACAGAATCATCAGAGATTGGAAGGGATCTTGAAAGATCATCCAGTCCAATCCCCCTGCCACAGCAGGATCACCCAAGTCCAGGTGGGTTTCAAACATCTCCAGAGAAGGAGACCCCACAAACCCCCAGGGCAGCCCCCTGCAGTGCCCCATCACCCTCACTGGGAAGAAGTTATAGAGTCAGACAGGGTTGGAAGGGACCACAGGATCATCCAGTTCCAACCCCCCTGCCATGGGCAGGGACACCCCACCCTAGAGCAGGCTGGCCAGAGCCTCATCCAGCCTGGCCTTAAACACCTCCAGGGACGGGGCCCTAACCACCTCCCTGGGCAGCCCATTCCAGGCTCTCCCCACTCTCCCGGTGAAGAACTTCCTCCTCACATCCAGTCTCAATCTCCCCATCTCCAGCTTTGCTCCATTCCCCCCAGTCCTGTCGCTCCCTGAGATCCTGAAAAGCCCCTCCCCAGCTTTTTTGTAGCCCCTTCAGATCCTGGAGGCCACAATCTTCTATATCAGAATTTGTCCTTGAACTCCAGATCTCACAGGTGAGAATGTTTGTAAGTCTATGTTTGGAGTCCCGTTCCTACAACCAGGTATCTTTCCTCATAACAGATCAATGCTTCACCCCTACTTGTAATGCACCAGCAAAGGCTTTGAAAAAATATCTCAAATGCTTTTTGTTCTCCTTTCTGAAGTATATTTATATTTTTCTCCACTCCTTTAAACTGGGTTAGAAACATCTCTTTCATATAAAATTCTTCCACCTGGAACATAACCCAGGTTTAGCTACTCTCAGGTAAAGATACTCCTGAAATGCCTAATAGGGCAGATGACAGAAAGAAGCCGTTTACAGTTAACTGACTTCTAACCAGCTCTTTCCAACAGAAAGAGAAGAGGGGATAAAAGGACTCCTTTTAAAGTTCTCAGTATTTTTCCTCAAAATAGGATGTGGATGTTATTTTCCGCATGAAAACTGCTGCTCTGTTGTGCTTTCAGTGCGCCTCTTCGTATACAGACACTTTCACTCCCATCTCTCTGTTTCGGTGGCTAAATAAAACTTTATGTGACAGTTAAACACACAACACAGGTAACGGCTGCAATTTACCCCGTAATAACAAGGCAGCTGAAGTTACTGAGCCAAAGGCACAGGCTGGGTTGTTTTTGTTAAACAATTTAGAGTGCAAATCTAATGACCAAAACCATTGGAAACATTGTGCTGCCTGCATTTCAACAAAGAGCAAAAGGACCCTTTGCTAGAAAAAGGCATGGAATGACTGAAACTGGAAAGGAACTCTGTTTACCAGCGTGGGATCTGCCAAAACCTCAGGTCATTACTGTGTCTGTTTACAAACCACAGTCATTATTGTAATGCGGATCTGTTGGTGGTTGCATCCATAGGGTAGTGGTCAGTGGCTCTAAATCTAGATGGGCAATGTGACAAGTGGTGTCCCTTAGGGGTCTGTGCTGCCACCAGACTGGTTTAATACCTCCATTGAAGACACTGACAGTGGCGCTGAGGTCACCTTCAGGCAGTTCATAGATGATACCAAGCTGGGTGGTGCAGTTGATAGGCCAGAGGGATGGGAGGCCATCCGGACAGAGCTGGACAGGCTGGAGAACACCTCCCTTAAGAGGGAAGGGTGAGAGAGCTGGGTCTCTTGAGCTTGCAGGAGACTGAGGGGGTTGATGGATTGATCAGGACTGGGTTGAAGTGTCTTCTGTAAAGTCATGGCTCTGTAAATATGTCCTCAAGGAAAAAGGCACTGAAACAGCTTCAAGGGGCAACCTGTTGACAGCCCTTACCACCTTCCACCATATAGTCCTTAAAATATCATCTCTATCCAGGACAGGGGAGGTGGGGTCCCGCAGCCAAGGCATTAACACAGTGTTCCAAGGTGGGTCACTTGAAGCTGGAACTTCTTTTTAAGAAGCCTTGAGCATCCCTGCCCTGCTCCATTCTGGCTCTTGGCTTTGGACCACCTCAGCTCACCACTGCCTTTTAGCACATCCTGAAGTACACACAGCTCTTCCTTCTTTCTTCTTCAGGGCTGGGACAGTATACAACTCTATTCTCCCCACATTCCCAAACAAAAAAAGGAGCTTCCCAAAGGAAAAACTAAACCCCTCAGAGCAAATGAAAAACCAACTCAAAAGCCCACAAAACCGTATTTCTCTATCACATTAATCCACAGAGGCAGAGATCGGCTAAGGATGGCTGGGTTTGTGCCTGCAGCTGGGGAAGGGTTTTCTTTTGATTTCTGGAAATTCCTCATCGATGCCACTTTAACTCCTATCCCCATCTACCAGACCCCTCAAATTACAACAGGAGTCCAGGTAACACTGGTGCTTGGACTCTAATTCACTTCAGCACCCGTTTAAATCAGATCTGTGTCTCTCAAAGGACAAAAATGAAATGATTAGTCTTTACTTCCTGCATCACTCCCTTACCCTCAGAGGACAGAAAATCTAAAGTCAGCAAAATATTGAACTTAGTTCCCATCTAGGTTGCCATCCCACTGAGATGAGAAAGTTAGGAGCCAGGTAAGAACTGTATCTGAACCTTAGGCACAGTCAGTGGAAGGGATTGTCTGTGGTGATCATTACTATCCCCTTGACACACCATACGTGCTCCTGGTACCCCTTCAGCACAAAGACAAATGGATTTGCTCTGTCTGCTGCTGAAATTATCTTCTGGCCACGCTCTTATATGCATGCTTTATTTTACACACAGTAGTTTCACTGATCTGAATCAGCACTTCTGAAATGGGAAATAGCTTGAGAAACAAAACTGCCTTCAAGTTTGTCACATTTTCTGTCTTCTAGTGCATCTTTTAAAGCTGCTATTTAATAATTCAAGTGATAGTGCTCTTTAGATAATTACACTGATATACACACACTATCATAGCTATTTTCTAACTGGAAAGGGAAGACTGAGATGAGGAGGATGCTGTCCCACTCAGAGGGGGGAGGGTGTTTATTTAGGGTTGGGTTTTTTCACAGAATCACATAGGATTCTTGAGGCCAGAAAAGCCCTCTGAGCTCATCCAGCCCAGCCTATGACCTAACATCACCACATCAGCCAGCCCAGGGCACTGAGGGCATTTTAACAAGGCTGTAGCACAGGCATAAGCAGGAAACACAGCTCACTATTGGACTCTGCATATTGTAAGCATAAGTTTATGTAACTTATTACACCTCTCATTACCATAGAGGCAAAGGAGACTACCTCTGACCAGCAATATCCTGAAAGAAAATCCAGAGGTAATGAGAAAGTTCATAATGAAAAGAAAACCCACCTGATTTACTGTCCATTAAACTTACAGTCCACCTGGAAAAGTCCACTATTGGCAGCAGTCTGTCTGCAGAGAGGGAGAATCCCACTGAGACCAGCAGCATAGCTCTACCTCCCTCTCCAGGGCCTCTGCAAGCAGTCTGTCTCTCATGCTGTGCTGATGCTTCAACAATTTCCTCCTCAAGCAAAACACCTGTCTCCATTTCATCCCAATTCTCTCTCAAGGTTGCAGCCAGGGATTGCTTTCCTCCACACTCCCTCAAAAGAATCTGGACATTGGCAGACTCTCACAAGAAAAAGATATCACCCACTTGTTAGCCTCAGTTCTTAGCACTTCAGGGCCACATCCAGTCTGCCCTTCAACACAATCCCCAGGGATGGGGACTCCACCACTGCTCTGGGCAGTCCATTCCAGGGTCTGAGCACCCTTTTCATGAGGAAGGGCTTCCTAACACCCAACCTAACCATCTCCTGGTGCAGTTTCAGGCTCTGCCCTCTCATCCTGTCACTAGTTGCCTGACCCCTCCTGACTAGACACATCTTTGAATCTTAACCAGATTTCTTGGGCACCTAGTCCCTCCAGGACTCTATCCCATTGCACTCTACCTAAAATGTCCCTGAAGAGATCAAAGTCCACTCTCATAAATCCAGAGTAGGACACATGCTGGGCACTATCCTCACTGCCCTGAGATCCATGAAATGCACCAAGAGAAACCCAGGCTTCTCGTGACTTTTAAACTCTGACCAGTCTTGTAGGACAGAACTATATCTAGCACAGCATCTCTCCTCATTGTCTCCTCTACCACTTAGAGAAGGGAATTATCACCAATGCACTCTGGAATCTCCTGAATTTTTTACACCCTGCTGTACTGTTCTTCCAACAGATGTGGGGGTTTTTTTTAAGGGATTGAATATATCTTGACTGTTCTTTTTCACAGAATCAGAGAGTCACAGAATATTTCAGGCTGCAAAAGACCTTTGAGATCATCAAGTCCAGCCTTTAACCCTGCTCTACCAAGTTCACTGTGAACGGTGACTCAACCCCCTGCCTGGACAGCCTATTCCAATTTCCAATTCCAATTTCCTATTTCCTATTTCCAATGCCTGACTACTCTTTTAGTGAAAACATTTTTCCTTATGCCCAGCCTAACCCTCCTCTGGTGCAGCTTGAAGCCCTTCCCCCTTGTTCTATCACTAATGACCTGAGAGAAAAGACTAGTACCCACCCCTCTGCAGTGTCCCTTCAGGTAGCTGTAGAGGGTGATGAGGTCTCCTTTCAGTTTCCTCTTCTCTCTGAACAGCCGCAGCTCCCTCAGCTGCTCTTTGTAAGGCTTATTGTCTAGCTCTTCACTGCCTTCATTGCTTGTCTCCACATGATAGCATTTCCACCTGTCTGTGATGATTTGGTGTAAACACTTTTCCTATAATAAAGAGCAGAGTAAACAGTAACACATAATCTAGTACATTTCAGAGTGGTTCTTCTACTATGACATTTTAGACTGAGAAGGTACTTCAACAGAGCTTTATATTGGTTTCAAATATCCCTGCTGAATTCATAGTAAGTGGAGACAAGCTTTTACACAGGTAAAACATTGTTTTTCATGAACATAAAACTGAAATTTACATTCATAGAAAGATAAAATTGCTCTGATTTCCCATTAAGAAATACTCAGAATTGGTTCAATATGTTTATTTAACATTTTCATTTAAATTCAGACTCTTTGATTTCTTAATGAAAAGGAAAGCCATAACTATTTCTGATGTGTTGCTGGCATGCAGCACTTCGATAGAAATAAAGTTTCTATTAAATTTCCATGAAGTAAAAAAGGAGTCAGTCGAGGACATAGACCTGCAAATACTGTCATTGTTCAAAAGGATTCCATCCCTATCTTGGTAGGCTGTCTGAACTCAAATTTTAATAGAAACGTTCAGAATGTGCTCAGTGCACTCATATTCACTGGCGCATATAGGAATATAATTAGCAGGGAGGTATTTGGGAATGGCAGGATCCCAAGTTCTGTCACTGGCTTAATCTGTCATTTTTTAAATGAAAGCTAAGGCTACATTTGCTGACCAAGGGAGTGAGGCTTTGGGTTACCTAAAGGTCAGCTGAGCATCACTAACTGGCTATGTGCAATTTAACCTGTCTTCAGAAATGCAAGGCAAGGCGCTTTGGCCACTTGCAGCTAGACTAGAGAAGGCAATGTACCAGACTCAGCAATCCCCACCTGACACTGAGAGAAGGAGTAGTCTAAATTCACCAGTTACCACTGCCATAACTATTTGACATCCCTCTTCTTGAACTTCTTCTTTTGTTGCTATTGTTTAGCCCCATCTGACATGGAAAGCTGGTCCCAGATTCAGAATATATTGACTAGAGCTTAGCGATCTGTTTCCTGATCTAAAAACCAGGCAAGGCTGAGTAACCCCAAAACATCATCACAATTCCTGCAATAGAACCAGTACTGGATATGTTTTAGCCATTTGGTAGCCCGTACATGCACTCCTGTGGCTGAAGTCAACATCAGTGCTTAATTGTGTAGTAAAAGAGATTTTCTTCTACTTCTTTCATAGATTCCTAGACTGGTTCAGCTTGGAAAGGACCTTCAAGATCACCTAGTTCCAACCCCTCTGCCATGAGGAGGGACACCCCCACCACTAGACAAGGTTGCTCAAGGCCCCACTCAATCTGGCCTTGAACACTTCCAGGGAGGGGGCATCCTCAGCCTCCCTGGGCAACCAGTTCCAGCATCTCATCACCGTTACTATGAAGAACTTCCTCTTGAATTTCAGTCTAAACTTCCTCTCTTCCAGTTTGAAAACATTCCTCCTGGTCCTGGCACTCCAAGCCCTTGGAAACAGACCTTCCCCAGCTTTCTTCCAGTACCTGAAGGGGGCTACAAGATCTCCCCAGAGTCTCCTCTTTTCCAGGCTGAACAGCACTATCTCTCTCAGCCTGACCCATAGGAGAGGTGCTCCAGCCCTCCACTCATCCTCATGGCCCTCCTCTGGACACATTCCAACAGTTCCACATCCTTCCTGTGGTGGAGGCTCCAGAACTACATCCAAAGCATTTTTTGGCCTCTCTGTACCTGACTTTTCTCTTGTCTCCTATCCTAATCACAGTTACATATTTTCTCTTTCAGGATGACTTAAAGGGGAACAATTTTACACTGATGTTATTGAATTGTAGTGGAGTTTCTTCTTTCTTTTCAGTGGCAAACTGCAGCGACAGGATATTTCTTGCCATTGCACTGTTCATTCAGCTTACACTGACTTGTTAATTTGTTTTTAGAAATCTGTCTTACTGCTTGGGAATATGCTGTCTGGAAGAGAAACACGTGATGTACCTGTTGACGCCATGTATTGAAATGCACTCTACCTCTGTGTTAGCTTTCTCCTTGTTCAATTATAGGAACCAACTACAATCCTGTTTACCCTACTTACAGAGCCTGAAATACCGCTAAATGAAACTCAATGAAAGAGAGCTTTTGGATTGTTTAACCTTTATTTAAATTGAATATGAATTTTTGCCATTCAGAAAGCTCATTATATATTTTTATAGTCACTTTTCTGATGAAAGGAGGAGTCTAGGTCCATCTCATAATATGATATTGAAGCGTAATTTCAAGTACCTGAGTTTCTTTTGATAGGGCCTTGTTAGCTTTCAAAGAGGACACATATGGGTTTACAGATATAAATATAGATATAAATATCAGCAGGAACTCCATCCCAGGGAGGGTCCCGGAGCACTGGAACAGGCTGTCCAGGGGGTTGTGGAGTCTCCTTCTCTGGAGACATTCCAGACCCGCCTGGATGTGTTCCTGTGTGACCTGGTCCAGGTGATCCTGCTGTGGCAAGGAGATTGGACTAGATCTTTCGAGGTCCCTTCCAATCCCTAATGATTCTATGAACTATAAAGAATCAAGTTACACACATTCACTGCAAAACATAAAGATACCTCCTCAAAAGCATATGCTTAATGAACAGATCCTTTAGGAAACTGAATTGGGGTGTCTTCACATTTTAAATATACTTTTATTATGATGTAATCAGTGTGGTTTGGCTCCACAGTGAGCTCGTTCAGAGCTCTGTGGAAAACTGCAACTAATTCTCAAGATGNGTGGTTTGGCTCCACAGTGAGCTCATTCAGAGCAACTAATTCTCAGGATCTTTTTCTTTCTCTATGAGGTTTTTCCATTTTTCATCAACATTTTGACACGAGTCACTCAAAATCAATTCCAGAAGCAGGTGTTGCAGACAGGCATGTAGTATCCATAGGCTCATTTTCAACCTTTCCATTATTTTTTCTCTCTTTTAGATTGGTTTAAAGTCAAATATGTTCACCTGCTTTATGGAATCAAAAGTTCAGAGAGAGTGTTTTGTGAAGCAGAAAGCAAATCGAGGATACAGAGGGTTATCCATTGTGCTACTTCCAGCAAGTACAGGAATATTAATACTGGTTTGCTGGTTGTTTTTGTTTTAGGGGTTTTATTCCATGAGAAAACTACAGAAGGAATGAACAGCTTAGGAAGGAACAAACCGCTTGCTGAATGGCAAATTAAAGTGTCAGGTTAAATGTTGGAGCTGTAGCCCCAACCCATGGCCATACCTATGTAAAATCTATACACAAAGGAACAAAGAAATGCTCTGCTCAAGAAATTACAGCTGTTTAACCTGGCATGAATCATTGCACTGTGTCTAAACCATTCACATGCACGTGTTTGTTACTGACTACTCCTAACATGGCAATGCCTGTAACGTCAAACCATGCACACAGCTTCCCTGCACACCACAAAACACCTGAGTCACAGAAAAGACGGCCTCTGACAGAAACAGCTCACTGGTTTTAGTGGAAATGATGAGGTTGCTGGCAGCTCCTGAGCCACAGCGTCACAAGTGCTCTGCTGTAGGAAAATGGAAAACAATTCCTTGCCCCAGATACATTTTAAATATCATTTTTTAAGATCTCAATATTAGCCAGAAACCACTGAAAACTCTGGTGCCTAATTTGTATCCCGTAAGTGAGTAGTTTATGACAAATCAAAGGCAGCTTTTGAAAACACGAGAGAAAAAATACTTACAGAACCAGCGCACGTCACAGCCGCTTGAAAATGAACTGCATCACAGCAGACATAAAAGACCATGATGTAGTAAGACAAGCTGTAATGAGTTCAGAGTGTTAGTATGCAAGTCATGAAAGATTTCTCTTCTTTAATACAACATTTGTCATTATCATTAGTCCTTGAGGTACACGCCAACCTCTCACTGGTGAATGTAAATGATAGGAAGTCTCCAGGAGAGAAGGAATCACAGCTTTTTCCTCTTGCTTTGAGTTGTTGCACTGCACTGTTTTGCAAGGGGATCAGGAACTGGTATCGAAGGCAGAGGTGTAAAGTTTGTTATGATATCACAAGCAGAAATCACAAGAATGTTTTTTACTGGCAATGAAATGAATACAAAATCAAATTTCTTTCCGTAACAGCTACAGTGACATCTTCACAAGTAGGTGGAGATTTTTACAAAGAGGATCCTTTGTAATCAAAGATTGTGATTTGAGGGTAGATGCAAAGAAAATGCTAGGAAAATGAGAAGGCAGATGAGAAAAACAGGGCTTCCTTGTTCTCAGAAGCAGGTATTACATGGATATAATCAACTGAACCCAACGTTAGGGATAGAGATGTGACAGGATTTCTACATCATCAGTGGCTCTGCATTGTCTCTCAATACATTTCTGACATTCTTGAGAAACCAGATCATAAGAGTGAAATTACAATCTTAGAAACTATCCTGTGTCCAAAGGTGAACCTACATCCCTTTTCAAATGTTCTCTAGAGATTTTCAAAATCTTGAATCATAGAGTCATTAGGGATCGGAAGGAACCTCAAAAGATCATCTAGTCCAATCCTTCTGCCACAGCAGGATCACCCAGACCAAGTCACACAGGAACACATCCAGGTGGGTCTGGAACGTCTCCAGAGGAGACTCCACAACCCCCCTGGGCAGCCTGTTCCAGTGCTCCGGGACCCTCCCTGGGAAGAAATTCCTGCTGATATTGGTATGGAACTTCTTCTGTTCCAGCTTGAACCCATTGCCCATTGTCCTATCCCCAGATGACCTTCAGAAGAGCCTGGCTCCATCCTCCTGACGACCTGGCAACATGGATTAGTGGGCATGCTGGTGCTGGAATCACAGCTGCGCTTGATGATCTTGGAGGTGTCTTCCTACTGCAGTGACTCTGTATGTGACTGATGTGGGAGGATGGTTTTGTATGTTTGCTGTCAGCAGCTCATGAGGTTCCTAAAGTACCTTTACACAGGATTTTCCTTTCACATCTTAGAAGGATATTGTATGTGGCAAAACATTTTGTTTCTTTAAGCTTTGTTTCAGAAGAAACAAAAATAGAAAGATGCAAAGGGAAGTCTGACAGAAACATTAGAGAAAGGTAATATTAGAGCAACAAATATCTGGTTCAAAGTTTGCTCCATGTTTATAAAATTATTTCATAGGAGAAAAGCATAACATCTTACAAGTTAATTACATTTTAATATTCTTTTAAATAGCTATTTCTAGATTCCCTAAACTGAAAAGGGTGAAAGTACTTCTGTTTTTCCTTGCTCGAAGAGAAGGGTAAGAATAAGCTAACAACTTAGTAAGAATTTCACAACCATTTAGAAAGGAAACATTTCTAAACTTGATGCTCTAGTGTACTTTGTGAAAGCATCATTTAGGAAATTATACTAGAATTAGCTGGGATCTGTTCTGAGTTGAAACCAAATCTGACTGCTCGATAAGATACTGTAAGCAGCATAAGCCATTCACTTTAACAATGGATTCTCATGATAAATTCCATTGCATTTCCCTGGAGAACTGGAATCTATTACGATTTATTTACCTTGGGAATATCCTCTGACAATCTCTACAGTTGCCTCACAAGTTCATATTTACCAGTTTTAATATTAGTAAACACTTTCTTAATAAATCTTCAGAATTTGCATCTCTTGTATCTGCAAAAGCCTATCAAAAGCACTACAATCAGCAAAGTTTTTCTGTAAGCTCAGTCATGCAGGCATCAACAGTCCCATTAGAGATAACAGGCTTCGTTATAACTAATCCTGCACTAGGTTGGATCTATGACTCAATTTACTCTAACGTGAAATATATTTCCCTAATCTAACATCCTCCAAGAAAACAATCAGGTATGACTTCAGCCTGTATTTCTTCCTCTATGCTTTTTGTTGGGTTCTTTTTCTCCTAATTACCTGTCTGGGCCCCTTTCCTTGTTTTGTATGAAAAAAAATAAAGCTCAGATATTCAAAAAAATATGCAAGTGCCACTTCATTCCCTTTTACTTTGCTGTGGCAGGGGGATTGAACTGGATGATCTTTCAAGGTCCCTTCCATTCCCTAATGATTCTGTGATTCTATGATTAAATGACATCTCCTCACTTGTACTGAGTAACAGCCTTAAGAAAGGCCAGTAGCTACCTGCTGGCCGGATGGAAATCTTGGTGTTAACTCTGCTGTGTCAAGGAAATAGCCTGCTTTTGATGGAATTGTGCAGTACTTGGTACTGCAGATTGGCACTGATAGCAGCCTGCCTGCAGCACCACAAATCAGCCTGTAATAAAACAGTGGGGCTGTGACCAGAGTTCAGGTGGAAGGGGCAGTTTGTGTTTACTTGGGCACTACAAACCCACATTGGTCACAACAAGCTTTTCTCTGCAACTCTCAACTGATTCCAACGGACTTTTCGTGTTGGAGCAGTGACAAAGACCCTGATCTCATGACATCAGAAATTTTCTCTGTCTATATTTCCCACTGCTGGTCACGGTAGTTTTCTTGTCCTTTCCTGTAGTCAGGTTGGGGCTGGACTCTTCTCCCAGGCAACTAGAGACAGGATGAGCGGACAGGACCTGAAGGTGCCAGGGGAGGGTTAGGTTGGATGTCAGGAAGTCCTTCCTCATAGAAAGGGTGATCAGACCCTGGAATGGACTGCCCAGGGCAGTGGTGGAGTCCCCATCCCTGGAGGTGTTTAATGCCAGCCTGGCTGTGGCCCTTAGTACTCTGGTTTGGCCGATGGGATGATGTTAGGTCACGGGATGGGCTGGATGAACTGAGAGGGCTTTTCCAGCCTCACTGATTCTGTGATTCTGTGAACTTTGATTAATTTTACCTCCTCCTAACAAACAAAACCTGCAAGGACTCACATGCAAGTGGACTGTTAGGACTAAGAAAGAAGGATGACTGTGAACACAGCTGAAAGCTGAGAGAACAGGCTGAAAAGAAGGAAGATTTACTATAACTGGTGGAATAAATGTTAGAAAATTTGATACTGAGCAGATACTCTAAATGAGGGTGTCCCAAACACTGAAAGGGCATAGGAAAGGAGCCAGACATCAGAAGAGAGTGAAGAAAGGGAAAGCAAAAAGAAGACTACTCTAGTAAAGTCAATTATCCTGTGAACTACCTGATCACCTCTAACATGTGTAAACCCTTTTCTTTCAAGAAGCTGTAATTCTCTGCAAGATATTTGAAACCCAGCATTACACAGCCAAAAGGACAAGCGCAAGGAAGCAAAGATACCTATTTCAATACAAGGTAGAACTCTTCACTTCCATGAAGGTTAACACCAACACTTTGCCTTTGGATTTTACAAAGCTATAGTGTTTGAATCCTTTCTACTTCTTAGGATTGTAGAAACCATCACCTTGTCTAAAGCTGTATGGCAATAATAGCTGATAAAATAATACACACTTGTGGTATAGTCGGTCTTTTCTAAGCAGTACCAGTGCACAGTAAAGCAGCAGTCAGAATCCTTTTCAAGCACACAAATGTCTATTTCACGTACTCATGAGCACTAAGAGGATGAAGGACACGGGGGACACGGCCTGTCTGACAAGGGTTTAGGCCTAATTATCTAACCTTATGTCATTGCAGCCAGAAACAAGCCATACAGCAAGACTATTCTGTTCCCTCTATCAATTTAGTTTCTTCTTCCCTGTGTCTCAACAGTGCATGCAATTTCCTTTCTTGTTATTGGTATGCAAATTCACCTGCTCCCAAAATAGTTCTCCTGGAAGACTGTTATTATGTTTGAAATGCAAGGTATGTACACCCACTTGTCAACTGCATGAACTTGCTGTGGCAATTATAAATTCTTCTGGCAGGCAACAAATATTCACCATAAATGGAGACTGAAATAATGCAGGTATGTGCAAGATACTGCACCTGTATCTATGAATCATAGAATTCTAGTAGTACTGTGCACAGTTCTGGGCTCCCCAGTTCAAGGGAGGCAAGGATCTACTCCAATGGAGAGCTGTGTCGATGATTAAGGGACTTGAGCATCTCCCCTATGAAGAAAGGCTGAGAGAACTGGGGCTGTTCTCAGAGGAGAAGGCTGAGAAGGATCTTATCAATGTCTATAAATATCTGAGGAATGGGGAGTCAAGAAGAAGGGGCTGGTCCCTTTTCTGTGGGGCACAGTAATAGGACAAGGAATAACTGGGATAAAATTGAACACAGAAGGTTCCCCACAAAGCTGAACAAAGTTATTAGCACATTCTCTGCAAGGAACCCTATGAGATCCAAGCAGATGCAAAGGAAATAATTGTATTGAATCAGCAAGGGCTGATGTGTTAATCACACATCTGATTTGTAATATATCGTACTGTAAACTGTGAGCATCACCTCCACTGCCAGTGCAATAGGAGAACTCAGCTCCCAGGATTACACACCGCATTGTGAACTATGATGGTCTCCTCTGTTGCAGACATCAAGTGATCATTTTTTGTTCCCCTGTCTCCTGGACTCAGGTAGAAGACAACATATTGAATAAACACATATGTCGTTAGATCAAGAGCATGAATCCAATGCTGTGCATTTAACATGAGTGATACAAAGGGACAGAAACCCAGAGGAAAAAATCCACAGTTGTGAGAAACCTGTGCTCTTGTGCCCAAGAGGGCCAACAGCAACCTGGGGGGGAATCAGAAGGGAGGAGGTTAGCAGATCAAGGGAGGTTCTTCTCCCTCTCTACTCTGAACTAGTGAGACCACATCTGGAGTATTGTGTATAGTTCTGGGCTCCTCAGTTCCAGAAGGACACAGAGCTGCTGGAGGGTGTCCAGCGTAGAGCAACAAAGATGATGAAGGAAGCAGAACAGCTCNNGGTACCAGAGCACTGGCACAGGCTGCCCAGGGGGGTTGTGGAGTCTCCTTCTCTGGAGAAGTTCAAGACCCATCTGTATCTGTTCCTGTGCAACTCGGTCTAGGTGATCTGCTGTGGCAGGGGGATTGGACTAGATGATCATAATCTGATCCCTAATGATTCCATGCCTGAGAGAAGAATTCCAAATTGCCTTTAGCAGGTGTTCCCTGCTGAATGCAGGAGTGTTCCTTGGGATAGAAACTGAACACTTCAAGCAGTGCTTAAAGGCCATTGGCACTTAAGAGATCAGCCTCGGCCGTGAAGGTAGCCAGTATTCTTAGAAGTGGATTTGTATTTTCTCCACTGACCTATTCTTAGAAGGAATTTACACCTTTTCTTGGGTGGGTTTGCATTTTATAATTAGTTCTGAGAAATGTAATGAATATGTATGCCTTGCCCCTATAAAAAGCTGTCCCGGCTGTTGTTAGATGCATACAGTTTTGGAAGGAAATATCCTTCATGTCCAGCCATAATAACAGGATAAAATAAAGAGAATGCCTGCTTCTTAAATGCTACACTGGTGTTAAGGAGTTTTATTCCCAGTTTCAGTGACACTTTAAATGTTTCCTTCTATAGCTCATCTAATATTCTAGCTAATAGCTGGCAACAGTCCAGAAATACAAGTAACTTTGCTCCATAACAGTTATTGAAAGAGTCACCATCTTAACTACCTAAAAAACCCAAAATACAAAAAAATTTAACCTCACTCTTTCCTCAAATGGCCACCTCCAGCAGTAATAATCCAGCCAAACTCCACAGCAAAGGCACACAAGAACCCTGAATCCTCCTAGTACAGGTTGGGGACTGACCAGTTGGAGTGCAGTGCAGGAGAAAAGGAACTGGAGGTCCTAGTGGCCAGCAGGATGACTATGAGCCAGCAATGTGCTTTGTGGCCATCAGCATCCTGGACGGTGGATCAGAAGAGGGATGGTTAGCAGATCAAGGGAGGTTCTTCTCCCCCTCTACTCTGCGCTAGTGAGACCGCATCTGGAGTACTGTGTCCAGCTCTGGGCCCCTCAGTTAAAGACAGACACAGTTGCTGGCCATTCTTCTTTTGATGCAGCAATACCATACGTTGTGTACTTGGCAAGATCCACTCTGACAAGACTGCAAAGATTTAACACAATGGGGTCAGGTAAACCACATTCTGTACTACACTGGTATTACAGACTACTGCCTCACAGGTAAAGGTGGGCCGTACAGTCTGACATGTTGTGACAGTCTCCTCCTTACCAATGTATCTTCCAGCTAGTCACTACTGATTGCTTTCCCAGCTCCCACCATGGCATGAGTGCAGGGTCACAGCACTGCAGCAGGGCTACCAAGGAGGAATTAGTTCACAGATTCCTGACTGCAGCTCATACCCTACTTGTCAGGTGAACATTATGCAGCTCTTTCTTATCACATCTTCTGATGTGCCAGACACATGCTGCCATCGTAATCCCTGTCATGTGGGTTCTCACCTGTCTGGAAGCACAGCACTCGAGAAGTCTGGTAGCCACAAGGGTCAGAAAGGTGGAAACTGGATTAAAAAAATCATGTAAACATAATTCAGTTGAAACTGCTCCTAGAACTCCTAGAACTTAATCACAGAAACAGTACCTGCATGTCTATAATACATCAGTTTTGCTTCTATATTTTACACCAGAGAGAAAAGTTAACAAATGGATTATTTTTTAAGTAGCATTATTATTGAGAATGTTTTAAAGATAAGAGCCTAAAGCAACTGCTCCTTGAGCCTCTGCATGTTGACCACAAAACGGTATGGAATACTATCCACCCGAAGTTAAAAGATGACAACCTGGCCTCCAAGAATCAAGCAAATTAGTTGAAATGTTTTAAAATAAACATGAGCTCTTTTAACTTGTGTAGCCTGTCTGCCAGGCACTGATTTACAGTAATCTGTATTCAGATCTGGATCAGATGCAGTTGCTATGGTTCCCTGCTTTAAGTTCTCCTTCTACATTCACTTCTCTCCCCAATAACTTTTAATGATGAGTTTATGGTTAAAGACATTAAATCTGGGGGTTCTGGAGGCTGATGAGTAAGCATACTTTACTTATCTGGTACTTAAAGCCCAGACAGGGTTGCATGCAGAACAGACAAGGGAAAACACAAACTATGAGACCACTTGGAAGCCCTAGACAAGCATTATACAGGCCATTGTCCTAAGGATGCATACTGGTCAAACTTGGCTGTGGCACCCATGAGTTATGAGAGGCATCTCTCTTCCAACCTCAGATAAACCACACTTACAGTTAAACACAACCACATTCCACTCCTTTGGCACGAGGGGCATTTTCCTCCCTCCATAGTCCACCCTTACTACTTCTAGTGAGTTTCATCAGTCTTTAATAAGCTGAAAAGTTTACTTGATTCTGTGGATTCCTTGTGAGAGCTCTTGCAATAGTCAGATCTAATAGAAGCAGTGAGATCAGCTAGCATTTAAACCAACAATGAGAACTATTTGCTCCTTGAGAACTCCACCTACCAAATTATTAGTCACTAAAAGTGCTCAGAAAACTTCATCCTTTTTATAAAATGTCAAAACACATCCACTAGTCCTAGTAGGGAATAATATTTTCATCCCTGTTGTAGACTTCTGTTTGTTGATATAAACTGTGTAAAAGAAATTGTAGGAGATAAAACACCTGATCCTCCATCCCATTACCTCTTCCTTAAAACTGTAGAAATCCAAGGATAAAAAAAAGCTTAAAAGCAGCAGGATACCACAACATCAACAGTGTCATGGGGAGAGATGCTGTAGTTTGGACTTGCTGTGGGCTATGATACAGCCTACCGACCTTTGGAAAGGTTTATGGTAGAACAGTATTAGTTTTTTACGTCCTACCAATACTGATAGACTAAATGCCAAATTAAATCTGCTCTCCCTTGGCAAATTTATTCTTCTCCTTTAGTTTTTATACTCGTTTCTTAAGCCAACATTGATATTCATATAGAGATTAATGTACACATAGACATATGTATAGATCTACCAGAGCTGCATGGAGTTGTGATAGCAAGGACATTGGAGCTTCTGCCTATTTACAGCTAAGAGACTAAAATGGAAGGAAAAGATGTTAAAGTGACCATGGATGTACTCAGTTATCTACCCATTCCTTAGCTAAACTTTCTCCACGATTTCTTCCATGCACTCAGCACCTCACAAGCATTTCATGCATTCTGCTCGTGCTGTCTGTAAAAGATTTCTCACAACGTTGAATGTTATCAACACGATGCACTGTAATGACATTCTGTCCATAAGAATAATTTAGGTTACTTTATGAAACCTTTAAAAAATTAGAGTAAAAAACATATCTTATGTGTAAAGGAAGTGTCCTATTTGGATAATGTCATTCCTGAACTATGAGTTTTTACTCTGCCCAGTTGGATTGATCTGTTAGACAAAAAAGTTTAACTCACAGACTGTCAGGGGTTGGGAGGTGATCCAAAGTTCACCAAGTCCAACTCCCCTGCCACAACAGGACCAAAACTAGGGCAGATCACTCAGAAATGCATCCAGACAGAGCTGGAAAGGCTCCAGAGAAGGAGACTCCACAACCTCTCTGGGCAGCCTCTTCCAAGGCTCTGTCACCCTCATACTAAACAAGTTGTTCTTCATGGTGAGATGGGATGTCCTGTGCTCTAGTTGGAATCCATTGCCCCTCATCCTATTCCAGAGCACAAGTGAAAAAGAGGTCGTCCCTGCCTTCCTGATGCCAGCTCTCATGGATTTATAGACGTTAATGCGATCCTCTGTCTTCTCCTCTCCAGACTTAAAAGCTCCAGGTCTCTCAGCCTTTCCTCACAAGGTAGCTGTTCCAGTTCTTTATTTATCCTCGTAGCCCTCCGTTGGACTTTCTCCAGTAGATGTCCCTCCCTCTTGAATTAGGGAACCCAGAACTGGATGCAATACTTGAGGTGAGGTTCTCACTAAGGTAGAGTAGAGGGGGAGGAGACCCTCCCTTGATCTGTTGGACAAACTCTCCTTAATTCAGTTTATGACTACCAAGTCATTCCTACTCACATATAACTGCACTGCAACCCAGGAAAAGCCACTAATTTCTTAATTATTTTAATATAATACCACTACAGACTGGTGTTTCACATACACACATTTTAAAAAAATATAAAAATCAGTCAGTTACAGACTGAAGCAAACAAGAAAGAGAGCAAGCAAGAGAGCCAGTCAGCAAGCAAGCAAGGGGAGATGTAAAGGGTATACCCCAGAACCTGATCCCAAAGACTGAAAGGGTCCCTCTCCACTCTAATCTGCCTCCTTGGGTAAGAACTCTGCTTTCTTTCCTGTGACAGCACAGCTTCTACATTCATTTGCTTCTTTTAAGCTCCATCGGGGGAGGTTTAGACTTGACATTAGGAGAAGGTTTTTCACTGACAGAGTGATCCAGGTTTGGAACGGGCTGCCCACAGAGGTGGTTGGGTCACCGTCTCTGGAGATGTTTACGGTTAGGCTGGATGAAGTGCTGAGTGGCATGAGCTAGATGGCAGATGTTTAGGGTTACTGGGTTGGTTTTAGGTTGGACTGGATGATCTTTAAGGTCTTTTCCAGCCTCATCATTACTGTGACATGGTGATACCCCTTAATGTCCCTGTAACTGTAGTGGTTTTACACCCTTTATCTATTTTGGATCCCTTACAGACACACTGTTTCTGCAAATTAATCCTATCCCAGCAACCCAAAGAATCTCTATAATGTTGCTTGTGAACAATAAATAATACTATTTTCTAATCCAGTTTGCACTTTTATCCTCATTGTCAACTGACATTTGTATTAAGGTCTAAACTTGGCAGCCCCTAGCCCTTCCATCTGTGAGGACTCAGCTAGAATACAAAGGGATTTAGCCTTAAGGGAATTTACCCAATTTCCACACACCCCGCTTTTCAAGCAACAGGCACTTCTTGTGTTGACTGGATTTTTAACCAATAGCCTCTTTCTGACATGGCTGTTCGGGTCAGCAGCATCTGGGTTTGCATAGCCATGCATAAAGTTACATGCTAGAGCCTCTCTTTGCATCTCAAATCACAAACTCTTGCTGCACAAATATAGAGCTGTCAGGGATACCGCACTCTTTTGTTACATCGCCTGTTTTCAGCCTTCCTGAAGAGGAAGGAATTCTCCATTTCCTGAATGTGCAGCATCTCCATTTCTAGTGTGAGACACAACTTCCTTCACAGGGAAGGTGATCTGTTCCTGTGCGACTTGGTCTAGGTGATCCTGCTGGGGCAGGGGGATTGAACTAGATGATCCCTCCTGATCCCTAATGATTCTATGATAAGGCAAATCCCGAACTAAGACACCAGGATGCAGCAACTTAATCACTGAAACATTTCATGAGTGTTTTGGTGGGGAGCAACACTCTTAATGAAAAGGACATGAAGTTATTTATAAAGAAACAAGATCCTGTCGTTTGCTACTTGCAAATGCAAACCAGGCAATGAAGCTATGTGCTCTTGAAAAAGAAGTCTGCATTATTGAATAGTTAAGAGAGCCAAGGCGAAGGAGCACAGTACATAACCAGTTAGCACAGCCAATATCGATTCCTACAGATTGTTTAAAACACAGCCAGGCTAGGACACAAATATGGGAGATTTGGATTGAAAATGTATTTTTCTTTTTGGAAATGAAACTAAATCAAAGAAAGGCTTTTTGAATAAATACTTCACTTGGTGGAACAGCTCAATTTGAATAATTTACTTTGAAGGATATTTAGAATTCCTTTCAGAATTCGCTTCTTAATTTCAATACCCATCAATGCACCTTTGATAGCCACTTTATGGGTTACTGATCACTTTCAGGTTCTCTTTTATTATAGAAATCATGCTGTGAAAGTCCTAAGTATTCATTATCAAGTTCTAAAGTTAACATTGAGAGTTAAAATGTCCAGAAAATAACATACCTATGGTGAAAAAGCATGCAGGCTCGCGAGAGAGGAGAGCACTTTCATCTCTGTTTGATTGGTGTCTGGATGTTCTACTTCTGTTTTCTGCGTTAACTCCTACAAGATTGTCACTCTTGACTAAAATATTGCATCAATGTGCACATTTGAGACTTGCAATTAAAACACAAGTAGTCCTGCACTGACGATTTGTCTGCTATGTTAGAGTCTAACTCAGATGGTCAGAGTATTCAGTGAATACAGCCACTGTTAGAAGAGTAATGGGTCTCTTACATCGATCAAAGTGTGATCCTGAGCACAGAAGGTCAAAAGAACATCTGGTTTATAGTATTTTTATAAATTATTTTTCAAAATGATGTCAGAAGTTGAATGTACAACCCTACTCATTTAACTTTCCAAAACATTTTCAACTCTAGTGGTTAATTATATAATAATTAAAATTAACTGAAACTAACAAAGAGAAAAGACTCAGGAGCGACCCTTCTCCCTCTCTCCAACACCCTGAAAGGAGGCTGTAGTCAGCTGGGGATCAGGGCTCCTCTTCCAGGCAACTAACATCAGGATGAGAAGGCAGGACCTGAAGCTGCACCCAGGAGGCTTAGGTTGGATATCAGGAAGCCCTTCCTCACAGAAAGGGTGATTAGTCCTTGGAGAGGACTGCCAGGACAGCAGTCGATCGCCCATCCCTGGGAGTGTTGCAGGACAGACTGTCTGTGGCCCTTAGTGCCCTGGTCTGGCTGATGGGGGTGATGTTAGCTCATGGACTGTGCTGGATGAGCTCATTGGACTTTTCCAGCCTCAAAGATTCTGTGACTTTCAAATGAACTGGACTGGAAGTACTTGAATTATTTCAGTTTTGCATAGAATAACTTCCAGAAGATGAGAGGCAGCTGGAGAGGCAACATTTTCATTCATTAAAGACACATACATAATACATAATTTTCACATATTTCCCATGGAAATCAATTCATTGCTTTATTTTTCAAGAACTGCTTTTCCTATCTCTTATAATGCCCTTTTTTTTCCCTGTTCCACTGGTGGCCATAGAGTAAAACAAAACAAAACAGCCATGAGCAATCATTTCATGCATAACATTTTTTGTCCTAAGCCCCAAGGAAAACAATACCTGTGGAATTGCTAAGTACACATCAACAACGACTGCAAGAGTGAGGTATTTCATAATTTTTATAAAAGGAAAGAAAACCAAAGCAACAGCTTTGTAGAGTGGCAGTTATTTTATAATATTGTTAAAATTTCTTGTTTTGTGCTGGTTCAGTTGGCCCCTGCTGTTGGAAGACAACACCAATTCAAAATTATTTGGCTGAACCATCAATGTAGTTTGACCTGGTTACAACACCCTTCTATTTTTTAACTCAACTGAATTTTCTTATGTTTTTTCATGCTTCAGAAGGCATCCTTGGTTTTAAAAGAGTCAGTTATTAATTCTTGTTAATCAGGGTCTTATTAATTATTTCCAGAAGTCTCAAAGCAGCACTTTATTACTCCTGACCTAGAGCAAAAATAAAAGAGGTTCCTTAGGAGGACTGCTCTATGCATTGGTTGTGCCTGCGATACTGCATCTTTCAACGTCCTATAAAATTTAATTGAGCATGGGAAATGACCTAATCGAACAGCCACAGTGGGACAAACACCTTGTGTTTCAGCCACTATCTGAAGCTCTTGCCTAATTTGGAGGCAGTGGCCTACTGAATCCCACAGAGCATTTCCAAATGGAATCTGTGAGGAGTCACAGCACAGGACAAAGGCTGGATCTGATGCTGCTTTGACAAGGCTGTAACACAGCCTGAGGAGCACAGCCATGAGCAGAAAACACAGTTTGTTATTGCTGGATCTGCAGAACATAAGGAGAAGTCTCAATAATTCACTACCTAACTCATGACCAGAGAGGCAAAGGAGACTACCTCTGACCAGCAGCATCCTGAAAAAAGCCCCAGAAGTAATGAGAAAGTCAACTTCTTCCCAGTGAGGGTGACTGGAGGGGGCTGCTCAAGGGGGTTGTGAGTCTGAAACCCACCTGATTTGGTCTGGGTGATCCTGCTGTGGCAGGGGGATTGGACTAGACGATCTTTTGAGGTCCCTTCCGATCCCTACTGATGATTCTAAGTTCATAACGAAAAGAAAACCAATCTGAATCTACTGTCCATTAAACTTACAGTCCACTATTGGCAGCAGTCTGTCTGCAGAGAGGGAGAATCCCACTGAGACCAGCAGCATAGCTCTGCCTTCCTCTCCAGAGCCTCTGCAAGGAGTCTATCATACTAATCCTTCAACAATTGCCTTCTGAAGCAAAACACCTATAACTATTTAATCCCAATTCTCTCTCCAGGTTGCCTGTCTCGGGGAAAGCAAGCCAGGGAGTGTTTTCCTCCACATTCCTGCATGAGAATTACAAACATTAGCAGTTTGTCACTGGAAAAAGGTATCATCCATATGTCAGCCTCAGTTCTTAGCACTTCAGATACTGGGTGGTAAGCCTGAGCAAGACTTTATGGAGAGGGGAGATGAAAGCAATGACCATCACTGATGGAGTACACACTGACGAACTCGTGTAGTTAAGAATAAATATGCCCACGTGCAGTGAGTCAATTAGTATTATTTTCTCCTTTAATAGGATAATTTCAGCAGTTGTGTACTGTACAAGCCACCAACATAAACACTATTGAGCAAATTCATCATGATCTGCTTTCTTTCCAAGCTGCTGAAGTCCTAAAAGTGTACTTTTTCAACTTAATGCAGTTTGAAATGAGTGTATTGATTTCATACTTCTTTTGTGAAGAGTGCTTGTGTTGGCTTGACCTTGGCAAGCTGCCAGGCACTCACACCCAGTCACTCCCCCTCCTCATCAGGGCACAAGGTGAAAATATGATGAAAAAGCTCATGGGTCAAGATAAAAGCAGGGCAATCACATACCAGTTACCTCAGGGGGGGAACTGACATTTCTTTAGGAAAATTAATGCCATGTATTGACAATTAAAATAGATTTAGATAGTGAGAAACAAAGATAAAATTAGAATGACATCTTCACCCTTCTTCCACCTTGATTCACCCTTACTCTTTCACTCCTGACTCCTCTACCTACCGCTCTTCCATCATGGGGAGTGCAGGGGAATGGTGAATAAGTGGCTTTATGTCAGCACTTCCCCTGAGTTCCCTCCATCAGGGCCAATGGCCAGGGCTGTGCTTTGTCTTGCAGCAGCCCCCACCAGCATCTGGACCCAGGACTGTATTTTGGTCAGAATTGTTTCAAATATTTGTGCTGGGAGCATATACACACATGCACATACCTACATATGGGTTGAAAATACATTAGTAGTTCCAAGTATGAACTGTACAGTTATTGATTGTTAAGAAATCAGAATTGTTTTCTACTGGAACAGGCTGCCCAGGGAAGAGGTGGAATCACCATCCCTGGCGATGTTTAAAAAGCAAGTAGATATAACACTTGAGGCCATGGTCTAAAGGTTAGGGAGGTTAGACTTATGACCCCAGAGATCCTTTCCAGCCGTGATGATTGTATGATTCTATGATCTTGAAGCTCCAAGGAGTAATCAGATTTCACAGAGGCTTTATTCAAAAAGCCTCATATGCAAAAAGCCACCTTTGCCATATTAGTGGTCAGGCACCTGAGTTTTCTCATCAAAGGGATTTCCTTTAGTGAAAATTATAGAGCTTTTAAAGGAATCAGTTTGAAGGATATCTTCTTGGCAAGACAGCAGCAAGAGGATGACCAGCCGCTTTCTGTGTCTCTGGGAGGCTGTTTAGTATCTGTTCTTGTATTTAATCTCCAATATTAATAGAATGCACACAGCTTAACGTTTCCAGATTGTCTTGGACATGAAGGTGATCCTGCTGTGGCAGGGGGATTTGACTGGATGATCTTTCAAGGTCCCTTCCAATCCCTAATGATTCTATGATTCTATGATTTGTTTAATGGCCAGGCCAGCCTCAACCTATGACACCACCAAACTCAAAACTCTATTTCTTCTTGGAAGTTATCCTATTCTAAATCTGGAAGAGTGGAGAAGTTCCACAGAAGTTGGAATGTCCCATATTTTTTTATCTGATAGTTCTCTAATTAATAATAAAATCCGCTCTCTACAGGAATATCTTGTTCTTCAGTGATGCTCAATAGCAGCAGGAATAAGAAAGGGAGATGCTGTAGAAAATGCAATGAATTTCATGCTAGCATCAGCAAACCCAGCAAACCTCTGACACTGTAGCACAGTTATTTTACAGGAACACTAAAATATAGGTGAAACAGATAAAAACACTCTAAAATACCTAAAATAAAAGGTAAAACAGATGCAGTTTGCTTTGCCTCAAGAAAGTGTATATAACCAGCTTAAACCTGGCTTTACACTGCAGGTGGAAGAGCAGAACCTGTTCAGCTGTATCCTACCTTGACCCTAGAGGTCATAGAAGTGCTGTTAATGTTTGAATCTGGTCTCTGTAGTCTGAAGACATAATGAAGGTAAGACTGCTTACCCACTGTTTTCAGCACAACAGATTTAATGACATAAGAATGAATTAACTGACAGTCCCTATACTCTCTGTTAAGAGAAGATAATTCAAGCTGCTCTTGGAAAATAGGACAGACAGATTTATTGTTCCCTGTGGAACCTTAATTCTGCTCCCTGTATATCCATTGTGTGCACTGAATGAAGCTGAAGTCTTGTGGACAAAATAGGAAATAAACACACTGCCAAGGACTCACACAATTCAGACATGCTTCCTGATAACAGGATGGCTGACATATGCCAATACAAGTCACCAGTACAGAGGCTACAACACAGCTAGCATCCATACCCGCAAATCTGCTTTCAGAAAAAACAATCAACCGATTTAAATTCTAATTTTTATGTGAAATAGTTTATTCAGATACAACCATTCAAACATCCCTTTCCTTTGCATGTATATAGAATGATAGAATCATTAGGGATGGGAAGGGACCTTGAAAGATCATCTAGTCCAATCCCCCTGCCACAGCAGAATCACCCAGACCAAGTTGTACTTGTGTAATTTAATAGTAATTTGTTAAACTAATCTACCCACAGGCACTTTTCTGTATAGAACAACTCCAGTCTACTTGTGAGCAGCACAGGGGAACAAAACACTTACTGCATTGGTTTGTCAGACCCACTGGTACATAGCACATCCTTTCTCTGCTACTGTCTTCCCCCTACAAGAGACTGGTGTTTTTGTTATTTATTGCATGTTAGGCCACCCCACGTGAGAGTTTTTAGCAGGCAGTGGTTGCTGCTTGGGTCCCTATCACCTTCTGATCTCACATCCTGAAAGTGTTACATAGAAACTAGAGGAAGCTCAAGAGAGTTTTCATGACTTTACAGCACGTACCTGAACTATCAGAACAGGCAGATGCAGCCCAGGGCTTTTAGGCATTTACTTCCCCTAGTGAATATTAGAACTATCCGATGGGTTAGATGAGCTGAGCAGTTATGAAGGTCTCTCTTACCTGAATGGTACTTTTGGGTAGACCTTACTCCATGATCTGTGGCTACTTCCATCCGAAACAAAGGTGGCCTCACTTATTTCCATTTTTGCAGGTGACAGAACCCCCTGGATAAACTTCTGAAAAGAAAACAAGCAGTACCCAGGAGATTATAGGGGTAAAATACTGATGTCATGTGATCTATAACCAGGAGGGATTAGAACTGGAAACCTTCTTCTTGTAAAACTGATGCTGTTTCCATGGACATGTGACAGCTGGATATCCCTTCCAATAATCCTAGTGACCAAAGGAATTTTTTGAATTCAGAAAAGCATTGCTCTCAGGCTTCCAGGTTTCCATCTTTGGGTGTTTTCCAACCAGCTATACAGCAGAGTCTCTCTCTCCCTAAACTCTCTGGTTATATGCAACAAGTGACATATGATTCATTTTCCATCTCTGTTTCCTTCTCATTGTTCTCTCTCAATGGAGTAGGATTTAGTTTTCATGGTGCTGGGAAAGCATGGGAGTATGCAGAAATATCAGGAGAGGCAAAAAGGCAGGGGGAAAAGAAGCCAGGGCAGGATGAAAGGCTCATGGCCACAGCTTTTCTATCTCTTAAAACCTTGTCTTTACTTTTCTGCTCATAAATTCCTTATCTTTATAATAAGTTCCTAGATTGTGCTTTTGACCCTGAGAGAATCTGATTGGCACAAAATAAGCAAAACCAGGACAAATATGCTTAAAATGTATTAATAGAGATGTGCTTGGATTTAGCCAAGGTAAGAGTCAATCAGATCAAAAATAGAGGAATAGAATTGTCTTTTACTATCCTGACTGAGGACTTTAAATGACTCACAAAAGGACAGGGGAGCCTGCTCAAACTATAGTAGTAAGTGAGAAGACCAGGGAATAAGCAATGCCCAATGATCACCCCCAGCTACAGCCCTACATGACAGATCAAAGCCAAGCAGAAGAAACAGCATCTTGCTCAGCAAAGAAAAAGCAAATCTCCTAATTATTAGATCTTTACCAAACAAACAGGTATTTACAGTTACAGGGGTAAAGGATTTTTAGAGTTGCCTATGCATTTAAATAAAACACCTTTATGTATTTACAAAGAGGATTTTAAAGGATAATTGCTGATCTGCTGAAACTTGCTAGATTCTACAAACTTAGCAATCAAAGTTTTCTCATTTTGAATTATAAGGATTATATTTTTTATATTGTGAACACAGAAGAACAAATCTAGATGCAACTAAGTCATTAACCTGAAGGATATGGCTGATTTTTCTAAACTCCTATTAAAAAACATTATGAACACTTGATTATCTGCACTTCTATAAGCTCTCAGCATTGATGCTATTTCTTTTTCTGCATGTAATTACTTTGCATAATGATATGTTTATACTACTGCAAGTCTCCTCTTTTAGGGTAGAATTATGCATACAGTATCTGCATAGGTCTGAGAAAAACTGAGGAGGGTAATTCACATTTATAAAGCAAAGCATATTCAAGAAAAGAAAAGCTTCATAAATAGTTTTTTACAAACTCACCAGCTTTCAAGGGATAACAATCACATCTTTTCTGACTTGGAAATAATTTTTGAATATTCATTGAAAATAGTGTTGTAATCCTAACTGCCTTGTGGGAATTGTGCTGTTCATCTCGACAATAATAGAGATTCCTCTTGAATTCTTCAAGTGAGTTCATGTTGACCTCTTTGTTCTAGAGAGAAGTCTGAAAATCTTATGAAGGCAAAATTCAAGTGGTACTTTCAGTGTCTTCAGATCACATTCAGACCATATGTAGGGTAAAAGCAACTTTTTCTGCATGGCGCTCTTCCCTTTTGCTTCAGGTGTGATAAAAAAACCAACCCCAAACCCACACACATAGTAACGAACTGAAGGGAACAGGAAAGGAAGTTAATTAATTCAAGAATACAATATTATAATGTTTTTCTTAGCATTAAAAGTTAAAATAAACGGAGGGATATTTGAATTTGCCGTAGCTAGTACTTTTCCCCTTCATTTCATTAGTTAACTAAAGCACTTCACAAACAGTTTTCCTGATTGTTTGCAACTCTTTGAGAGCAATTCATTATTCTGGCAAATAAAAAACCAGATGTTTCTCATCTGTGGGATAACTTCAGTATCGTTTTGTTCCCAAAGCTTGACTTGAATTCAGTTTCAGATTGTTCCTAAGGCCAGTTCAACAGGTGGATGTTGTGAATTGGCATTACAAAACAAAGAATGGAAGAATCCCATCTGGAAGTCATGACTGATCCTAACAAATGTTAGTTGCATAACTCAAAATTCACCCCATCACACAGACAGGACTAGTAAAGGGAAAGTTAAAAGCTCTATTCAGGTATGCTGAAGGTTAAGTAAAAGCTTTATTCAGGGTTATAGAATCATTAGGGATCAGAAGGGACCTCGAAAGATCATCCAGTCCAATCCCCCTGCCACAGCAGGATCCTAGACTAAGTCACACAGGAACACAGCCAGGAGAGTCTGGAATGCCCCAGAGAAGGAGATTCCACATCCCCCCTGGGCAGCCTGTTCCAATGCTCCATTACCCTCGCTGGGAAGAAGTTTTGCATTGATTCGTCAAGCAAAGGAAATGATAATTGGTGATATAACTGTTATAAGGTAGTGTATTTGAAGGCAGATAAGTTTATTGTGAGCTATAAATTTTACACAGCTATAACTGTATTATAAAGCAGTTTATTTGAGAGCAGATAATATATTTATTTTGAGTTTTAAATTTAAATGCTTAGCTTTAATAATCAATAAACAAATATTAAGTTTATCACTCAAACCAGTATTCTTTTTTTAGGTCCATACATTTGCTTTAGCTGTTTTTTGTTAATGTCATCTCACAAAAAGCCAAACCACTTTACAGCTAAAATTGAAGATGTATTTTCCCATCTTTGCTTAGTTTCTTACATCTTGGGATGGAGGGCTCTTGCACTCCATGGAAAACATCCTTTAAGATATGCCATCTCTTGTTGTTGAGGACTCTGTCCTGTGGGTCCTATTGATTAAGTCCTTTAAAATCAAGGAATTTGATGTCCTAATTGTATATTGTGGAATAATGTGAAGTTGGAGTAGACTTTTTATAAAACCCACAGAAAAACAGAGGAGAAATTGTCGTGTTCGTAAACTTTTAAAAAACATCTTCAGCTTGTTTTTCTCTTCATGCTGGTATCAATATTCATAAAAGAAATAATCAGCACAAATAGAAATAGCTATATATAGGAATCTCAGACACTTTTTCTTTTCATTAAATATAGAATAATAGAATCATGGAATAGATTAGGTTGGAAGGATCATCTAGTTCCAACCCCCATGTCATGGGCAGGGACACTGCTCTCTAGAACAGGTCGTTCAAAGCCCGCTACGTATGTGTGTGTGTAATATATGCACATACATAAAGTATGAGGAGTTCAATATATATGTTGCCCAGTGTAACAGTTATTACAGTTGTATAACTCTCTACATGAATGAGAATGTTTTAGACTTCAATATTTAAATCATGTTTATCAGTTTAGAAGAACTGGTTGGGGGGGTTGATCATGAGGGTTCTAACAGATTTTTGTCTAGGATTCTAACAGATTTATCTGTCTATAAGATCAAAGGAGGCACTTGTTTTCATTCCTGATAGTTATTACTTCAGTTTCACATTTACTACCACTCATTAATAGTTTTCAATGCTTCTGTGAACAATATAAAAATGATTTGGCCTCATGTTATTGGGAAAATGAACAGGAGTGTCGACCTGGTTTTAATACTTTGTAAAACATTTATCTATGGTATTAAATTTCTCCAAACATGGCTGAAGAACATCTCTCCCTTGCTGCATATTTTAGACCACGACAATTCAATAAAATTATGGTTGCTTATAATATTCTCTTAGTGGATATGAAAACTTGGTTCATATCTCTCATTTAATTGTTTTAAAAGCTTACTTCTATAAACGTATTTTGAGAACATATGGCCATGTAAGTTCTACAAGATCTTTCTAACATGCAATGTTCAACTTCCTTGAAGTCAACAGAACTGTGCAGATAGACATACACACAAAACCTGAAGCACAAATCTGCTGCATAACCTACGTGGTAACCTCTAACTGACCACAGATCAGATCGATAGTAAAGCAAAAGCAGATGTTTATTGCAGTGTCTTGACAGTGGATAAACATACCCCCACCTCTGTTCAGTGTTTGTTTCATCCTGTCCATATCTATGCTTCTCAGTCTACTACTGTAACTGAAAGGCATTGACTTGCACACAAGAATTGAAGTACTGGCTATACTTCAGGAAATGATGTACTGTCAGGTGCTATATTACAATCTGTTAAAACACAGTTTGCAACAGCTAAGAAATTTCAGGACTGGCTTCCAGAAATAACATTCCTGAAGGCAATTCCACTTCAAAAGACTGTTGAAAGCCTTGTTCAGGCTGGGATGTGGTTTATCAATATCAATGTCCCCTCACATTCCAGTCAGCTGTGTTTAAGTGTCACATGGTTTATTTAGTGTTTTAAATCTTTGTCTCGAGCTAGTAATCACAGTACTGATGAGGCTGAAAAAGACCTCAAAGATCATCCAGTCCAACCCAAAACCAACCAAGTAACCCTAAACATCTGACATCTAGATCATGCCACAAAACAAGATCTGTTAATCAACACAACACAGCTGTGCTGTGTTGTAACTCTTAAACTTTTAGCAGGATGTTGGGAAATTGGGGTTTGAAGTGCCCTAGGGGCACGTTGCTGCTGCTGTACTGTGCTGTGTCCTCCCTCTCCCCAAGGGAATTGACCTAAAGCCAAAGACCAATATAGAATGGTTTGTTCATTTCCTTGTCTCAGAAAGTGTGTGATGGCATTGTGACAGAGTTTCTGTCTTTGTGTCACCTGCTCAGGATTTTTCTGCTTTTTGGGCTTGGAGAGAGATTCAATAAACCCTTTGTTTCCCCAAACTGTTTTCTCTTGTCTGATAGATTTTACCTGAGACTCCTTGAGATCCAGCTGCCTTCTGTTCTCTTTCAGAATGTTCCTAACCTAGGACAGAGTCTATAAAGGAAATCCGTACTCCAGCTCAGTATTCTGCCTCAAGGAAAGTGATCATTAACAATGACGCTTGTCAAGACATTGAATATCTGCTCCAAAACTATATAATCTGAGTTCAGGATCTGATGCATAAGCAAAGCTAAACCATTGCTTGATTTATAACTTTTACAGGTATGCATAGGAGGAGACACTTTAAGCACTTAGGACCATGATAAACATTTAGTGGGACCCTTGTTCATAAGTATAAGCATAGCAGGTAAGCACAGATGATGATTTGGCTAACTTTTCAAAGTATACATTGCATACTTTATAAGAATCCTAAGTCACTGTGCTTAAAAAGACCAAATATTTCACATATTAATTCTAGAAGTTATGGCACTGTGTATGGATTCTTAGAGGCAACGCACTGCCATCCTCAAACATAATCAAATATGTAATCTGCACTTGGCACTGAACTGTTCATTAACCTCAACGTTATAGAACAATCACTTTGTAGAAAAATTGGTTGTGATAAGATGGATAATAGCTGTAGGTTTATGCAAGACCTCTAAGATGAAAATGGCTGCTGGATCTCAGGCAAACAAGATAATGAAGTCTATGAAAATTGTACCCACTAGGACAAAAATAAGCTGAGATATCATAGTAATTTATTTTTGTATAATGCCATTAAAAGTCTTCTCTATTTTTTTTTTTTGCAAATTACAAGAATGTATTAAACTAATCCATTGGATAAAATATCTGTTCTAACAGTTGTCCCGAACTGTAATACATTATGAATAAATTTACTTTCTACAGCATTCATCGAGGATGTCTCTTTAGTATAAACTAAGCAAATGAAGTATAAAAAAAAGACATATTAAGCTCATCCTTATAAAAGTAGGCTATAAAGTCAGAAAATGTATTAAATGTGTGAATAAAATATACAGAAAAGATTATTACAAGGGAAAAAATATTGAAAGCCTTAGTGAAAAAATCCTTTGTTTTCAGTAGGGGTTTTGCTTCAATGGAGAGAGAGAGTAAAAAATAATCAGAATTTCAAAGATTAAATTATTGCTATCATTAATGTAGACAGCAACTTCAACTTACCCAACATCATAATCCCTCAGGTGATAACAGAGTGGTCTCCTGCTGTTGTAGTTTGAAAACTGTCCCAATTTTCTGGTGTTTGAATTTTGGGCTTTTATGCCAAAAGTGCATTTTATTTTGAAACTAGAGATAGTTGTCCCATCAGACCCCTGGGGCAGTGTCCTGACCCCAGAGGTGACTGGTGGACAGAGCCTATAAAAGGGGGTGGTCTTCCCAATTTCTCTTCTTCCTGTTCTGTCTCTTGGCAGACAGAGAGCTCTGCCAGGCCAAGAGCTGCCCCCTCAGCAGGTGGGGGGGGCTAGGGCTCTTGGCCTAGCTGCCCTACTGGGGTGGTGAAACCACAGCCCCCTTGATGGGGATCAGGGCCTGGCTATAAAGTTGGCTGCTGTGGTTACCCTGATGGGAGGCTGACTCTGGCCTGGAAGCTGTGGTTCTCCACAACAGTGTGGCCAGCCATGGCTCTCCCTTCCCCAAGAGCTGGAACACAGAGTGAGCTGAGCCTTTGAACTGCAGCCACCACTCCCAGCACCTGCTTGCCAAGCCACCAGTGAAACCGCTCTTCTGCTTGAAGTGTGGAAAGCAATTTGAACACAGATTGGCTGGCTCTTAAGTGCTGTAACTAGCCGCAGCCCTGCACAGTCCCTGCCGCAGCAGGGAGACATTAAAGCAGAGAGCTGATTCACCCACCAACTTGATTGTCTTTGATGATGCTCAGATGGTGAACTCTTAACCCTTTCCCTCCCTCAGAACTGTACCATTTTGGAGAAATTAAAAGAGGAAAGAGACAGTGGCTCCTGTTTGCCACAACAGGTGTAACCCCATGTGACCAGAGCCATGTTGCCTCTGTCCTCACCAAGGGTGTGCCCTCTTGTGATCAGAGCCATGGAGGTGACTTAGATGTTGTGTATCTCAGCTCTGCCACTGACAGACTGGGAGAAGCTTTTGATAAGAGAGAGGGAGAAGTCCTGAGGTAGAACTCTGAAGGTTCCTACTGCTTGGCTAGAAGTTTTGTGCTACAAAGAACAGATAGGACTGAGCTCTTAAACCTTTGGCAAACAGAAAGAGACTGGAGTTCTGAAGTGTCTCTTCCTGCGTCTGAAATACTGTCTGTTGTGGTCTGGGGGATCATAGAGAAAATCTGATGGCCATAGTCACATTGTGAAGAACTCCCAACATGAGAGGTGTTAGAAGCAAGTCTGAGACGTACAAGGGAAGCTGGTGTCTGCAGAAGACCAGAAAAGGGACTTTTCCACAAGCATCGAGATGTAAGATGGCTTCAGGAGCCCTACTGAATTTTATGGATGGCAGGGATGACTGAATTCCCACTCTGGTTGAAGCATATTTTTCCCGAGGGCTCTCAACTGAAGCCAAAAACTGATGTGTTACCTGTCTCCTATTTCTCTCAGAGTGTGTAATGGCATTGTGGTACAGTTTCTGGTTTACTCTTTTTATATTCTTTTGCTTATTTGGGGATTTTTTCCTGTGTTTCTTGGTTGTGGGTTCAATAAATTCTTTTTAGTAAAGCTTAGCTTCTTCAGTGCCTGTTGAATTCCCGGTGAGAGTTTGCTGGTGTGCTTGGATTGCAGAACTCAGAACCAATCTAGACCTTTGTTCTAACCCAGGACAACTGTAAGAGGGTAAAATGTGATCAGGTTACCAGAACTGGGCATATTGACAAAAAATTATGTCAGTTCCTACGGGCTGAAAGTGATACAAATATCTAGACAGGCTTTCCCTGCCCTCAAAGCTGAGTTGTATATCTGTAATATCACCAGACAAGAACATTCTGTTTCTAAAACAAGCCATTTTCTGTGCTTCCAAATGAGCTATTTACAGCAGGAAATAGTATGTAAATCATCTTTACCTTGCTGTACAAACTTCCATTTATTTTTAAATCAAAGCATTCTTGGAAAACTGCTGTCAAAACGCAGAAAAGAATATAAATTACATTTCAGCTGCATTTTTAGGAGGACATAACTGAACAACATACAAGATGCTACTAAAAAAATTGATGAGACAACAACATTAGCTTACTATCCAGAGGTTGGAAGCAAGAAAACACATGTGTTCAATGAAAGAGCAAGCTTACTTTCTCTTTAAATTGATTTCAGAAGTATCTACATTTGGGTTAGGAATTACTAGCAGTATTTCAGCTGTTCCAAACCCTAGAACATTCTGCTTAAGTAAAACAGCTGAGAAAATTAAAACATAAAGGCTAAATTCATTTCAAATTCATATACAAGTCCCAGAGACACTGGAAGTGCATTAGAATGAAATTTACTGCCCACACATCAAATGGGAAATAATCTGTCCACCAATTAATGAAAATCACATCTGATTCTTCCAGACTGCCACAACTGACATCTTATAGGCACCAAATTACAGATTTCCTAATCATAGAATCATCATGGCTGGAAAGGACTTCCAGGATCATCAAATGCAGCCTTCATCCCAACACCTCCCTAACCCCTAGTCCATGGCCTCAAGTGCTCTAGCTACTCATATTTTAAACACCTCCAGGGATGGTGAATCCACCACTTCCCTAGGCAGCCTGTTCCTGGTAAAATGTCAACAAATGAGACAACTGTTTCCTCCCTTCCTGAAGCTGCTGTTAAAACGTGTCTTCCCAAAAAGGAATATTTTCCTATATGACATCAAGTAGAAACATACAAATGTATTTCAGCAATGCTGTGTGCAGTTCTGGGCCCCTCACTTCAAGAAAGAGATTGAGAGGCTGAAGGGGGTCCAGAGGAGCAATGAGGCTGGGGAAGGGACTGGATGGAAAGCCTGATGAGGAGAGGCTGAGGGTCCTAGGTGTGTTGAGCCTGGAGAAGAGGAAATTCCACGGGGACCTTTTCCTTCTCTACAACTCCCTGAAGGGAGATTGTAGTCAAGGTGGGGGGTCAGGCTCTTCTCCCAGGCAACTAGCAACAGGATGAGAGGGCAGGACCTGAAGCTGCACCAGGACAGGGTTAGGTTGGATGTTAGGAAGCCCTTCCTTCCCAAAAGGGTGATCAGACCCTGTAATGGTCTGCCCAGGGCAGTGTTGGATTCCTCATGCCTGGAGGAGTTTAAGGGCAGACTGGCTGTGGCACTAAGTGCCCTGGTCTGGCTGCTGTGGCGATGTTAGTTCCTAGGTTGGGTTGGATGAACCCAGAGGTCTTTTGGCAGCCTCAATAATTCTGTGAGTCTCTGTTGTAATGCCCTCAGGGATCATTATTCAGGGTAGTAAGCCTGCCATTGCCTTAGTTATCTTTCTGCAATACCAGTAATTGAGTTTCAGGGAGCAAATCCAAATACTGTTAAAGTCAGGGGGAAAAATTCCTGTTGTCTGCTATGGTCACAAAATCTATGCAGAAGTGCTGTATTTATTTAAGTGGTTTGCTCTGGTGGTAGAAATGAAACGTAATTTCCAATTTATTTCAATTAATCTTTATTTAAGTTTCTTCCTCCTATAAAAAGTGTCCAAATGTGCAACATGGAAGCAGCTGTGTTTTTATTAGAACAATAAAGTATGTTGTTAACCAATTAGTAAGAGTGGAAAAACAGAGCGATTGTATAAATCTTGTTTTGGCAAAGGAAAACGTTCAGTGAAGGTAGACAAAGAAAGTAGACCTTCTGCTTAATGGGCTAAAAGGGATGAAGTTCTCAATACATTTTAACAAGTTGAAACTGATGTGTGGTTTTCATGATGCTATAAAATAAATACAGACAAGAAATATTGGCTTAGTCATCTAAGACAAGTGATAGTAAACACTACATGTCACATGTAAGAGGTGAAACCATAAAATAACTCTTAGACAGAAAAAAATGTATAGAACCATATCCTCAGGTAGAATACACTGGTTTTGGAGTCAAAACTTCAGGTAGTTGTAGAGGGCAATGAGGTCTCTCCTCAGCCTCCTCCTCTCCAAACTAACAGTCATACAGATGAAGTGCTTAGAGATCTGTTTTGGGGATGATGAAGGTAAGAGTAGGGTTAAAGGTTGCATTTAATGATCTTGTAGGTCTTTTCCAATCTAAATGTTTCTGTGATTCTGTGATGTTGTGAATTATAATGTTTTCAGTTCAGTAACAACTTAAAACTATTCCATTGAACACCGTGATCTGGGAAATACCTTCCTTATTAATGAGAGAATTCAGATTGCAACAATCAGTAATTATGATCAGTAGTTACGATTTTTTTCATAGGAAAATGACAATTAATGGAAAACTTCAGTTTCTAAAAAGAAAAATCAAGACATCAGGTTCTTCATTAAACATGTCTCTTCTGCTCTGTTTTTTCAGAACATGAATTTTCATGTTCAGATAATTTTTAAATGTAGGCTTCTATAAGGTAAAAATAAATGTAATAAAAACATCCAGATAAAAGCAAAAGTATCGATTACCCCAAAGTGAAGCCTCTCTGTTTCTGCATGTGAGGATTTTCAATTGTTGCTAATTCTAGTCCCCAGCAGTTATTATGATTAGATATTGAAACAATTACCTTCTATTTCAGATATGAATGTGACAACTTGCTCCTAAATACCACCAAAAAGATCCCAAACATCCCCAGATGATGCTTCCATATATTTTTTTTGAAATCAAGGAATCTGCAGCATGTACTGGATAACTGAAAAACATTACATTGTCAGTACTGCTATGTTTACTAACATAGTTAAGAAATTCATGGACTCATAACTCAGTTCCAGAAGTTCTTAGAACTGTTTGAGAGAGTCCAGCACAGAGCCACAAAGATGATGAAAGTAGTGGAGCATCTCCCTGATGAGGAAAGGCGAGGGAGCTGGGCCTCTTTAGCTTGGAAAAAAGGAGACTGAGGGGTGACCTAATTAATCTTGATCAATATGGAAAGGGTGAGTGTCAGGAGGATGGTGCTAGGCTCTGCTCAGTGTCATCCAATGATAGGATAAGGGGCAATGGATGTCAGCTGGAACATAAGAGGTTCACAAAAATATGAGAAGAAACTTCATCACAATGAGAGTGACAGAGCACTGGAAGGGGCTGCCCAGGGGGGTTATGGAGTGTCCTTCTCTGGAGACATTTAAAACCCACCTGGACATGTGATGTGATCTAAGGGATCCTGCTGTGACAGGAGGATTAGACTAGATGATCTTCCAAGGTCCTTTCCAATCCCTAACATTCTGTGATTCTGTAATATGCATTATTACCTGCTCTATGGTTCGTATAGTCATCTAATCAGACTGAGAACAGCACAGTTCTCTATTCATAAAAATCACTCTTACTGCAACTTCAGATATATTAAAAAACCCTCCTCTTTTATTATTTATTATTCCTGTTATTAAATTTTTTCTTTTGCAGAAGAGATATGTTTATTCATATGTATATATACACATATATAAAATATGCATCTATCTATCTATCTATCTATCTATCCATCTATCTATCTATCTATCTATCTATCTATCTATCTATCTATCTATCTATCCATCTATCCATCTATAAAATACACGCAAGCATACGAGTTTTTATTTGCTTCCAGGATGGGATTAGTTTTCACTAGAATTTAAGTGACACCAGAAGATGTTATCCACCTTTCAATCTTTCACTCATGCTGGATGCACCACCCTTCACTGAGTGGATGGCTACCTCAAACCTTTGGCCATCCAGACAAAGCAACACTTTACACAGAACAGAGGCTGTAGAGGATGGTGAAAAGAGTCAAAGGCTTATTAAAAAGGAATCTCAAACACTAGAGGCTCGGTGAGATACATGACTTTCCAAAGTGCTCCATCAAATAAATAATCCCTATGAGCCTACTGGAAGCCCTGTAAGTAGAGCATTTGTTGTGTAAACTGAGCTCGGTGTCCCACATGCTGAAGAATAAGAGTGTCCAACGACATTACAGCCAGGATATCTGTAAAGGCCAATCTGCCATCCTATGACCTTGACAAACCTCATGGCTCACTCACCTGGGAAGCTACTGAGAACAACAATACGAAACATAGTATTGGTACACGATGGATTTTTCCTTCCTTTTAATAGGGTAACCAGTTTGGACTCTCCCCACTGAAACAAGTCTCTGTTTTCTCTTTCAGCACCCTGCAGGATAGGAGATGGAAATGCTATATTCTTGTTGCTGTCCCAAACCGTGATGCCATGGGCTTGGTGAAACCTCATTTGTCTGTAGTATTCCTGCATCAATATCTCTTCCAGCACACCTTTCTCAGCCGCTAGAATTACTTTAGGCAGGGGGAAGGAGGAACAGAGAGGGTAGCTGTTTGGCAGCAGCTAAGATAGGTTTGGGTTAACACCACTAGAACAGAGTAACAAGGGCTTTAATGGGAAGACTGGGGAGAGGATTTCATCATTTCCTTCCCCTTGACAAGATTTTTTCCCCTCTCTGCTTCTCCNAAGATTTTTCCCCTCTCTGCTTCTCCAGGCATTGGAGTTGCCTCTGCAGTTTTCTCTATCTCCGTCTCTTCTCCTTGTAGCAAATTGTTGATTTGAATCTCTTTTCCCAAGTGCTGCTGCCATGAGCACTTCAACTCCTTCTTTCTCTGTCTCCTTTTATATCCTTTCCTCTGGTAATAGCATGATGGCTCCGGGGATTGTTTTTTTCTCTCAGGAAATTGGAGGGGTGGCCTAGACGCCTTTTTTTTTAGGGGGGAGAGTGTTGTGATGAAACTGAATCTGAGGGGTACACTGCAGTGCTTTTTTCCTTTTCTTTTCTTTTCTTTTCTTTTCTTTTCTTTTCTTTTCTTTTCTTTTCTTTTCTTTTCTTTTCTTTTCTTTTCTTTTCTTTTCTTTTCTTTTCTTTTCTTTTCTTTTCTTTTCTTTTCTTTTCTTTTCTTTTCTTTTCTTTTCTTTTCTTTTCTTTTCTTTTCTTTTCTTTTCTTTTCTTTTCTTTTCTTTTCTTTTCTTTTCTTTTCTTTTCTTTTCTTTTCTTTTCTTTTCTTTTCTTTTCTTTTCTTTTCTTTTCTTTTCTTTTCTTTTCTTTTCTTTTCTTTTCTTTTCTTTTCTTTTCTTTTCTTTTCTTTTCTTTTCTTTTCTTTTCTTTTCTTTTCTTTTCTTTTCTTTTCTTTTCTTTTCTTTTCTTTTCTTTTCTTTTCTTTTCTTTTCTTTTCTTTTCTTTTCTTTTCTTTTCTTTTCTTTTCTTTTCTTTTCTTTTCTTTTCTTTTCTTTTCTTTTCTTTTCTTTTCTTTTCTTTTCTTTTCTTTTCTTTTCTTTTCTTTTCTTTTCTTTTCTTTTCTTTTCTTTTCTTTTCTTTTCTTTTCTTTTCTTTTCTTTTCTTTTCTTTTCTTTTCTTTTCTTTTCTTTTCTTTTCTTTTCTTTTCTTTTCTTTTCTTTTCTTTTCTTTTCTTTTCTTTTCTTTTCTTTTCTTTTCTTTTCTTTTCTTTTCTTTTCTTTTCCCTTCTTTTCTTTTCTTTTCCCTTCTTTTCTTTTCCCTTCTTTTCTTTTCTTTTCTTTTCCCTTCTTTTCTTTTCCCTTCTTTTCCTTTCACTTTCCTTTCACTTTCCTTTCACTTTCCATTCCTTTCCTTTCCTTTCCTTTCCTTTCCTTTCCCTTTCCTTTCCCTTTCCTTTCCCTTCCCTTTTTCTCAATGAAGTCTTAATATCTGCAGTTTCAGTTCCTGCAATTGTTTATTATCTTCCTTCTGGGTTTGAGGATGACAAGAGTTCCCTTTCTGTATGGTTAGGCAAAACATTACTCAGTGCTAAACCATGACAAGTGACAATGCTGACTCTTAACCTGTGGTCAAGAGTGGCCCTAGAGTGGCCGTGGTCCCAAGCTCATGCTGAGTACACTGGGGAGTCAGTGTTGTGAGGTACAGAAGCGGAGAGGGGGCATCAGGGAAACCCACCAAGAAAAATAATGCTTCTTGGGCATTTTGAGGAAAGGGGGGAAATTACTTTCAGAAATTATAAGGGGGAGGGAACAGGAGGTAAAATATTAGTGCCCTGTTAATATTACCCAACTTGCACAGAAACAACTGCATTTAATGAGCAATCAGAATGTTCATTTAGTTTAGTGCCAGATCTTGTTTTCAAGGAGACATTTGTGCACTTAGATTGTTAATTAGCCACAGCATCAATAACCATCCCCTGCATGTAGAATAAGGGGAGCGGAGTAACTGAAGCATGTCTAGAATTGCAAAATCCAAAATAAGACTACGGGGAAGGGAAAGAACCAATGATTTAAAGGATTCACATTCCTTCTAAGATTTATGTGAACAGAACCTTTGACAGAAGGAATCAACAAAGGTACCGGCCTTTATCAAAGCATAGTGGAAATGAATTTGTTTTGTATTAATTTTTTAATTGGATAATGGAACCATAACCCACATTTACAAAAACCAAAACAAAGTAGAAGATGGTAGTATCACACTTACTGTGTCAGGAACGACAGGAAGGCTGGAACGACCTGCCTTTCATATCAGCTCAATATGTAAAGACTGAGTATACATTTATAGTGTGAGCTGCATTAACTGTTCCACTTCAGAGATTTAATTTGATGCTGGAACACACAGAATACAACAAAACTGTGCATGTGTCCAGCCGTAGGTTCTGTACCTTTGTAAATAAGTTTACATCATTTAAAGGAACATAACTGAAGTGTCTGTACCCAAAATTACACTCAGGATATCTAGCTCTTCTGTACTGATCAAGCTTCAGTTTCTTAAGTACCAAACTGACCCTATACAAAGGAAGTGAATCCTAAATTGCATCAGTATTTCTCTTACGAGCATGCTTTCTGTACTGAATACATCATACTTCCTAACAAACTACAAAACACAAGCTCCTTTTTTTGCAAACTGGATCGTGACACCTCACGCGGGAAATCAATACGGAAGCATAATCAATAAAAAAGGCAATCTTGTGCCTGGTACAAACAGCATAGCTAAGATTGGATGCTTGCTTTTTCTCAGCTTCTTGATTTGATAGCTATTTACTTCATGTTTCAGGAGACTGCAGACATGTTTGCAGGAGCTGAGCTTGCGCTTCTGCTGCCATGAGGAAGGGAAGACAGGAAGGACTATCTTGGGTTATTTTAAATGGCCACCTATTGCATCACATTTCAAAGACTTAAACACCCCTGTAAGTGAAGAAGAAAGGAGAGCAAGGCATGCCTTATGCCTGCTTTTGACTTGATCAGCTACAGTTGTTGACAGGAGCCAAAGTAAGGTTTTTGATGTGAGAGTGAAGAAACAGAGGAGGTTTCTGAGTGCTGTGGCAGGTCTAGTCAACCTGTGGTGTTTCTCTGCTAGTCAATGAGGTGATGAGGTGGCATGATGCTCTCATTACAGCTTTCTACATTATCTTTCATAGTGTGAATCTGGCATAGGATGCCTGTGGGCAGCCAGGAGGCTCTTTTGTCATGTGTCTTGCTGCTGAGATGTGTCAGGACAGTACATAAAAACGCTGGGTACTCTGTCTGGGCCACTCAACATGCTGTGGAAGGATCAGACCATGCTGAGCTTTGTTCTCAGAGCACTCCTGAGTGCATTTCAGGCTGAAAGTAATGAGGCCAGACAGGAAATCTGGTATCAAACAGCATATATACAGGAATTTTAGATTATGATACTAGTGAGGAATCCCCCATGCCAGACCCAGCCAGTTCCAGTCATCCCCAGCATCGTGGGGGGGATCATAAGAGGGCTGGTTAGCAGATCAAGAGAGGTTCTTCTCCCCATCTACTCTACACTAATGAGGCCACAGCTGGAGTATTGTGTCCAGTTCTGGGCTCCTCAGTTCCAGAAGGTTTACAGAGCTGCTGGAGAATTGCCCAGTGTAGAGCAACAAAGATGATGAAGGAAGTAGAACACCTCCCTTATGAGANCTGGCACAGGCTGCCCAGAAGGGTCATGGAGTCTCCTTCTCTGGAGATATTCCAGACCCGCCTGGCTGTGTTCCTGTGCAACTTGGTCTAAGTGATCTTGCTGTAGCAGGGGGATTGGACTAGTTGATCTTTTGAGATCCCTTCCAATCCCTAATGATTCTATCATTCTAAGACATCAGCTTTCCCCCCCCCCCACCCCCAGGAAGTGCTACAGTACTGTATAGACCATATAAAATTGGACCTGAACTTAAAGGACCAGCTGAAGTATTCAGAAGAGTCTGCATTCTGAGAATACATTCAATATCTGTGTAGGAACTGTGACACCACTACATGATTCCCAGCTTCTTCAGAGCCCTTCTCAATATCGCTGTCACAAACTATTGTGCCAGATTCCCTCACAGCTACACCCATAACACCAGATTATTTACAGGGGAACTGCTCATGTGTAAATGAGAAAGTAATTTGTCTTGATGTGTCAGTCCAGCTGAAGAGCATAGACACCAAAGCACCTCTCCTCCTTTTGAATCTTAAGGTTGCTACTCTAATTGTTTAAAATGGTGATTCAAAGAGCACAGTTGCCTGGAGGAAAAGAAATTATAAGTGCTGATTCCACTTGTCTCAACTGCTAAGAAGAAAAGAGAAGGAACAAAGGAGTGAGAGGTAGTCTGTTTTGCAAATGATTTTATACATTCTACATTGCTCCCAGTAAGTCTGACAGCTCCAGTGCTGGTAATTTATAATTATTATACATTTTTTTAATTAAAAAATCATGGTGAAGATCCAAGTGCAGGCAATTTGCTTGACAGCAGATCAGTTTTGAGTGGAAGACACACAGCCAGTCTTTCTCTTAATATCTTTTGTTAAATATTAATGTTAAATATTAGTTAAACGGGTGCTTTAAGTACAACCAAGCTGGTTTTGAACCACCAACTTACTGACCCGCACAATCACTTCTAAGTGCCTGGTTGGAACGGGAGTTGGGACAACATAATCTATCGTACAATCTGAGGTCCATTGGCTGTGTTGGACACCAATAGTTTCTAGGGAAGAGTTTTGTAAAGTTCTTCAAAGGATCCTTTGTAGATTTTGCTTAGAGCAGTTGCTAGGCTTTTAGATGTGTCTAAGTTTTACAGCATGTTTTCAGTGAAAGCGAGAGCTAATAACCTCTGCCCCAGCAAACTCTGTATGATCTGTACCTGTCACTTCTTGCAGATTCAAAAAAGACTTCAAGTCTCCAGACTCTGCCAGTCTTTGGATATCTTTAACCTTCTCACTGCATCTCTTCTCTTTTTTTTTATGGCAAGGGTTTGATGGCAACTGCTTTTCCATCTGAACTTTTAGATACCAGGAGACACCATTCACCCAGAAGAGGTTTACTGGCACAGTCTGTTAAGGATTAAAAGCTGAGCACAAGCTGTAAGTTTAATTTGTGTTTTCTGCAGAAAAGTTTAGAGTTGGAGAAAGTTTCAGCCCCCCACTCCCCTCTCTCCCTACTCTCTCTCCTTCTTGTTGTTTATTTCCTCATCTTCTTCATCTTGAATTTAATCTTGTCTCTGTTCGGAGCTGTGCTGCTGCCACTGAGAGAGAATGCCTGTTTCTTCCATGGGAGGAAATCCTTGTCATCTTCCTTATGATCAGGTGACTGTGAATTCCAAACTTTGGAGATTCATGAGGATGAAGCCATACTGTTACAAGCTCTGCGGGCATTGAGCTCTTGGGAGCTGGACAACTGCAGTTTCAGAAAGCAGAAACTACCAACAATGCAGACATTGTGGATGTTTTATCTTAGCTTACTGTGATGGACCTCTGTATGTCTGTGTGTGTCTTCTGTGGGACGCTATTTGTCCGGTGTATGGGGGGTGAATTAAAATGTCTTATTGACTTTTACTCACAAATTGAGTGAATGGTTTCATCACTTGCAAATTTGGAAGTGGGTTTCTTAAATCCTCCCTTCGTGTTCAGCACTTCAGCTAACAGTTCTTGGTTAAAATACAGTTGGGGTCGCTAAGCGTTTATGCATTAAGAAGAAGACAATGAGAACTTTGCCAGACATTAGTGGTTGCCAATGTGGACACACAACACACCCACAGTCCTCACTTAGGGAAGGACAGCTGTGAGTCTTTGGGATACACACACAGCTACAGAGACCTTTCTGCCTTTCCTTTCTGGTCAGAAATGCAATAATTAGTGCTTGCAGGAGGAAAATCTTTACCAAAACCAAGTGTTAAAGATTAGTGAAAATCACACCCAGCATCTCAGGTCTTCAAGTTGAAATCTTTTGTGATTGTTTTGCAGAGTGTTTTATTCTAAACTGCTGCTTCTGTACCCACAGTACAGCCTCAGATTGCTCATTCCACACAGATTAACAAAAAAAATAATATCAGGCTTCTAGTCACAAATGTGCATAGAAAAGCACCCGAAGAAGTTGCTCTCCCTAACTTCTACAGTACCTATTTCACTGATTTCATTGCCTGACAACTACTATTTGCTTTGATGTAATCCTACTCTTAGCACTGTAAGACAGTTGCATAGAGAGTTCCTGCTTTTCAGGAGACAGATCATTTAATTGGGCAAGTCTGTAACGGAAGAATTTCTATCCTCCTTTTTTCTTGTGAGGACGTGTGTCCTAACAGGTCATGCCACAAATTAACTGAATCGAAACTTTCATAACTTGAACAAAGATAAGCCATTTCTGGCTTCCAAAGGATTGTAAACCAAGAGACGTTTGAGTGAAAACTCTTCTCTGGAATCACACTGAAGAAAGAAATGTTTTCTTTCTTGCTTGGAAGCTCTTTATATTCGCTAGAAGGTCAAGGTCCAGGAGAATAAGTTGTTCATCTATAGGCAGACAATTTTTTTCACTAAGCTGTATTGTATGTTGGAACTACATCTATGAGGCACATCGAGCCCAGATATCTCTTCTATAGAAAAAAAACTGAAGTACTAGTAAGATGGGTCAGGAGACTTTCACATGCTCATACTCCAAAGTGCAGCTGCCTGCTCTAAAAGGAAGAACTCCCAGAGTCCTTCCACGAGTCCAAGTGATCAGGCTTTACTGACAGTGCAGTACACTTCTCCTTGGTACATAAAAATGCAGGTTTAGCCTCCCTAATCATAGGATCATAGGATGTTAGGGGTTGGAAGGGACCCAAGAGATCATCGAGTCCAACCCCCCTGCCGGAGCAGGACAAAACTATCTAACACAGATCACAGAGGAAAGCATCCAGGCGGGCCTTGAAAGTCCCCAGAGAAGGAGACTCCACGACCTCCCTGGGGAGTCTGTTCCAGTGCTCTGTGACCCTCACAGCAAAGAAGTTCCCCCTTGTGTTGATATTTCCTTTCTCGACAGGTCAGACAGTGGCATTATCAAGTTGCTCCTTACACTGTGCTTGTGTAACTACAGGCTGTCTTGGGATGTGGTTGAAGCCTTGGTCATGTTTAGAAGTCATGCAGATACAGAGTTTAAGGACACAGTTTAGGGGTGGGCTCTGTAAAGTTAGTTTAATGGTTGGACTTGATTAACACCTTTTCAAACCTAAACAACTACAAGATTCTATGATTCTAAGTCCTGAAACTATTTATGGTCTTACAAAACACACAGCATCTAACCAAGGCCAAGGCTTGGTTTATCTTTTCTCAAATGGAATAACTAGACAGTTAGCTATTTCACCAGTTAAGGGCTGTTTTAGGGCTCTTGACTGAACTCACAGCTAGAGCAGAGCTATGAAGCTCATTCTGATTTCCATTCATAACAGGCGCAGACTTTGCCGAAGATCGACTTGGACAGGACATCTTTCTGGGTGGTACAACTATCCCTGCAAGATGTCTCAGAATGAAGGAACATGAGGACAAATCTAGAATTGTTTTCTCACTACACAGAAGCTACTTGTGATAGGGCACTCCAACTTGTGAGTGAAAACTTCATGTGAGGAAAAAGAGAGCTTTTCGTTTCTTGAGTTCAGTGATTCAGAACAGGCAAAAGGGAACTGGAGGAAATTTTTGGTGAAGGAAGTAAAGGGTATTTTTTCTATTCTCTACCCAATTGAGAGTTCACTATCAAAAGAATTTATTTTCTGACATTAGAACTATTGTGGGAAACAGCAAAGATAAGCAGAGGCCAATTTCTCTCACAAAAGCATAAAAAGAGAAGCGTTTATATAATCACATTTATACACAATAAAGCCACAACAAAATCTTCTGGACTCCTTTTATTCACAATAACCTACAGAACATTACAGTGCAATAGTGACAGGTTCCAGAACGGCACTAAAACTTCTTAATGATAATAATGGTGTAGAATAGCAGGAAGGAAAACACTGCCACACAGGCACAAAACTGCTTCCTTCTTCAAATGCTTTTTAATCTGGAGGAAAATTTTACCTAACAAATTCCAGAATTGATCTTTCACCTCTTTTAATTGCAGTATCCTTACACGCCATGTGCTTATTTCCTATCTTCACATCAGCACAACTTGGAATTAAATTCAGTCAATTGAATTACACTGCCATGAACACAGCTTGAGATCAGAACTCAACCCTATTTCATTACACAGATAGAACAACTATTAATATGCTAAGGAGTTTATTAGAAGTAGAATGTGGAAAACATAACCATACAAAACGTTTCACACATTTCAAAGGTTTGTCTTAACGCCCATAATAATTTTTAGTACCTCCATTAAAACGCCTTTCTCCAGAGCGGAACTGCACACCACACTGTGAAAGCATAGCTCCTATCTCAATGCCTCTTGCTTTTAAATAAACCAGTAAAAAGGGATAATTATTAAATTTCCAGCACGTTTAGAAAACCGGTGACTCGATTGCCCTGTGTTTGAGTTCACTTTTTAAAGGAACTGTATGATGGAAGACACAGAAGATTCTGCCACTAACAGTTGATACCTATTTGTTGAGGGCTCCTTTTATTTGTATTCATGTATTGAGTTCAAAATGTCTATACTTTTAATGTGAGTAAAATTGATATCATGCGGGAGGGAGGCATTCTTTATAGAGAGAGATGGAAAACACTCTTCTGGGAGGGTTGCCTCCCCCTTTTATGTTCACAAGCTCTCGTGCTGTAAACTAGTTTTCTTTGACAAACCAACCAAATTGAAGGTCAGAGGTACTGTATTTGCACAGATAATGGGTTTTGAACTTCAGATGACCAACCCTGTACAGAAAACAGAACGGCAACTTAGCTGTAAAAACTGAGCTCACTTCCTGAAGCTTTTATTACGTTTCAGAAATCCATAGTCTCATATGTACCTAAAGAAGCTTTCTGTGTCTGTTGTCTTATTTGCTATCAGATCCTCCCGGAGCCTTCTCCTCAGACTGAACAATCTCAACTCTTTCAGCCTGTCCTGGTTAAGAGAGGTACTCCAGCCCTTGGAGCACTTTTGTGGTCTCCTCTGGACAAGTTCCAATAGACCTGGTCCTGCTTGTATTGGGGGGATCCAGAACTGGATGCAGGTCTCCAGGTGAGGTCTCACCAGGGCAGAGTAGAGGGGCAGAATCCCCTCTCTTGATCTGTTGGCCATGTTTCTTTTGATGCAGCCCAGGATGGAGTTGGCCTTCCAGGAGGCAATTGCACACTGGTGGCTCATGGCCAGCTTTTTATCCACCAGTACCAGTACCCCCACGGCTTTTTCCACAGAACTGCTCTCCAGCAGGTCTTCCCTCAGTCTGTATTGATACTGCTGGTTGTCCCGGCCCAGGTGCAGGACACTGCGCTTGACTTTGTTGAACCTCAAGAAGTTCCCCGTGCCCATTTCTCCAGCTTGTCCATATCCCTCTGGGTGATATTCTGTCCCTATTGACTGCACCACTCAGCTTTGTGTCATCAGCAAACTGTCTGAGGGTGCCCTCAATTCCACTGTCAATGTCATTAAGCATATAAATCATGTAAGCACTTGCTGCTTAGCTGAGACCAGTGGAGTAGCAATGTCTCCTTTGATGCCACATTTTAACCTGGAATGTTGTCAATGAAAACACTCCAGGCTGGAATGTTCAGTTCTAAGCTTCTATGGAATAAAAAGCTCACATTACTTTGAGGCAATGCTGTGTTTATTTACTTATTCTTTTATAGTCATAAGTCTTAAAAGATGTGTTGTATTTCTCTACCCAGGCATCCCTGAAAGGGACAAAATGGACTAAGTAGAACCTTGTAGCTGTGTGTCTGCTCTGTTTGTTGGTGGAATCTTCACTTTCAAGCAGCTTTCAATGTGTGCAAAGGATATGTACAACCACACCTTTAGATACAGTGAGTGCAGGTGGACTTGCCTGGAAAGCAGAAGGTCAAAAGATATACAAACTGATGAGATAAGAATTAGCTTCTGAACGAAGCATCTGATTTTGCCAGCATTTCTACCATTGTTGCAGAAATAGGTTATCAAATATAATTTCCCCCAGATGGCTAATAGATTTTTTAAAATTTACCTATTGCTAGGACCAGAGAGATAATGATTCCTTTTTTATGTACCTCTCATTTGGCTGAACAGTGTGAAATAATACATCCAGCTTTTCAAGTGCTCTTCTATTGGTTTTAAGTGCATTTGGAGTTCTGTGAACAAAATGGCAGTTCATAAAGTCTGCCCTGTGGAACACAAAGCAGCACACTAGTGAAAATGTGATTCTCATTTATTCCTCCTTCCCTGCAAGGGCAGGAACTCTCATTACGATAATGCAGAGCAAGAAGCAAAGCTTGAAATTCAGAGGTAAGTTGCATGTTCTTAGTTCACAGCTCTAAATTCATCATTGATGATTTATCATCCAGTCCAATGTATGGGAAAGGTATTTTTCCCTGCACTTTTTATACTGTTGTATGTTAATCAAGCTATTCACTTACAAAGTAAAAACAATCTTTAACTGAGAAAAAACAAAGGAAAAAGTTATCATGGAAGTTTAAATCTATGGGTATTTCTCTATTAAAAAGTGAACTGATGTTCAAAATCTTAGCCACAAATTTCTTTGACTAAGGGAGAGCCCCTGAAAAGCACACAGCATGGCTAAGTAATGCTCCTGCCACAAACAAAAGTACCTGTCGTGTGAACAGAGAAAGTTCCCTTGTACACTGAGGGAGAAAAGAGAGGTGGTGTCTGGAATTACAGTTAGCCACATCCCATCGTCTGAACATCTATGGCAGTACTAGTTGACCCTTGTGTAATACTCAATGTGTGAGTCATGAGAAACAGAGAATCATCATAGCTCTGGTTTGCACCAAACTTAAGGAAGAGCAAAAAATGAGAGAGAGGAAATAGGTATAATTCCCATAAACTCATTAATTAATCATTTAGTAATTGAGTGTAGCAGATGAAAACTAGCTACATGTGTCAAAACCAGTGGGTTTGGTAGACAAAGGCATGAATAATACATATTCGTAATACCATTAAACTCCCTACCCCCTGCTGTATGCCCTTATTCTTCCTACAGATAATTGTCTTTATTCAGGCTTCTTCAAGATGCAGCTCAGGATGTGTGCTGTAACACACTCAATTGGCCTTCTGGAATGCACATTTTGTCCCCTAATTTATTTTTATATGAGTTCTTGATAGCACAATGTCATATATCCAGATTGCCCGTATTTATTTACAACGAGTCCTCAGTAAGTCACTCCGACTAGCGTGATGAGCTTTTTAAGGAGAAGCCATCATGTTTCCTATCCCAGAGAATATGAAACAGTAAATTTCATCTGTTTCATCTTTTTCCACCAAGACTTACAGAATCACAGAATTATTGAGGCTCTAAAAGCCCTCTGAGCAAATCCAGCCCAGCCCATGACCTAACATCAACACATTAGCTAGCCCAGGGCACTAAAGGCCACAGGCTGTCCTTCAACACCTCCAGGGATGAGGACTCCACCACTGCCCTGGGCAGTCCATTCCAGGCTCTAATCACCCTTTCCATGAGGAAGGACTTCCTAACATCCAACCTAACCCTCCCCTGGTGCAGCTTCAGGCCCTGCCCTCTTGTACTGGCACTAATTGCCTGGGAGAAGAGCCTGAGCCTCACCTGACTACAACCTCCTTTCATGGAGTTGTAGAGAGGGAGAAAGTCCTCCCGAGTCTCCTCCAGGCTAAACATCCCCAGCTCTCTCAGCCTGTCCTCATCAGCCTTTCCCTCCAGTCCCTTCAACAGCCTTCTTGCTCCTCTGCATCTGCTCCAGCCCCTCAATCCTTTTCTTGAAGTGAAGGGCCCAGAACTTCCTCCAGTACTTGAGGTGAGGACTCACCAGTGCCCAGTACACGGGGGAGAATCATGTCCCTAGTTCTACTGGCCACACTATTCCTAATACAAGCCAGAAAGCCACTGGCCTTTTGTGCCACCTGAGCACAGTGCTGGCTCATATAGAGCAAGCTGGTTGCCAACCAGTACCCCCAGATCCCTCTTCGCTAGAGAGTGCTGACTGCTACAAAGAAGTTGGTTTAGTTTGTCTTTTTTTTCCTGTAGCATTAATACACTGATACCTCGAGCTGCAAGTCCCTCTGTGTACGGTCAAGTTTGCACGACAGCCTAAGTTAGAGTTTGACCATCCCTCTACATCCTTCACACTTTGAAATGCAGTTACTTGCATGAAATGAAAACCCTTTGACTTTATGTGAAAACACAGGCTATGAAGCAGAGGAAGAGTAGACAGGTAGCTAGCAGGAACTCAGAGTAAGTTCTTGTTAACAAACAGAATACACAGATTTTGAGAGATAATTTTGTGTCAGATTTCTTCTCACTTCATCAAGATCCTTTGCAAATCTTCATGCTTGGAACTGAAAATTTGGAACAGCCTATTCTCCTGATTCTTTCTTCTGTCTCACTCTGAACCAAAGTACTCAGAGTACTCAGGTAGAAAGAGACTTGGGGGTACTAGTGGACAGCAAACTTAGCATGAGTCAATAACGTGCCCAGGCGGCCAAGAGGGCTAATGGCATCCTGGCAGGGAGAGGGAGGTTCTCCTCCCCCTGTATTCAGCTCTGGTTAGACCGCACCTGGAGTATTGTGTTCAGTTCTGGGCCCCTCAGTTTAGGAAGGATGTCGAGGGGCTGGAACAAGTCCAGAGAAGAGCAACTAGAATGGTCAAGGGGCTGGAAGGTCAGCCCTACGAGGAGAGGCTGATGGAGCCGGGTCTGTTTAGCCTGGAGAAGAGGAGGCTCAGAGGTGACCTTACTGCTGTCTATAACTACCTGAAAGGGGGTTAGAGTCAGGCGGGGGTCAGACTTTTCTCCCTGGACACTGGAGACAGGACAAGGGGTCACAGTCTTAAGCTCCATCAGGGGAGGTTTAGACTTGACATTAGGTAAAGGTTTTTCACTGAAAGAGTGATCTGATTTTGGAATGGGCTGCCCACGGAGGTGGTCGGGTTACTGTCTCTGGAGGTGTTCAAGGTTAGGCTGGATGAAGTGCTGAGTGGCATGAGCTAGATGTCAGATGTTTAGGGTTACTTGGTTGGTTTTAGGTTGGACTGGATGATCTTTAAGGTCTTTTCCAACCTTATCATTACTGTGATACTGTGTGAACCAAACCTCTGTCTGAGCTGGGCAGGTTCCAAGTGGGTACTACAGATGTGAAGACGAAGTCCCAAAAATGTAGCAGTGCTTCCTATGTTTGTCTTACCAGACTCACCCTTCTCATCCTGCAGTACCAGAAGGCTAAGCAAAGACACATTACACGGAGTGAACATACAAAGCAGGGAGACAAAGTCAGCAGTGGCTGGACAGAAAGTGAGAAGGGTTAAGGTATTTTCTGGGCAGGAGAAAAATGACAGAGATACTAGAGTGAGCATTGGGAGGAAGGAGACAATAGAAATGTAATAAAATCTGATAATAATATTCCTGAGGGCAAATGGGGTTTCCCTGAGGATAGTTTTCAGGCACTGAAGGAACAGATAGTAATTCAGAACTTTCTTCTCTATTTTACTTTAAAAAGCCAGTAATTGCCTTGAGAACTGATATTTATCAGAGATGACAGTACCAGTGCAGGCTACTTTGTTATATGATTCCATGGACATCAAGGAAGTTTTGAATCTTTCAGAAGACTTGATGAAATAGAGTTCACTTCACACTGAAGTTCAGACCTACCCCCTGTTTGAATCTCCCACTGCTTAGCCAGACCTTCAAGTCAAATTCCTAGGGTGATTAAATTAACAGCAAAAAGATGAGGCAAGCCTACTAAATCTTTTCACTGGTAAAGATTGCTTATTCAGTTGTCATTCATTTTTTACTCTGTCTTCAGCAGTGAGGTTGACTGGTCCAAAAAGCTCTGGACTTTTTTTCAGAATACACCTGGGTGAATCTTACTCAAGCCAGGCAAGGTTGTAGGTGGCATCTGAGAGTAAAGGGCATGGACAATAAAACAGTGCATATGACAGAAATCTTATCTCAGCATGATACACTTCCCAGGTCTACACAAATCTGGATACTTTAGAAGCTGTGGGATGTAATAGGAAAAGAGGAAGGAATTTCTTAAAGATCTCTAAATAATAAGCAAGTGAATGTTTTTTAATAGTCACTGTTTTCTAGTTGAAATTTCAGTGAGATTTCTGTACACCCTATGGATTTGGAATTCGCAAGGAGTTTTACCCTGCTGCAGTGTAGGTTTCACTTGAGAGCTCTCTCAGCCTGCAGTTAGTTTCTGGTGCACAACCAAGGAGGAAGAGTCTTCAGAGCTCAGCAATACAAATATTGCAATCCACTGATTCATTAGCATCCTACAGCAGTTTCTCAATCAGTTCCTCATGGAACCTGCCAATCTCCCTGTGACTCATTCCCCTCTCTGTGTGCCATATCCATAGAAATACTCAAAGCTGTGATGGAAATGCTTTGAGATACCCAAAACTCCTTTCTAAAACTGAGTATCATGATCACCCACCTCTTCTGGCCTCACATCCCCCTTACAAAAATATTTTCAAACCTGTCAGGGTTGGAAAGAAATGATGGAGATCATGACACTATCCAACCAGTCCTTGTCAAAGAAGCACATGTTGTCTGCTCTCCTTAACTTCCTCTGTTTGTCAGTCTAACACCCTCACTCCAATACAAAACAAGACAAACATTATCAGCCGCTCACTCTGTATAAAGTATAGAACACATTTCCCAGTCGCTCCTTTGGAGATCTCACTTTGATACGGTTTGGACTTTTAATCTTCTTTCTATCTCTTTATTTTGCCAGCACACATCTCTGTACATCCCCTGCACATCCAAAACAGTGCTCAGAAATTCTGTGCTCGCTGCTGAGTCCATCTGGGAATCAGACCCTTTTTCACCACCTCCCCTGTGCTGTTCTGATCTCAGTGCTGGCTTCGCATTGCTGATCTTTGTGCTTACAGGTCGATGCCAAGGCACAAAGCTTTGCTACTCTTCAGCTCTCTCTTTCTTTTCTCACAAGCTCAGGCTTCCTTAAATCTCTCAGTCTTAGAAACTTGCTTTTTCCTAAATTCTTAGGCAACTATTCATCTCTTTGTGTTTCAGATCCTTCATGAGGCTTCACACTGATTCTTGGAGTGATGACTTTTTCCCTGGTAGACTGAAATAACAGCACAGATAAGAAAGGCTTTCTTTTGCTTTTCATTTCCATTGTATTTGTAGCTGCTCTCTGCTTTGGATACTCATAGAGATTTAATCTCTTTAATTCCTACATGGTTGAGGTACTTAGTGCCAATTGTTTGACAAATGGCAGTGGTTATACAAGTCACCAGTTACAGACGGAGCACTGGAACAGGCTGCCCAAGGGGGTTGTGGAGTCTCCTCTGGAGAGGTTCAAGATCCACTTCGATGTGTTCCTGTGTGACTTGGTCTGGGTGATCGTGCTGTGGCAGGGGAATTGGACTGGATGATCTTTCGAGGTCCCTTTCCACCCGTAGTGATTCTATGATGCTATGATATTTAGGCTCAGTCTTTAAAAAAAAAGTAGTTCCTTTTACTGGTTTCGGATACTGTCGCCTAGACTGTCCAATCTAAATCTGTATATTCCTTTCATTAAAACTAAATATATTATACATTGCTCTGTATAACCTGGGAGTGTACTGGCAGACAATTAATGAGTTAATAATGCATCTAGATCCATTTGAATAATAAAGCAGTAGATTTAATATGGAAGGACTTTGCTCCTCTTCGGTGTGATGAAGCAAACCCCACATTTTTCTCAGAGATGCCAGCAGGATGAGCCACAGAATTACAAACCCCAGTTCTTTAGTAGCTCTTGATGAGATCTTGTATTTTAAGTGTGGGAGTATATTGCTGGCAATTTTAATAATAAGAGCTCATAATTGTTCAGCAGATGTAGCAATGCACAGTACAACTATACAGTGATAAAGCAATTTAGCTTAGACTTTTCAAAGATGGGATTAACACGTGTGCCTTCCCCTTGGACACTGCTCACTACCATTTGAGTCTGCTAGCTGTATTAGCAGATGATCCTTGGAAGGAATGCAAATGAACCTCATTAAATCCAGGAGACTGATGCTCTGGGCTGGGTGTTGCAGAAAAGTGTCACAGAACCATTAAGAGCAAGATTGTTTATTGTTGTTAATTAGGTGAGGAGTAGCAGCGAGTCACTGTTGATGGAGTTATTTCTAAGCAGGTTTCAAATGAGTCACATCCTATATCCTCTGCTTTGTGTTAGTGGAGAGACAGTCCTCCAAAGTTGCTGCTTTCTGCTTTACTGCTACGACTACTGCACATTGTGAAAGATTATATCAAGCTTTTGGTTTTTTAACAACCACCATGAGCCGTGAGCTTCTTAGTAAAGCTCTGGAGGATAGATGGTATATGAGTGGAAGCTGGTTAAATACCACTAAGGAACAATGCTCTTTCCTCTTTGCATGCTATTTTCCTTATAAACCCTTTGAAATATAAACTCCTTCACCTAAGTGAGAAAATACAGGCAATATTTTCTTCCCTTTCCACCCGTTTTTCCATGATCTATTTTTTCATGTTCTAGTTTTTCATGTTCATGAAGTTCTAGTTCTTCCATGAGAAGTGAAATGGAAGCTGTTAGGTCTGCCTCCAGGACTGCTCATGATACTGGCTCAAGCTTTTGGAAAAAAAATCGTTTGCTCTTGCTGTGTAGAAAGCAGCAGGGTGTCTATAACCATATTCTTTAGGATTCAGGCAATCTTAGACACTCCTTGGACTGTGACTGCAAGGATTTTCTCTGCACTTGTAAGAATTGTTGGCTGTGGCCTGGTTATGCTCTTCACAGACTCACAGGCTGGAAAGCCCTCTGAGATCATCCAGCCCAGACCATGACCTGACATCACCACAACACCAGTACACGAAGTGCCACATCCAGGCTGTCCTTAAACACCTCCAGGGATGGGAGGTGTTCCTACTGCCCTGAGCAGTCCATTCCAAGCTCTGATCACCCTTTCCATGAGGAAGGGCTTCCTAACATCCAACCTAACCCTCACCTGCCACAGCTTCAGCCCCTGCCTTCTTGTCCTGTTGCTAACCTTATTACTCCTCAGGACCCACTCCAGCCCCTCAATCTCTTTCTTAAAGTGAGAGACCCCCACACTCAAGGTGAAGCCTGTTTATTTTTCCACAGAGCCTTTGTTCATTGTTGGTACAGAATGTGAGACACTTAGTCAGAGCTATTTGATATTTTTATTTATTTCATTTGCTCTACACTTGGTTCCATACCTTACTTATTGTATACTCTTCAAACCCTGCTCAGAAGACAGAATCCAAGAGTTTTCCAGTGTTTGCCACTACAACATAAATTCATTTGTAGATCACTGTGTGAGAAGTGAGAAATGGAGGCATCTGAAAACTGAGGTTAAAAATAAAGTCCTTTAAATGTATTTTCACTGTTATCTGTTAGCAATCACTGTTATCTATTCTAATTGCAAGCAATTTAAAACAATTATGTCTCTTTTTTCTAATTGCCTAACATTACACTGCATTTTACTGTTCAAAATATCATTTTTCTTGGTTCTGTGTGTGCTCAGTCTATCTGCATCACAGACGCAGAAATCTCAAGTCGAAATCCCAGCAAATAAAGAATGTATGCTTAGTGGCTACCTCAGAAAACTCCTGAGACTAGCTACTAGATGCCTACAACACTGAATTCCTCTGCTAGAGGCAGAGACAAGACCCTGTTTAGAATCATAGAATCATCAGGGATCAGAAGAGACCTCAAAGATCATCCAGTCCAATCCTCCTGCCACAGCAGGACACCCAGACCAAGTCCAGGCAGGTTTCAAACATCTCCAGAGAAGGAGCCTCCACAACCCCCCCAGGCAGCTTCCTGCAGTGCCCTGCTAACCTCACTGGGAAGAAGTTATAGAATCAGTCAGAGTTGGAAGGATCCACAGGATCATCCAGTTCCAACCCCCATGCCATGGGCAGGGACACCCCACCCTTGAGCAGGCTGATTCAAGCATCTTCCATTCTTTTAATTTGACTTCTTTTACTCTATTCATTCCTAGTTCTACAACAAATTAGCATAAGAGTTATAAACTATTATGATGAAATTCGTCCCTCCATAAACTCTCAGAGTCCTAAATCTGCAGTTTCCGAAAGAAGAATGCTGTTATTGATGCCAAGTGAGCAGAGTTCCTCAAAGCACTTGCCCTGACAAACTGCTGAGCCACGTATTTACAGACAAACCTCCTACATATTCAACCTTTTTGTTAAGTATTCAGTCTTTCCATGGATCTCTTCACATGAGCTAATTCTTCTTGTGCATTTTGGCCCTCTGCTGGTTGCTCCTGAGCCTGGGGGGGATCCTTTACTTCCTCCTCCTTCATCTTCCTGCTGATCTAGACCTTTTCATTCCCCCACCCTTCTGACTGGATTCCATACCACAAGGCTGGTTTGATCTGGTTTTCTCTTCTTCTTCTCGTTATCAGCACACATGTCCCAGTTCTTGTTATGTATTAACCTTCAGACAGATTTATTGCTAACACAGACTTCATAGCAGCCCCCTTGTTCCCGAACTATAGTTCATGCCATGCTTCAGCTATCAAAACAACTGAGTTTTCTTATCCAGCTGAGCAGTTCTGCCCTGTGAACATAGCCGGTGTTTTGTGCCAAAAGAACATCCAGCAGCTGAGCTCAAGGGGGAGAGTGGAGAAGAAGGTGCTGATCTCCTCTCTCTGGTCACCTGTGATAAGACATGAGGGATGGAATGACTCTGTGTTAGACCAGACAACAGGAAAATGTTCATCACTGGAAGGTGGTTGGTCCCAGGGGAAGTTGTCACAGCACCAAGCCTGTCAGAGTTAGTGTCTGGAAGATGCTCTTAGTTATCAGATGTCATCGATGTCATCAGATATCATCAGTCTGAAGTAGTTCTGTGAGGAGCAGGGAGTTGAACACTGTGATTCTTATAGGTCCCTTCCAGCTTAAAACATCTTCTGCATAAGATGCCAAGGCTCACTTCCTGCTCAGGTATATCTGTACAACAATAGAGTTGGAGTAAAAACAAGTCTGAGCTTCAGACTTTGCTTTAGAGCAGAATTTGAAAGTCCATTAAACTATACGAAGCTTGCGACTTCAGTTTAAGTCTTCCATGACCTCAATTATGATTTGAAGCTCTACACACAGACTTAAGATAAAATGAGATCAGTGTTATGCCATTGCCAGTTCACCAGCCATCCTACTATTCTTGCTCAACAGTTCTCAATCATCATGCCTGGACCCTATCCCTCTATCTGGTCACATTTTTCTTTCCCAGCCTTTCCTTCAGCTTCTTGCCTAGTCACAAACTCCTGTAAGGCACTCACCACCTGCTGCTTTCCTTCATTTTCCCAGTCTAGGTAATCTCACTCCATGGTTCCTGGTATCTGGCATCTCTTCTCCATCACTGGCTTTGTTTCATCTTTGCTCCCACTGTCTGCATTCAGTCTAGGTGGCTTCTCTTTAAAATTGCTAAGGTGTGTGTGATGGAAGCTGTGAGAGCTAGAGAAGATGGATATGCTACTCTCAAAGACTGCATGACTCCTGTACTCAATGCTGGTGAGGCCTCCCCTCGAATACTGTGTGCAGTTCTGGGCCCCTCGCTTCAAGAAAGAGATTGAGGAGCTGGGTCCAGAGGAGCAGTGAGGCTGGGGAAGGG
>VZRI01005665.1:114319-133655 GCA_013397515.1 Upupa epops | reverse complement strand
AAGGACAGCCTGGCTGTGGCCCTCAGTGCCCTGGTCTGATCAATGTGGTGATGTCAGGTCATGAGCTGGATGAGCTCAGAGGGCTTTCAGAGCCTCAATCATTCTGTGATTCTGCAATTTTATAATTAAATGATGCACCCTGATGAAACCTCACTAGCACATGACTGACATTTCACTGGTGACATTCAGTCTGGCATTTGTGAACGTCTGGGAGCCTGACTCTGCAATTCAGTACTATTACTTTTACGTGAGTGTTTTGATATAATTAGTATATAGAATATGTTTACAGTCAGCAAGCAGCTTTTATGTAGATCTATACATGTTAAGAACTAGGAGCAGGGGGGAGTCTTTTTTGTGGCTTGTTCTGAAGATTGTTCTGTTTTGATAGTATAAAGTTCTATTCCACGTGGCCAGAAGAATGCCACAATCTGTGAATTTTATAGTTTATTAGGAAATCTGATCCAAGCTCAGGGTTATTTCTTTATAGCTCATATCTCTAAAGTACTGGATTTACATTAACATGTTTGGCTACATAACCTTGCAATTTATGTCTCAAGTTCTTTCGCTCAGTAGAACTGAAATTCAGACAAAGACAGCAAAGGACACTAAAATGACAAAAAGAAGATAACCCAGGTCATTTGAAAAATAATCTATGGGGAATTGGTTGTCACAAGCAGTACTTGGTCCTTAAATAACTCTAAAATAAGCCTGAAAAAAGGAGCAGCTTCTACTGCCAAATGAGTAGCTAAATGCAGTGAAACGGTAATGAATCACACCAAATAATGTATTGCAATAACAGTATATTTGAAAAGTGCTGGCACCTGATGGACAAGGAATAGCGCTGAAAACATTAGTCATCTTGAAAATTAATGCTTTGTTGTTTTGCTCAAGAAGCTTAATTATAAAGGATAAGTTCACAAGTTTAGTCTGCGTTGAGAATCGAGGTATCTATTCTTCTAGTGAAATACAGATTAAAATACTTATGATTTTTCTCAAAAAGTGTTCACAAAGACTGAATAAATCTGACAGTTACCTCCTGAATGTCAGTGTGTCTTCAGGGTATGAATGGTCCTTCACTGGTTTTTTAACTGGATCACAGAATCACAGAAAGTTAGTGGCTGGAAAGCATCTTGAAAGATCATCTTGTCCAGCCCCCCTGCCCGAGCATTGGATCTTGGATCAAGCTGGTAATGGTGTCAACATTGAACAACTAAAACTTTGACACCTGTGATGTAATAAATTGCATCGTCCAAGCTGTAGTTGTAAGATCAATCAGAACCAGTGTTCCAGGAGCAGTGGGACCAAGCATGATGGGAAGGCTCCCATCACGAATCAAGCACCAGAAAAAGCAAATGAGCTGATAATTTGCGATCTTGAATCATCTCTTTTTCTTTGTCCCTGGAGAATAAGAACACATTTACTCTTTGTTTTAAAGATGAAATGTCACTGAGCATGGGAATAGTAGCCACTCAAAGTGTCTCTCTTCACTTCAGTTTGCACCATTTCCCCTTAAACAAACTCATTTTATTTTTATTACTGACTCTGGTCTTGTTTGATTATTGTTAGTTCTTTCATCATCTCGAAAGAGAAACAGTTCTTAGAAGATACAGAAATGTCATGCCTTCCTTTCAGCAGTTGACACATGAACTTCTTGCTAAGCAACTATCTGAATTATTATCCAACATTTGGGATAAGTGCTTCTGATAATAATAAATATAAACATGGTAAAAGATATAATAAATATAAATACAAATCATGAAAACCATTAAAGAAAGGTGGGTTTATATATACTGTCGTATACACAGGGCCCTCAGCCCTGCCCATGCAAATGTCACCCAGTTTGTGCCATGTCAGTTTTGGTTCACAAATCTTTCCAGCATCACGTATTTCAGTGCTCGTCCGTTCAGGAGATACACAGTGCCCCTCACTAGAAGGAGCTGACACAGTGCAAAAATAAACAGTGAATAATACAGAACTAATACGGAAATAATTCGAGCTAGTTTCAGTCTGGGGTGGTAATTTTGGGTCTGTTTTTACCGTCTGCTTTCAGAAAATAACTGCGCTATTGAGGTTGCGTCGTTATTGCCTCAGCTATTGATGTGACCAAACATTCAGCAATAGGATAATAATTGGGTATTTAATATAAATGAAGGACTCTCATTCAGGGATTGATCTCGCTCACAGAGCACCTTTATCTCATGCTGCTTTGCAAATGTATGCTCCGTTATTACCTCTCAGGTGGCTCCTTAAAATGAAATGGGGAGGAAAACTAACTGGAATCCGACAATGTTGGTGTTATAAAATTAGAAGAAATGGTAGAATTAAGTCCCATGACCTTTCTGCTAGTGTTGGATGATACGTATTACCAACCACTGTTTGTTATAGTTCTTATTTAAACACAGCCATTAGCTAGCAGGCAACCAAACTACAGAACTCCAAGGAAAGCATATGAAAATGGAAAATGTCATTTATTTGCTTAGGTTAGAACAGTGTGTTCTCCACTCTGAGATTTTATGTACTATTGACTAAGCTTGTAATTTCACATGTAGCTGTCAAACGCTTACACGTAACACATGAAAAATACAGGATGAAACACTGCACACTGCAAATGTTAGCCAAAAAATGGTTTAGTGCCTCCCAGGAAAGTTCACTCGACCTAACCTTTTCATTACTTCACTCGCAAAAAACTCCCAGGAGAACTGATGAACTTCACATTGGTTCTCAAGAGCTGACAGTCACATTCTGTCAGTTGGAAGGGAGAAGTGAATTTTGTTGCACTGTGTTTGCTGTCAACTATACTCAGCTTTAAGGCAGACAAACTTGGGGCCTGTGCTTAAGAGCCCTGAGACATCTTGAAGGCTGCTCTGAAGGGGAAAGTTACCATAAGAACCTGTGCTCCAAATTAAGGGATTGATTATAAATCTGAAACAATATGTTGATCACATTGTGAACGGAATTGAGGTTGGTAAATACTGTTAGTTAAGCAGAAATTACAGAACATGAGAAGTTATGCAAAGATCTGTAAATCTCAGAGCTTCTTCGTAGCTCATATATCAAAATAAATAAATGTTGTCACTTTTCTGGCCTATCGTTCCAAACAAATCAGAGCTATCATGAATTGAATTGTCATTTCTTATTTCCATCACTTATCCAATCTTAACTGTAAATTAATCCCTTAATTTCTTGGGCCTCCACCATAGGAGAAATCTCTTTTGACCATCTTTCGACTCTGGTACACATTTTGAAAGCTTCCATTAGATCATGTCAGTGCTGCTTTATTTCCTTGATGAATTTATCTAACAGGCAGAAAACTATATGAATCCTGATATAAAATAAAGATACTAAACGAATCCTTTAGGATTCCTCAGGCAAAACAAAAGCGTCAAGTGTCGCACTGCTATCTGATCACCTTAAGCTGTGAAACTTTGCATCAGCAACAAAAGCAAAAAGTTCTATTTAGAAATAAAGAAAAAACCACATTAATAATGCTCTGTTACTAATGCATCACAGAACTACTTGACTTGTGGGTTTTACTGAGGAAGTCAAATGCTGTCAGCTTTAACTACAGTAACTTGTCATATTCTTCCCATAAACAAAATGATGGGAAGAACAGTTATTTTTGAATGCAGAACAACCTGTCTGCATTGTATCCAGGCTGGCAGAGTGTTATATCTCTTATTTGTGAGGTCAGCTTGATGCTAGCATCAGTGATACAGCAGGACATCATGGTTTTCTTTGTATACATGCCTGTGACCTAAAGATATGCACATCAGTTTCCCAACACAATCCTTGGCTGCGTCCCTGCCTGTGCCATTTATGCCAAGGGATCATCTTGTTTCCTGTGCTTCAACATTAAGGAAAAGCCCCCCAGATGTAAAATGAAAAGAAGCATGCAGCACCCATTACAGAAACGCAGAAATACTGGTAGCTGTGGGAATGATGTCTTGTTGAAGTAGACAGAAACATCTCACCCGCATGTACTGCTTTCTTATCCAAACAGCTGCGTGCATCATTTCATCTATTTCTGTGGGTGTGAGACTCACAATAATAAACTATGACCTTCTCTTCTTATCACAACCTTGCTTGTATGTAACCCTCTTAACTGTTAACCCTTGTGCCAATGTCACTTCCCACTGTGATCAACTGTTCTATTTTGATGAAGGCAGAATGATGTTGGACTCGATGACCTCTGGAGGTCCCTTCCAGCCTCTAATGATCTGTGATCTGTGTATCACACGAAAGCTTGAAATGGTGTTTGTAGAGATCTCTGAATTGTGATGAAATCTTTGCAAAGAGCAGAAGAAGCAGGCAAGATAAATCATTCAACCTTACACCATTTTTCTTAATCAGTGCAATATTCTGCTGGTTGCTGACATTTCTACATGGTCAGGTACAAAGAAGATGGACAAAATACTTCCTTTTCACTTGACCTGTGAATTCCTTTGCCTGGCAAGTAGAAATTCAGCATTTGCTTTGCATCTGAACCTCAAAACAATATCTCCAAAGTCTGTGTTAACTTGGAGTAGGTGTATTCCACAGCTTTTGAATCACTTTGGCTGAGTGATTATCTTCCTGTAACTGATAGCACAGAGCCTTCCCCACACAATTGTCTCAGATAATGCCCTGTTCTGGAGTCAAGGCTGTTGCAAATGTAAGCATTAGCTAATTGAATTCCAAGCTCATCAGATGGCTCATCATAAGCTATTAATAATGCTCTTGCATTATTCTTATGTCCCATAGGTCTAGTTGATGCCAGTCATATTAACCATGGCTTTTTTTTTTTGCCTTCACTTAGCATGCATGCTCTCTGAATAATTTAGTGTTCCACAGATTTAATTATTTCCTTGTTCTTTTCTTTTTCTTCCAGAATGGGTCCTAAATCTGAGTAGCTGGAATAATTCGTGGACCATGTGTTTCAAGATTGATAGTGGAACCCATTTTAATCTTATATCTCCTGGGAAGCTGCCTCTTTACATAAAATATCACTTTTAATTCTATTTATTAGATTGCATATCTTAAGAGATTCACTAGGAATTAAAACAAGGATGAGTACAGATATCTTTGCAGCTACTTACCAAGTCAGACAAGACAAAGCACTTGTATTATTTGTTCATATTTATCCAACAGTGCTTTCTTTGTGTATTCCTGTTGTACCTATACATAGTCTAGATAGGAATTAAAGAACATTTTGAAGGAAAACATCTGTGATCCACTTACATTCTGAAATATATAGTTTTATGCACCACTGAAACATCCCCTAGAGAGGTTGTGGAGTCTCCTTCTCTGGAGACTTTCCAGAGCTGTCTGGATGCATTTCTGAATGATCTGTCTTAGTTTTGGTCCTGCTGTGGAAGGGGGCTTGGACTCTATGATGTTCACAGGTCCCTTCTAACCCCTCATGTTCTGTGATTTAGTCTTTACTTGGGAACATTACACTTCCCTGTTTCTTTCTGTGGCACCTGTTGCTGATCTTGCTGTCATGTAGGAGACTGCTTCCATGGAAACTCCCTCTGCACTGTGTGCTGGTTGCTTGCTTCAATGGATTTTTTCCATGATAGATATTTTCTGCTTGTTTTCATTATGAACCTGCCACGTTTCTGGATATCCTCTCAGCCTTGTTCACAAATGCTGGGTTTTACCTGTTTGCACACCCATTTGTGTGAATCAGAACTGTGAATACGAGACTGCCATCATTTCAGTTCACAAATACTGAGTCTCTTCTTTATCTTATGCAGTACACACTGTGCAACTCATCCAGGTATGCTTCAAGAACCTACAGGTGCATCACTGCATGGATCTACAGCAAGTCACTTGCATTTGAATCACAGAATCACAACATGGTAGGGGTTGTAACAGACCTCAGGAGCTCAACTAGACCAATCCTCCTGTTAAAGCACTTTCACATAGGGCAAGTTGCACAGGATCATGCCCAAGTGGGCTTGGAATATCTCCAGAAAAGGTGACTCCACAGCTCTTTATTTGCTACCCTTGAAGTAAAGATGATATTCCTTCTGTTCAAAAGGAACATTGGTGATGTTAGGTGATAGGCTGGACTTGATGACCTCAGAGGTCTTTTCCAGCCTCAAAAATCCTGTGATTCTATGAACTTCCTGTGTGTAGAATTTGAAAGAAGGTAAAAGGTAACAGGTACAAACTGTAAGACAAGTGGGACCAAAACCAAAAGATAAAAAACTTTCCATTCACCAAGTTATGGAGAGACTCAACGGTTTGCTAGGAGAAATTCTGTGATTGCTCCAGTTTTGTTTAGGTACAGAGAAAAATGAAAGTGGGACCCATAAGGTGAACACCCAGGCCATACAAATGTGGGGTTTTTACTCCTTGTCCATCTTTCTCTGACTGAGGTCAAATACAGAAAGTCAGTGAAAACCCAAATGGATGCTGGTTATGAACGACAGACCACATCCACTGCTCTGCCATCGTCTATCCACCTGGTTATGCCCTCATAAAAGGCTATCAGGTTGGTCAAGCATGACTTCCCCTTGCTGAAGCCATGCTGACTGTCCCTAATGACCCTCTTGTCCCTGATGTGCCTAGAGTCAGCATCCAGGACAAATTGTTCCATCTCCTTTCCTGGGATGGAGGTGGGCTGACCGGTCTATAGTTACCTGGGTCCTCCTTCTTACCCTTCTTGAAGATTGCAGTGACATTTGCTAACCTCCAGTCTCTAGGCACCTCTCCTGATCCCTATGACCTAGAAAAGATGACAGAGAGTGGCTTAGCAATGACTTCCACCGTAGAAGCTGTATGCACATAAAAAACAAGCAGAAATATTATAGAATCATAGTTTAATTGTGTTGAAATGGACTTCTGAAGATCACCCAGAGCATTTATTGAAATTGTCATTTGAATTGTGAATTGAAAGTCAGCACCTGGAAAATGCCAGAGTGAATGTTGGTCACACAGCCAGCTTTGCTTTACCTACTTGTGGAAAAGCCGGTGGTTACTAATTAACATGCAGTAGGTGCTAAGCATTCCCATTTAGCTAATTTAACAATTCTAAAGAAGGAGTTGGGTATTTTTTTTTTCAAAACATCTGATTAGCAATAGCAGAGCGCATTTAAATCCAAGAAGGTTGTGAGGAAGTGCTTTCTTACTCATATCAGCACTTTCAGGTTTGGATTCATGACCCATTATATGTGGTGGTGACCTTCGAGGATTTATCATCTACACATTAAATGTCTAAGCATTCTTTACCCTTGTAACCAGACCTCTTCTTCTCACCTCATTCCTACTGAAGATTTCATATATAGTAAAACAGCTTATCCTGTCACATTCTCTCTCTTTCTTTAATATTTAGGCAACAGGATCTTTTCCACTCTAAATTCTAAGTCTAGGCCACTGCCTGTGTGTAAGTAAAGGCTATCTTTAAAGCTGTTACACTATAAGTGGAAGAAGAGTATAGAATACCTGAAGGGTATTCTATTCATAGGATTGTGAGGGAGAACATACTGCTTGCAGGTTTTGTAGTTCTTCTTACGTATAGTAAAGGACACATACAGTAAAGGACACATATAGAATCATGACATGGCAGGAGTTGGAATGGAACTGCTGGAGATCATCTAATCCAACCCACCTGCCAAAGTAGAATCACTTAGGGCAGATCACACAGGGTTGTATCCAGGCGGGTTTTGAGGGTCTCCAAAGGAGACTCCGCAGCCTCTCTGGGCAGCCTGTGCCAGAGCTCCATCACCTTTACAATGAGTAGCTTTTTCCTGATGTTGAGGTGGAACCTCCTACTCTCCAACTTGTACCTATTGCCTCTCATCCTATCATATAGCACCACTGAAAAGAGACTCACCCCTTCTTCTTGACATCCACTCCTCAGATATTTACAGTCATTAATGAGATCCTCTCTCAGCCTTCTCTTCTCCAGACTGAACACCCCCAGTTCTCTCAGCTTTTCCTTACAGGACAGGTATTCAAGTTCCGTTATCATCTTTGTGGACCTCCATTTAATTCTCACCAGTAGTTCTCTGTCTCTCTTGTAATCACTGTAATCACAGTACTGATGAGGCTGGAAAAGACCTTAAAGATCATCTAATCCAACCTAAAACCAACCAAGTAAACCTAACATCTAGACACAGTATTCCAGGTGTGGTCTGGGGAAGGTAGAGTGGAAGGAGAGCCTCCTTTGACCGGCTGGAGACATCTGACTTTGAACCACTGACCAGTTTTAAGTAACACCATAAAAAGCTAAAGCTAATTGCTCTGAATCCTCACACCAGCATGAAGATAGCAAATAGTGGAGCAACAAAGTCCCTAACTGCAAGGACAGCAGCACGTGAGGCCCTGGCACTGACTGCCACAGGAGTACTCTGCACGGGAGCCTCTGAAGTTCATGTGCCCTGCTGTGTCTGCCCACAGAGAGCATGTGGTGCCTCAGGAACTGTTACTAGTCATGCCCTGATCAAGTCCTAAACATCTCTAATCTGTTTTGGGCTTAGGGAACAAATGGAACTGGTCTCAGAAGGCAGAAAATCATAATAGAGTCCTTGACAGCAACTTGCTTCATGCTTCAGTACGCTGATCTCTAGACTTTACAATAAACTGCCAAGAGATGATCTACAGTGCCACACATTTCTGCTGACCGTGGTGGTGGACATCTAGCTCAGTGCTTATCTTCTGGCTGTTTCTCATGGCTGAAAATCTGTAAGGGGAGTAATTAGAAAAAAACTTGTCAACACGAATGATGTTTAAGGCCCATGTTAATAGCTCGCTCATCCCATCTGCTTAAGAAAATCATCCTTCCAGTAAATTCATTTTCATTTGAAGAAGATCCCTGGTTTAGTCACACCAGTCATTTTGAATTATGTCGCTGAGGCTCTGTTAAGTTTTTCTTGCCCTTCTGGGCTGGTGCTCCCTTTCCTCATCAGTGCTGACTCTGCTAGATACTTTTATTAGGAAGATGGGACCTCAAACATCAACACGTGAGGCAGAAATGCTACAGGCTCAGGGTTTCTTAAGTGTAGGGTGGTTTATTTTCTAAAAATAAACCTATCCACTTCCTGCATTTCCCATCTGTCACACGGAGACTGTTTTAGCATTTGTTGGTATTAGGAAGCTATAAATAGGGATATCTGGATAACAAAATGGAGAACGAAATTTTTCCCCTCCCAGTTTAAAATAGATGGGAATAAAAAGCATAACTGAAGGAAGAGAAGACAGGAAGGAAAGGTGAATGTATTTTATTATTTATTTATGGGGAATGAATTTAATTTGTACCAGTGTATTGTCTTCTAAACAAAGTCAGCAAGGGATCAGTTAGGGTCACTATTTCTACAGTGCTGTTCTGCCTACCTTCAGCTGCAACATTCTGTGTGCAGTAGACATTTGCATAGGCACAGGGTCTTCACTTTTGCTGGTTAGATGGTGACCAGTAACACTCCCAGAACTCTCTGTTCTGCCTCTGAGTCAGGCCAGTCCCATGCATAATGAAAAGCTGCGAATAGTGTGTGTTGAGAGTAGCCCTGAAGAGAAAGGCTTGTAGAGAAGAAGCTCAATCTGAACCAATAGTGAGTTTCTGCAGCCCAGAAGGCAAACCATACCCTCAGATGCATCAAGAGAAGGGTGGTCGGCAGAGCAAGATTTCCTCTCTTTACTCTGTTTCTGTGCGACACCCGCCTCAAATACTGCATCCAGGTTTTGTGTCCCCAACATCAGAAGGACATAGAACTGTTGGAGTAAGTCCAGAGAAGGACACCCACCCCTCACATTTTATGGACATGAATGAGGTCACCCTCAGCCTCCTCTTCTCCAAGCTCAAGAGACCCAGCTCCCTCAGCCTTTCCTCATCAGGGAGGTGCTCTACTTCCTTCATCATCTTTGTTGCTCTATGCTGGACACCCTCCAGCAGTTCTGTGTCCTTCTTGACCTGAGGGGCCCAGAACTGGACACAATACTCCAGATGTGGTCTCATCAGTGCAGAGTAGGGGGGGAAAGAACATCTCTCAATCTGCTAACCACCCCCTATCTGATCCCCCCCAGGATCAGAGGGCTNAGTAAGTCCAGAGAAGGACACCCACCCCTCACATTTTATGGACATGAATGAGGTCACCCTCAGCCTCCTCTTCTCCAAGCTCAAGAGACCCAGCTCCCTCAGCCTTTCCTCATCAGGGAGGTGCTCTACTTCCTTCATCATCTTTGTTGCTCTATGCTGGACACCCTCCAGCAGTTCTGTGTCCTTCTTGACCTGAGGGGCCCAGAACTGGACACAATACTCCAGATGTGGTCTCATCAGTGCAGAGCAGGGGGGGAAAGAACCTCTATCAATCTGCTAACCACCCCCTATCTGATCCCCCCCAGGATGCTGTTGGCCCTCTTGACCACAAGAGCACGTTGCTGGCTCAGAGTCATCCTGCTGGCCACTAGGACCCCCAGGTCCCTTTCTCCTGCACTGTTCTCCAACAGGTCAGTCCCCTCCCTATCCTGAACCCTGGGGTTGTTCTTGCCCAGATGCCAGACTCTCCCCTGACCCTTGTTGCACCTCACTCCATCTCTCTCTGCTCAGCACTCCAGCCTGTCCAGGTCTTGCTGAATGGCAGCACAGTCTGCTGGGGGGTCAGTGAGTTTCACCCGGAAGAAAAGGGAACAAAATTCCACCAAGGTTTCACTCTCAGCGTAAATCATTTCAAGGCATAAACGACAGGTGGTCTGTGCTGCCTTGAACTACTTTATGTGTAAAAGAAGAACTGATTTTAATATCTTCAGCTTCTACTTTATTAAAACTTGCTTGTGATATTTTCTTTATATTTTGCATGTGTTTCAGGAAATGCCTGGTGACTGCGCTGAGGAATACAAAATCAATAATTCACAATATATTATGGAGAATTTCATTTTTTTAATAAAAGGTGAGGCTTATTTATGCAAGGGAAGAGTGCTGTCGTATTGGAGTGACTGTCGTCCTGTGGACATTTTTAATAAAATATCCCTAAAAACATGCAGATCACATTTCAGCAAAGCCAGGACTTTATATAGAAGTGTAAGAGCTCATTGCTGTAGAGAGTTTGCAGAGGTGTAGCAGGTGAAACACGAGAGAAGAAGACCATGCTAGCCAAAATTTAAAGAATATATTATAAGTGCTCACTTATGCTTTGCCTTGTAGTTAATGTCATGTGTAGCTGCACACATTCTGTCTTCTGCTTTCTGCATCTTCTGGTTGGACCCCACTTTAGTCGTTGCCTTTAGGGCTGCTCTTCTCTTTAATTACACTGTGGTCTGTTGGAGAAGGGAACTGTGCACCACTGGAACCAACATGTAGAGTTAGGAAGTTTTAGTGCAGGAAGTAACCTCCAGATCATGATGAGATTCTGCCTCATAACCTCCTGTGTCAGGATGAGGCCCTTCTTGTTCTACTTCTGATTTCAGAAAGGCACTGTATAATTCTGGCCTTCTTTGTCTGGTCAGATTTTTCTAAACAAACCCTTTGCTGTCTGATGCCTCAAGGAGGTTGATAAAGACCCTCTTCTCACAGGCTGTGTTCGGTTCAAAGCCCATGGGGTAGCAGCAAAGCCACAGATAACCAGGGTTTTTTCCTTACTTCCTATAATATTGAGCAGAAAGAATTTTCCTTATAACTAGGGGATGCCACTGTCTATAGCCTTCCCAGTCTTAGGAGGTCATAGAGGAGATTACTTCTATGATGGATGGCTTTTTTTTTTCTGTTCTGATTACTGATTAAGAGGAGCCAACAGTCTGAAAATTGCAGGGCTGGACAGTGGCTAGAATTTCTAGGTAAAAACTGAGGAACAAGTCAGAAAAGCGTGCACTGCCAGAGCAGGGTACTGTCTAGGGCACTATCAGAAGAAACTCCTTCCCAGTGAGGGTAACACAGCACTGGAACAGCCTGCCCAGAGGGGTTGTGGAGTCTCCTTCTCCGGAGACATTCAAGACCCACCTGGATCTGTTCCTGTGTGACTCGGCCTAGGTGATCCTGCTGTGGCAGGGGGATTGGACTTGATGATCTTTTGAGGTCCCTTCTGGTCCCTAATGATTCTATGATTCTATGATAAAGACAGAAGAGAAGCAGGTACTGCTTTGGAAACTAAGACATGTAAATTAAAGCAGTAGGTTAACACATACATTTATAGATGGGCTATAAGAGTTAGGAAGGAAACAACAGTAAACTAGGCTGGAGAAAGTAAAAAGCACATAATACTAGTTGGCCTTGCATCATTGCTAGAAGTGCTCAAAAACTCTTTTAAAGATCAAATACTGCATAATCCAATGCTAATAATCTTGATAAATTTTCAGGCTAACAGAGTCAAATTTTGCAGCAGTTTAGATGTTTAGCATCCATTTGGGAAACTGGAATCATAGAATGTTTTAGATCGCTGAGGATCTATGATTCTGTGATCTGGAGACAGCTGACTGTAGACAGCTGACAAGATGGGAAGGGACCTCAGGTTTAGGTAAGGACTTCAAAGGCAACGTGTGGGGAAAAAAGACTGTAACGGAAGATGGCAGAAGTCCATAAAGTTGCTGTAACAAAAGGAGTAATTGCAAATCTGCCTGATAATTGGTTCAGGATAGCTTTTATACTGAATCTGAAGTGACAATGATTAAAATCAGTAGGTTTCTAACTGCTCATTAAAAAATTATATCGATACAGTAAATGAACCCCTAAATGTCTCAGGATGCCTGTTTTGTTTTCTCTCCTCTTTTTCAGGGTTATAAAACTAACTGTTCAAAAACATTATTGATGGCTCTGGCTCACAGATACATTCTTTGCTGTTGTAACTATGACCAGCTGCTACACTGAAACTGACACTGATTTATTAATTTCCAAATCACAGAAAGGTCAGTAATAACTTTTCCTCTTTCCTTTTAGTATTATCTTCAAGTTTACAGTCAGGTCTCACAGACCTTTTTCACTACATTAACTACACATTATGGGTTTGGTAAGAAATCCATGTGAATGTCCTTAAGATTTTTGACTGCCGGATCAGGCTGAGATAGGCTTTGTAGAGATGCCCTTTGGCGTCTGTCCGTACTGCAAACCATACAGTGCTGTATTATTTTCAAGTAGTCCAAATTTTTCTTGCACACATGAATGTCTCCGGTCTTGTGCACAGAATTAGATTATCTAAGAATCATAGAATTATTAGGGATCAGAAGGGGTCTTGAAAGATCATCTAGTCCAATCCCCCTGCCACAGCAGGATCACCCAGACCAAGTTGCACAGGAACACATCCAGGCGAATCAGGAACATCTCCAGAGGAGACTCTACAACCACCCTGGGCAACCTGTACCAGTGCTCCATTACCCTCACTGGGAAGAAGTTCCTTCTTATATTGATATGGAACCTCCTCTGTTCCAGCTTGCACCCATTGCCTCTTGTCCTATCACCAGACAACCTTAAGAAGAGCCTGGCTCCGTCCTCTCACATATTTGTAGACATTAATGAGGTCACCCCTCAGCCTCCTCTTCTCCAAGAAAGAACATTCTTGGAAATGTGGATGGAAACACAAGAAACATTTCTAGATAAAATAATAATGCACGAAGCATTGTAGAGGAATATGAGCACTTTCCAAGTATTTAAAGGCTACACAATTTGTTATTGTGTTTTGAACAATAAAATTCCAATAACAAGGGGTACACCCAATCAATCACCTGCTAAGATGTGTCTGTCATATAAGGTGTTGATGTTACATGCTTGGATGTGCAAGTACTGCTGTCATGGAAAGCAGGTGTGCATCTCTGTAAGGCAACCAGATATCCACCTGCTACCCAATGACAGCAGCAGCCTTTTATCCCATTGTGGTTGTGTAATCCCAAACAAGTAACGGAAAAGGGCTGCAGATCGTTTAGGGAAAAGTGGTAAGTAGCTAGGCTCCTGCAAAATGAATTTGCTTCATGATTTCTTCTTTAATTGTAAAAAGTGGTTTCAGAAAAAAATGATAATGTGTTGAGTGAGATAGGATGAACCGTTGTGAAATAGGTTTGTTTCAGAAGCAGGCAGCTTAGGCAGTCACAGTGATCCGGGAACATTCACACTGCATCAACATAATGATTGTTATGTTTGTGGAGATTAGTATATGCTACTGAAACGAGTTTCTTCAAGTGCCTAATGAATATAACTTCTTTACAGAAACCAATCATAACTGCATTGACTCGCAAACGAGTCCTAGACAAACACAGGAAAGGATAAATAGACACAGAAGACAAACATGACATCACGTCCTTTCTGCAATATCCTGCACATAACAGCAACAGCATCAGTAGTAATCCCTCTTCCTGTATTTCTTGGGAATTAATATTCACTTCTCAAACCAGTTCAAAACTTTCCAGCTCATACTTAAAAAACCCCCAAATCAGGATCTTAACAATGATTGGTACCGCAGATGTAACTCTTCAAACAGTGAGCACTCCTCCGCTTGCTTTTTATTCTCATTATGTGAGATCTTCACATCTCACATCTGTTTCATCTTCACTGATGATTTGCTGATACGTAAAGAGAACAGGTTGCAAGAATGCTTTCTGCAAAGGTAGCCTACAGTTGCTCAAAAGCAGTCACAGCATGTGTCCCACTAGCATGCCACATTAGCATGCCATGATCCTGACAGATTCCCATTACTTCTTCTGTGTATTGGTACAACCATAACTGAGAGTTCTATGAACGTGACCAGCTCTAGAACTCATTATTCTGTGTATAGCTGAGTGTAGTTCTCCACTACCATGACACGCTGAAGTGCACCATGCTCAGCAGTTCTGCCTTTCGTGGGAATTGCTTCAAATGTTTGATACAGGTGAAATAACACTGATGGTTGGGGGTTTTTTTGAAACTCACAGGTTTTTCAGAAAACACTTGAAAGAAGTCACTGACACTGTTTCTAAGTTACTCTTCACTGGTGACAGATGCCCAGGAAACTGATTGCCAACAGTAGAAACATGTTAATAAGACAATTTAGACTGCGAATGATAGCTGAATGTCATCTAGTCCAGCCCTACTCACAGAGTAGGGTTTGCATCACACTTCCCAGGGTCTAATTTAATTTTGTTTTATTATCTTCAGAAATAGACACTAATATTTTATAAATCTATTCTAATACCTCCCTATGATGACTGGTACTCTGAATCCACAGGAAATACCACACATTTATGCCATTGTTCAGGATTACTATTGCAACAACACATCGTCAGTGGGGTACAACTAACCAGTCTCACAATGGTCTAAACCCAGTTCGTGTTCTCTCGTAGTGGGTGAATAATTCAATGCTTGGTAAATTCTACTTCACAATGACGGGAAGAGCCAACATCAAAGGATCAAAAAGCGATGTCACTATGAACTGTCATCATAGCAGACGGGACGATATATGGAACTGAGGCAATGGAATGTGTCTTTAGAGGCCCTCTCAGTTAACCTTCATTTCGTTGTCAATATTGTATTATTACTGTGGCAATAAGCATTTTAGAGAGACTCAACAGTCCTTTGATGTGATTAACACTTCTTTCTTCACTGTCAAGTGACACTCTGATGTCCACAGATAAGAATTTTTGAACATAACCTGTCCTGTACTGCCAACCTTTGATGACCAAAGTGAAGTACCAGAGTTTTTCTTTCTATGGAAGAAACATATATCATCTTTGAAACTCTATAAAGACCACTACATGGTCTAACTAGAAATTTGACAGTAAATCTTGGCTGTTAATGTTGTTGCTGGTTGAGCTCCTGATTATATTGACATCAATCATGCCTCTAATCATGAAAACCATCATTTAGATTAAGTGGGGTAGTAAGACTTTCCTTAGTCCGTAGTGATCCTGATTCAGTGGCTAAGGCATTCTTTGAAACAATTACAGATGATAAATTCGCCTCAAGAAAAAGATGGTAGTGAACTCCAAAGACAAGACAATTATGTAACTTGTCATTGAGAAAATCACCAGTCACAACGCTCAGTGATGCAGAACAGCTGAGCAATGTAAGCAGCTATGTCCTTATCAGATTGTAGGTTTCACCTGTGAAATTGAAATCTCAAGACAATGACAAATAGGGCAGACACCAAATGCATCTTCGGCAAGGCTAGGACTTCATCCTATGACCTTTACTTATAGGACCTGATTTGCCTATCATATTAGCAATTATCTTGCTCGCAGAGTAAGCATAGAACAGCCTGTTCAGTTCTTTCGTTTGCTCTAAGATAAAGTGATAGTCTTTCTGAATAAGAATCTCTAATGTCAGGCTACCCCAGGACTGCCATCTCAGATAGCAAACAGGCAGGTCGGCCTGCACATTAATTTAGATTCTGCAATGCCGATTCTTTTATCTCAAGAGGTAAAGTCACGCTCAAGATCATTCTCAAATGCTCCTAGAAGCAGCTTCAGAAGTTGTTCTGCTGCTTGTCATGAGCAGCATGTCAACCTTGCAATGAGAAACTAGGGTTTTGAGTGCACAAATAGAACTTAACGACCCTGAAGAGCCTCACCTGGGGTTTTCACCACCAACAGACACCGATGGGTCCAGGAGCCTCATTTCTCCTCAATCCTGTGCATTCACTCCAGTCTAAGCCATGTCAGAGGAGCGCTTCTCTGCTCAGTTACAGTCATCTTTGTGTCTGGACATAAATTGCATTGATCTGTACCCCAATCCGCAGACTGGTTCCTTGGCTTGATTTGGACCTGCCTCATGACCGCAAGCTTGCCTGGTGGTCTGGACCCTTGATTGAGCCTGGCTGCCATTTCTGGGACTACCTACTGCCATGGACCGCTACTTATCAGAGGTTCATTGACCCCTGACTGCATGGTGGCCACCCTCAACTCAAAGCTCTTCTCTTCTCAGCTCTAACACCAGGTAAGTTACTGTCATGTTTATGTATATATCTGTAATTACTAAACTATGTGACTATTTTATACAGATCAGCTGAATTGCATGCAATCATCTGCACGCACAGACCAGAAAACACTGTGAAACTATTTCTGCACCAATCCCATTGCTTCCACATGAGTTAGTGCAGATACTGTTGATGTGTGCAGGTGAGCACCTGTGATTTAACATGTGCAGAGAATCCACTGCTTTCCTAGGCCAAATGTTGCTGTGGTATACTACTCTGGTTTTTACAGTTTTGTTAGGTACAACTGAGTTCACCTCGTCTGAATGTGATCGGGGTGAACTTCCAACTGCTGGATTACTTTATCACAAAATCAGAGTCACAGAATGTTAGGGATTGGAAGGACCTCAAAAGTTCTTCCAGTCCAATCCGCCTGCAGAGCAGGATCCCCTAGATCAAGTCACACAGGAACATGTTCAAGCAGGTTTTAAATATCTCCAGAGAAGGAAACTCCACAACCTCCCTGGGTATCCTGTTTTCAGAAGTTTCTTCTCATCTTTATGTGGAACCTCCTCTGTTCCAGCTGACACTCATTGCCCCCTTTTCTGTCATGGGATAACACTGGCTTCTTCCACCTGAAACCCACCCTTTCTATATTTGTAAACATTAATGAGGTTGCCCTGCAGTCTGCTATTTTCCAAGCTAAAGAAACCCAGCTCCCTCACCTTTCCTCATCAGGAAAATGCTCCACTTCCTTCATTGTCTTTGTGGCTCTGTGCTGGGCTCTCTCAAGCAGTTCTGTGTCCTTCTTTCTTTTGGCCCAGGAAATGAACAATGGCTATGAACTTTTGTCTTGGGTGGGCACCTGTGAATGGTGGTCAAGTCATCTTTTAATCCTCTTTTGCATAAACTAAACATATCAAGCTGCTTTAATGTCTCAGTATAAAATTATTAGCAAAACTTCTGTTGATTGTGGATATTTACATTTCCTGCTCTAAGGAATTCCTAATATAGATTCAGCAGGTCAGAAGGTAAGAGGAAACGTGCAGGAAGCTACTGGAAGACAGAAGAAGAAATGCCTGGGGAAAGCATCACGCTCAAACTATTCAGTTCTGAGGCTTTAATATCATTTCACAGTTTTCTGAGGGCTTTTCCACATTGTGATGAAGCTCTGTGTCTTATCTCCCGTGTTATTTCAGTATTAATCAGGTTTGGGCAAAGAAATAAATATTGACACATAGATAAGGAAAGGAAGTAACTCCAGGGGAAGGCTTTTCTTTATAATTAGCCAGCCATTCCTGAGATTGTCTATACAGCATACTGTTTTCTGTAGGAAAATCACAGGCTATTTCAGACCATATTAGATTTTCTAATGCATCTCATGCCACAAAGCACCTGTGAGAAGCGGCTGGTCCTAAATATTTTAAAAGACTGTGCAAACAAATCCCAGTTGGAGCGATGTCTGTGGCATGAAACAGCCTCCAGGGAAGAGATACAGCTGTATGCCAAACCAAAGCCTTGTAACTGCTGCTCAGGAAAAGATTAAATTTGAATATGCTGTTTGAGGCAGCTTGAAAGGGACATATTTCAGGTCAGCTGCTGAAAACTGTCCCCACTTTGAACGATGAATACACGGCTTCCAAAATAACCCATTCATCAGTGACTCGTATTTTCTACCTGTAAATGTTTGAATATTTAAAACATAGACATCCTTCTTAGGTATCAATCCTCCTCATGTTTTTTAAAGCACATTTAGAAAGTGATGTTTAGTAGATTTGGCTTTCTAAGATCGCAGACAGCCATTAATTATGATTAAACAAGGGGTACTGCAAATGACTTTACTGATTGGCCATGAAGGCAGTTTTCAGGTTAGGGTACAATGATAGATTATGGCTTTAAAGCGTGAATCAGAAATCAGAAATCCAAATATCAGAATCTGTCTAAGGACCATGATTAACTAGTTCAGCATGCTGAAAACACATAGTGGGTCCCCCTTACAATCCCACCTACTTACAGGTTTTTCATAGAATCATAGAATCGTTAGGGATAGGAAGGAACCTTGAAAGATCATCCAGTCCAATCCCCCTGCCACAGCAGGATCACCCAGACCAAGTGGCACAGGAACACAGCCAGGCGGGGCTGGAACATCTCCAGAGAAGGAGACTATTATAGCAAGAAATCACTTCACTTTACTTCACATCAGTGTCTCATTTACCTGGTAACGGATTTTTTAAACACTCTTGGAATTGTTTAGATCTCTCTGAGATGACCTTTATATGAAAGTGATGTTAATTGTGTCTCCTCTTTTAGACTTTCAAACCTGAATTTTTGCGAGTATCAGATCATTGTCAAGAAAGAACAGGACCCTACTAATTTTGTTGAAATGCAGCAGTACAGATAACAGAATCATTAGGGATCAGAAGGGACCTTGAAAGATCATCTAGTCTAATCCCCCTGCCACAGCAGGATCACCTAAACCAAGTCACACAGGAACGCACCCAGGTGGATCTTGAATGTCTCAGAGAAGGAGACTCCACAACCCCCCTGGGCAG
>VZRI01005665.1:74210-114204 GCA_013397515.1 Upupa epops | reverse complement strand
TGGGTAGTGAGGTGGATCGTGAACTGGCTGCAGGATAGAAGTCAGAGGGTAGTGGGCCATGGAAGGAGGTTGGATGCCTGTATCTAGTGGAGTCCCCCAGAGGTCACTACTGGGATCAGACATTCAATCTATTCATTAATGACTTGGATGAGGGATTAGGGTGCACAGATGTGTCTGTCCTTCTTTTATGGTTAAACAAATTCAGAGTCATGTGAGATATACATGGAGACATTTTTTTAGACACTTACTGAAGATAATAGAAAACTGTAAGAAAGCAAGTCACTACTTCTGGCTAATAAATTGATGGTACCTAAATAAAAGCCATCTTTAGAATGTATTTATACTTATTCCACTACACTCCTATGTGAACACTACATGGATCTCCAGAAAGAACTGGTATTAGCCTCATTTTATAGGCAGTTTAAGGCAATACGACAGCTAAGAGAGCTGGAGTTATCTACAGGAAGCCCACAATCTAGACAACTCCCTGAGTTTAGTTTCTTATTAGCAGAGACATTTCTCCTTTAGAAATATTTTGCTCTCCTTGATACTTGGCCTTTTCCTTTGACTACAATCAGAAATTAAGGTTAATATTGAGAATTCTGATTTCAAACTTAATTGGCATAATACAAACATTTAGAATGGACTTCAGCATTGCCCAGCATGAATTCCTAAATACAGAGTGATTCTTACTGTCATGAAACCTTAGGTGAAAACGTCTGCTGATCAGCAGTGTTTGAGCAATGTGATGTCAAACTAAAAAGTGAGAACACTAAACCACATGACATTAATTTCCTTTTCATGTTAATTCTATAGGTGGAAACAAACTGTGCTCTTTTACCTATAGAGGCAGTTGTCACTCACAGTGCATGCATTTGATTTTGCTCAGAGATGTATTGAATAAAACTGCTTTATGGAGTCTTCAGAAGGAAAGAAACCTTTATTGTACTGAAATGACTTTTTTCTCCCTTACTATCAGCTACATAAATCTATGAAAACTTATTTAAACAAAGGTTTGGTTGCTTTTCTCGTTTTCTAGAGGTGCTATTGTCTCAAATTGAAGCTGAACTGTGTCTTAATTTCCTCATGGGACTGAAACAGAAGTGAGTGTTTCTATCATGTTCATGACAAGACTCTACGCAGTGATAAACCTGTGTTCCCAAGGGAGAGTTGTTCAGTGAGTTGATTGGAAAATTGGACGCACAGAGGTATTTTCAGAAGAGAAATCTGCTTTAAGGGGTCATTTGGGGTTGTGAACATTATTCAGTACAGTAGTGAACACCCGTTTACCGAGCTGTGATTCCATTATCCACCTTACAGAACACACTGCATTCAAGGGGTTAGAGTTGTCCATAGCAGGTCATGCCTGCTTTATTAGGTCTTATACTCTGAGCGTGAACACGTTGGCATGAGAAGCTGCTGCCAGGGAACCTGGTGGAGTGCCTCACAGCGGGCTGGCTGCATGCTAGGGGGGTACAACAGACATAGCATTCAGTCTGCAAGTAGCAGTGTGTGACTGATTCTTTCAGAAAGTGAAAGGTACCATATCATGGGACAGAGGAGGAAACTCTGCATGAAGGGGAAAATCCAGTGGTCAGGAGGGGCAGTCCTGTGCTGTGCAAAAAAGTAGGTTCCCAGTGTCTGAAGGGGCAAAACATTTAGCTATCTCTGTTCCTCATTTTATTGTATGTTGCTAAATCAGTAATTTTATGTATTAAACACGCGGTGCTGCACTGTCTCCTACTCCCTCCTGCCCTCCCTGTCAACTCTGAAGTTGATGGGATCCTGTGCCTTGATTGAAAACTTCTGTCAGGGGTATCCAGTCAGTGAGGAAGAATCGGTAAGAGATCTCAAGCCATCCCCAGGCCTAGGCTGAAGGAGATGACTCCATACTGGTTTATCATGAAGAACTGTGGTGGAACAGGGATTAGCAAAGAGAATGGAATCTGTGATGTACCTGCTTGTAGAGGCATCCTGGAACAGCCTAGCTGACATAAGGAACAGGAGATGGGGCAGTGGACATAGCAATTCAGCAGCCTTGGTAGGAGGATCAGCAGAGGAGTCTGAGTGTAGGATGGGTGGCAGAAACAAGCTGTGGCATGCTGTAGAAAACTGCTGTTTAGTTCAGGAGAAGGGATGTTCAGTAAGGCAGCTGCTCAGGTGAGGAAACGGTCTAAGATTTGACATTCACTGGGCATTAAAATGAAGGCTTTTTATACAGAATACAGAATCTGTGTATGTGCATACACAAAATGATATACACATATATAAATGTATGAATATTGGCAGGCTAGTAAATGTGGTTCTTGCCATTGTTAGGCCATCAAGTTCCTGCTGGCTGACAGTGTAGGCTTCAGGATTTCTTGAGTCTTGTCTTGGCCTGAGTGGATAACACTCTCTAGCAGTTACCAGTGGCTGAGGGACTCGGGCTGTGAGCTTCATTTCTGATAGTCTTGCATATGATAGGAGTCTTCAAAATACATGTAATTACTGCCGAAGAGAAATAGCCCTGTAAGTTAACTATGGCTGCAGGGAAGGCGCTGTGTGTGTTTCTCACTTAAGTTGGGAACTGGTGAAAGGAAAAGGAGCAAAAGCAGGCTGCATTAAGAAAATATGGCAAAGAGCTACTCCTTCTAAAAGTACACAAAGATGAATACAGTGCTCCTGGTGGTTACTGGATAGATCAAAGTCCTCTTTATTCAGCCTGAGTTTGCTGCTCTGAACCTCTTATGTCTTCTTTAAGACTCTTAGGGGCATTTAAGGAATAAGTGCCATAGAAGCTTGCATTGCCTTTCTGCAAAAGGATAATTTTTAATAATAACATTGAAATATGTCCTTCTTGAGTCAGTTCATCCTACTTGCTTCCCTTCTTGTCACCATACCCTTCAATCTCCTTCATGAAATTGTCCTATGTCTCCAGCACTCATTTATGTTATTTGCTTCAATGACCTCACTTGACAACTTACTACAAGTGTTTACTGCTCTTTGAACAAAGTAGTTCTGCCTGAATTCAGGTGCAGTTAAGCGATAATAGTATTGCTGCTCTGTTTTATGAGGCAATAAGCTTGTTCAGCTGAGTGGTTTATCCCAACAAGAGAACTAGAATATTGCAGAGTAAAACACTCACATAGCTCTTCGGCTGCAAAATATGTTTGTAACCAAACACTTTAAACAAGAAGCAGCTTATTCAAGGCTGCATCACAATTTACATGTACTGCTCTGCTGTCCTTCTCAGTCAGCCAGTCACCTCACAAACAGCATGTGTCACTTGAGCTTTGTGGTTCAGCAGAACAGCCCAGACTCTGGCACTGCCTGGAACAGTGTCTCTGGACACCCTTGATGCACTGCACTAAGTTAAAGTCTCACTATAAGAGCTTGGAATTTTGCTCCTAGTGCCTTATTGTTCTGAAAGGAGGGAGAAATATCACTGACACTTCATGTTAAGAGAAGGACCCACATAGTGAGACTCCAGGTGTGAAAACGGGGAGAGGAAGTTCCCCACTTGCCTCTTCATTTCCTTTTGACATAAAATCTTCCAAGTAGCAGAGGATGAAGTGAGTCTGCTCATGTGTACCCACTGTCATTTGTGTGTAAAATTCCAATCAAATTAATAGTTGTAATATTAATTACGAACTTTGGAAGTGTCATGTTAGCCACTTCAGTCCACACAGTGTACTTAATCAGAATAAAAATAACTGTTGTGAAAAGCAAGAGAGACTGCATTGGAAGATGAATCACCATCTTCAGAAGTTTCATTGAATCACAGGATCATTAAGGTTGGAAGAGACCTCCAACATCATCCAGTCCAACTGTAACCCAACCCCACCCTGCCCACTAAACCCTGTTCCCTAGGGCCATGCCCACTTGCTTCTTGAACCCCTCCAGGGACGGCAACACCATCACCTCCCTGGGCAGCCTATTTCAACCTCTGAGCACTCTGTCAGGGAAGAAATTTTTTGCTAGTGTCCAGCCTAACCCTCCCCTGGCAGAATTTGAGGCCATTTCCTCTTCTTTGTGACATTTCATTATGAAATACATACTTTGACTCAACTAAGCTGGTAGCAAGGTTTATTATAAATTCAAAATCTAATCTGGAGTTTTTAATTGACCAAGGGATAAAAAGTTTTCATGCAGAAACCATGTAAAACACTGGATTTTGGAAGACATGCAGAGCTTATTAATTTGGACACCATGCTGTTCAGCACTTTCTGCTGTTTGCAGAGCTTCACCTCTAAAGTTGCTGCAAGAGTAGGTGATGTAGGCTGAATGGTTTCAATTAAAAATAAGGTTAAGACTAGTAGTCAGTAGTTAGAGCACATACTTATTTCTGTTGGAGAGCAAAGACATGTCAAAAGCTAAATAATACAGTGGTACTAGAGCTTTAAGAGTGCTATTACTATTACTCTTTTAGTAGCAACAAAAACTATACCCAGACTATTAGGCACTGCTGTAATACAGTGAGAAACCAAACAGAAACCTTAGGTGTCTCCAAGGTCAACAGTGGCTCAATAAGTGACTTCTTCATCCTTGTAGACATACATTTGTGTTGCATTTTGGCAGTCCTTTGCTTTTATAGTCACCTGCTTAGAAGAAGCCTGTGATGGAGGGGAGAGTGGATGAGGAAAGGCAGGGTTTTTTTGAAGGATGACAGCATTCAGTCTTAACAATGTCCTATAGCAACACGCAGAAGACCCTGCAGTCACAGCAGGAGTCATTGTGCTAAAGAAACTCCTAGGTAAACTCAAATGTAAATAGAAAGTGTACAAGAGGTGGAAGCAGAGACAAATAACCCAGGAAAGCTACAGAAGCAGTCTATGAGCATGCAGGGATGGACTTCAGAAAGTGAGTGGCTGCCTGGTGAGGAGTGTGAAAGGAAACAAGAAAAGCTCTTCATAAATACATTCTTCACTCAACAAGTTCAGCATGAAATAAGACCAGTTCCAGGAGTTATCATCAGATACACCCATAAGTGCTGAGGAATCTGGACTATGTCATTGAAAGGCTGCTCCATTATCTTTGAAAGGCCATGGCAATTTAGAAGGAGGTTCCTGAGGACTGGAATAAAGCAAATCTCTCCCCTATCCTCAAGAGAACAACCTGTAGAACTACAAGTTGGTCAGCCTCTGACAGATGGGTTAAATCCACCTGTAAACTTTTTTGAACCCCATGAAGGTCAAGAGGGTGATTTGGAATAGTCAGCATGGTTTTACAGAGAGAGATCCTACCTAACCAACCTGACAGTCTTCTGTAATGACCTATCTGGCTTGGTGGATGAGGATACTGCAGGAGATACTGTTTGCCTTGCTGCTCTACACCATAGAATTCACATAGACACTGAACAATTAAGTAGCTGAACAGTTAGATTTATAGATAAATGATTTAACTACCAGTCTGTTAGAATCAGTTGCACAAAATAGAGCTGGGGGCCAGTGGAATATACTGGGGTCACTACTGATGCCGGTACCATTTAAATAACCATTAATGATCTGGATGATGGGACTAAAGTGCACACCCAGCAAGTCTGCTGATGATACTAAACTGAGAGGAGTGGCTTGCATGCCTGGGTGTTGTATATTGTTCAAAATGACCTCTACAGACTGGACAATTGGGCTGACATGAACCTCCTTGAGTGAGTTTAACAGAGAAATGCAGAATCCTGCTTCTGGGCAGGAAGAATAAGGTAATGCACTAGTACTTGCTGGAAAGCAGCTTGGTGGAGAAGGACCTGAAGGTTCTGATGTACAATGAAGTGAGCATGAACTAGTAATGCATCCTTATGGCAAAGGAGACAGACAGCACCCTGAGCTATATGAGGAACAGAAACACCAGTGTCTAGAAGGATGTGATCCCTTTTGTTCTACTCAGCGCTGGAGAGAATCCAGTTCTGGATGTCTGTAATGACCTTGACTGGATGACCATTGTATATCAAGGAACTAGCGAACCTCGTAACAGTTAGGAATATGTCTGGGGCTGGACCGGGCTGCCCTGGGCTATGTGGCCTTCAGACCTGTGATAGACTGCACAAAACCATGGCTGCAGTTCAAACTCACTGTAACAGTGGGTCTCGCAGGTAGCTCCTGCCTGGTATCAGCAATTACACCACCTCTGTGTATCGGCCTTTACCTAGAAGAGCAGCAAGAAGTTTTCACATGAAGACCATTTCTGTTTGACATTAGAAAATGATGAATAGAGTGGTGGTTTTGTAAGAAAAAAGCCATAAAAGCTCAAATGACAGAGAGGGAAGAACTGTGAATGCTGAAGTGCACATTGTGCTGTGCGTGGATCAGAGGCACATTTGATACTACTCACCTGGGGTTCCACTATCAGAAGGGACACAGGATTATCTGTACCATTTTCTCCTTAGAGTGTTATCTCCACATAAATAGTGTTTTAAAAAATGTCTAAAAGAGAGTCGGTGCCTTTCTTACTGGAATCATAAGGGACCAGCACCTACTGACAGAAAAACTCCTCAGTGTAAGAAATATGAGTATACAGGAGTGAGCCCTGGGAAAGGCTGCAAAGATAATTAAGGGCTTAGGCATCTGTCCAGCAAGTTGAGACTGAGACAGCTGGGACTGTTCAGTCTTGAGGATCTAATCAATGTGTACAATTACTCTGTGGGAGTAAAGAGGAAACCAGCACCTTCTCAGTTTTGCCCAGTCACAGGATGAGAGGACTTGAAAGTCCTGTTAGATTTACCTTGATTTCCTAAGGAAATTAAAATTCTGCAACTATACAGTTGTGTTTGGACAGCTTTCAATTAAATATGCATCTCAATTATTCCATGATTCTAGCAGCCAGGAACTGAAACTCAGAAATCTGCATTTCAGCTTAGGGAGAATCTTAGTCTGGGGAGGTTGAGCCCTGGAATAGGTTGCTCAGTCATGGTGGATCCTGTCCCGAGAGGCAGTCATTGAGTCCAACCTTCCTGCTCAAGAAGCAACACAGAACCTAGGGCAAGTCACATAGGATCTCATCCAGACTATTGATATAAATGAGAACAACATTGGACTGGATGATCTTTCGAGGTCCCTTCTGATCCCTAATGATTCTATGAGTCTATGAACATGGGAATTTTTTTAAAGACCCTACCTACAAGCTCTATATTGAATCAGTACACTGTGATAGGTGGTGTTTGTGTCACCTTTGGATGCCTCTACAAGTTAGTTTATTGTTGGATATTGCGTCAAGGTTCTTCTTCCTAACCACTTAAGAAAGGGATGTATATTAACATGCACTTAGAATGTTTATTGTGAATGAAGATAAATGTGTATATATGCAGTTATATAGTGAATATTAAAGAATTATAGAATGTTAGGGGTTAGAAGAGACCTCTAGAGATCATCTAGTCCAACCCCATAGGATCACCTAGGGCTGCTCACACAGGACTGCACCCAGGTGGGTTTTGAAAATCTATAGAGTAGGAGACTCCACAAGCCCTCTGGGCAGCCTGTTCCATGGCTCCATCACCCTGACAATAAAGAAGTTTCCCCTTATGTTGAAGTGGAACCTTCTGGGTTCAAGTTTGTCCTTCCATTGTTCCTATGCCCCACAGAAAAGAGATTGACCTCTTCCTGATGACACCCATCCTTCAGGTAGAAATTAATAAGAAGAGAATAGGAATTCTGACATCAGTTATAGGAAGTACAGGGGGGGAAACCCAAGATTCTGCTTGTGATTTCTCATCCCTTGGCTTTTTGCAGCATTTGGATTTGGACCTAGTTTGTAACTTCAGATTGTGTCTTGCACGGGCCAGATTTATTTTGTAGCTTTCAACTTCAATATGTGTTCTATCTCAAGATTTTCAGAAAAGGTAGATTTACTCATATCTTGCTTCAAGCATTCTTGTTAGAAAGTCAGAAAAGGACTTTAGCTCTGCTAGTCACAGGTGCCACTTTAAGCTGCATCGTGATGGTAATAGTCATTTAGACTTTTTCCTTAGCTGCCTTTTTTTCCCGTGGCCTTTGAGTTACACAGCGCCTATCTCTGAAGTCCATTCACATGCAACTCAGACTATGTCTCCTACTGACTTTCCAGCAAGACAGCTGAATCAGGGATAATGTACTACTCCCAATTCAACATTTATCTAAAATTAAATGAATGAAAAAGAAAATCCTCTTATTGCCGAGCCTAGGAGAGGTAGGGCTAAGCCTGGCTGAGAAGAAGGAGGAAAAAGATAAGGAAGGTAGGGAGAGACAGGCAAGAAAACACACAGAAGGCTGGAGAAGAGTGATAAAGGGAATTTTACTGAGCATGATGACATTTTTTTCTTTTAAAAGTCCTACATTCAGATTGATCAGTAGTTGCTGTATAGTGTCCATTCATGTAGTTGTGATGAGGGTCAGTCAACACAAAAGAGCCTGACCCAGGCAGTTATGCGGGGTTAGTGTTTAGTAATGAAAACTAATCAGGTGAAATAGATGATTTCCCAACTCAATTTTATACTACAGTGCATTTGTATTCTTTCTGCATTTGTATAGGCAAGAGTGATTGTGTTATCAGCCACACAAGTTATGTTGCCTGTGATGCTCACATCTCTGGCTCTATTCTTTGCTGTTTTTTACACAGTGTAAAGCAACCGTGCAGAATGGTACCAGTACAAACACTAAACCTCCCACCTGAAACTGCTGGAATTTCTGCTTCACTGCACTTTGGAATATTTTAGTTTTTCATCTATGGAAGAGAGAGATGGTCAGAAACAACCAACAGATTCCTTACAGGAATAGAGCAAGGTTACATCACTTAATGTCTGCAGAACATCACGTATCCTAAGATGAATGTTGTCAGTATTATTATCACAGCCAGTCCTGTAAGGAGATATTGAGGATAATCACGTTGCCATGGCATAGTAACTGATTGACTGTGGCTCAAAATCCCTGGTCCAAGTAAGTCCAGCTTAGGTGAGGCAGCTCAGGTATGTGTCTATTTGCGTTTTCATGGATAAAGGTTCTGTAACCTCTCTGGGCTGACTGCCTCTGTATTTCACCACTTTTTTCCTTGGAAAAGTTTTCTTTCATCTGACCATTTTAATTGTGAAACATCTGGTTTTGGGGAAAGAGCTCCAAGTCACCACAAATTCTGACCTTGATTATCTTCTCTACCTTTATCTAGCACTTGGATTCACTCAGTATTGTTGGCTGAGAGCTGTGTAACAGCTCCAGACTGATAATCCTCAATAAGGGAAGAGTTGCCCATGCTCACTGGGTATCCTTTGTTTTCAAAGTGGTGTGTGCTTTACCATAAAGCAAACTACTACATCAAACAAATTACCTACACTTGTTTCTCTGACCCTGATTTCTTCTCCACTAAGAAACTGGCTACAAGTCTGATTTCTGTTCAGAAGCAACAGCACTAAGAACCCCCTACTTTCCATCTGAGATAACCGAGGGGTTTTTATTCATTCCTTCAAAAATTATGTACTAGGCAAGTTCAAAATTATTAAAGATGCAAAATTATGTTTTCTCTCCCTGTGGTGTTTTAGTTCTTCCAGCTCTCAGCTTATAAGAATAACACTCCTGCATACATTTGCATTTTAGGAGTCTTGAGCAAGAAAGTAACTGAGAAAGGGCTGTCTTGTCCTTTTGGGTCCCCCTTTTATTGTACCTATGTCACTGGGCATGAAGAAACATTTGGAGCTGTATGATAAGAAACATGGGAGAATCTGCTACTAAAATTAGTGGGGTTTTATCTAGCTTGAGTGGTTAAAACTTGGGTTGGTCTTTACACCAATAAAGTGTGCTGTCTACCTACTTGTTTGCTAATAAGGTCCAAAAGCCTCATAATGTTTCACTGGGATATTAACTTCTGTAGAGAGTGATGGATTGTGTGGGTACTACCTCCTAGAAGTCCCTGCAGGGCAGCAATTTTGTGGTACTTCCAGGATAGCGTAGGAATTCAGTTCAGAAGTCTCTGCTTTGGAAAATGAACTCCATGGTCTCTAGCTCTGGAAGTAAACGCAAACAGATCTATTGTCTAGGGGCTTTGTCTTGCCAATTCAACTTGCATAAGCAATCCTAAAAATGTGCATGATAAAGTAACAGTCAATAAGTTTATGTAAGGAAATGAATAATTAGCCTGAAAAGGTGTAAAAATATAACAAGAGAGAAGTCAAGTCAGGACGTGATTTAAACTTTATTCTTCCTCCCACCTTCTGGATTTTTGTTTGTTTGTGAGTTCCTAAAAATATTTATGCTTCTACCCCTCTGGTTGAAGCAAAGGTGTCCTTCCTGACTCTTCTGTCATAGAATCACTGAATGGTTTGGGTTGGAAAGCATCTTCAGCAATGAATGAGTCCAATCCCCTGCCATGGGCAGGGACATCTTTCACTAGGTCAGTTTGCTCAAAACACCAATCGAACACACTCAGAGATGGGGCATCTACAACTCATCTGGGCAACTTGTTCCAGGGTTGGAACACACTATCATCTCATCATAAAAATAAATTTTTCCTTAAGAAACAGAGTAGTTTGAATCTACTTTCTTTGAATTCAAAACCATTACCTCTTGTCCTGTCACTATAGGCCTTGGTAAAGCCTCCCACTGGCTTTTCTACAGGTCCCTTTCACACATTAGAACTCCATAATAAGGTGTCCCTAGGGCCTCTTCATCTCCAGGATGAATAAAACAAACTCAGTCTGTTTTCACAGTTGAGGTCCTGGAGCTGCTGTATTAGGCCCATGTCTTCCTTGTACTGGGAACCTCAGACCTGGGTGCAAGACTAGATGGGGTCACATGAGAGTGGAGTCATCGGGCTATCTCTTCCAATTTGCAAAAATGAAGACAGCCATGATGGAGCACTGGAACAGTCTGCCCAGGGGGGTTTGGAGTCTCCTCTGGAGATGTTCCAGACCGGCCTGGCTGTGTTCCTGTGTGACTCGGTCTGGGTGATCCTGCTGTGGCAGGGGGGTTGGACTGGATGATATTTTGAGGTCCCTTCCAATCCCTAAGGATTCTATGATTCTATCATCTATATAATTGATATGATACTGGGTTTATAGACTATTCGATATATACACAGTGACAAAGAGACCTTCCTCCTGGCTCTTCACTGATGCTCCCTCACCTTCAGTACAAAGCTTTCCAACAACTGTCACCTGGCCAGCATTTAACTCTTGAAGTGGTACAGCGTTTTGAATTCTGTCTTGATAGCTGTCAGTTGTGCATCATGTTGTGGGGCTTTTTCCAAGTCTTTTTACTCAGGTGTCACAAGGCAGCATGTTTCATCGTCCTCCACATTGCCTTTCTTTTTCTTTTGTCTGTAGATGGAACTTTTTGAAATATACGATCATCTGTGACTCCTGTATGAATGAGGATGTAATCGTTCAGTACACTTGCCATTGTTAGAAGTGCACAGTTTATCTTTGCTCTTGCAAATGTTTCCTGAAGTCATTTTGGAAGCTTTCTAGCTCACCAGTTGTTGAAGGTTTTGGCCTTTAGGTGCCTCTCACACTTTTTATCTGGTAGTTTTTCTACCAGTGACAACAGTAGTAATGCTAGTCACTGAAAGGTGTGTTCGGGTCTTGACATCCAGTATGAGAAAAAAGAAGACAAAAGTTGTTTATGGAAAGGCTGCTTTATTCAGGGATATTTGCCATGTATATTCCTTTTGAAGAGTTCAATAAGGACTTCAACCTATTTTAACTACTATCTGAACTTTGCTACTCAACTCATATGTTGAAACTGATCTTTTGTATCATGTGAATTGTGTAAGTGACAGAGAAAGCTAAAAGGTTACTAGAAATGTCTGTTGGAATAGTATGCCTGATGAAACATTTAATCTATGATAGCCTTGGGGTAATTAATGTCGCATAGTTTGTTTCCTTTCCAGAAGCCTAAGGATTCTGAGACTGGCTTTGTAGCTCATTTGTCTGCAGGCCTTTGGAGAAAGCTTTGGATCTGCATTATCTCAATTTATTTCTTGGCCTGAGTTTTCTCACTTGTATCATAACTATTTACTAGTTTGAAATTAGCCTTGAATACAACATGTAATATAAGGTGTGTATTTGAAGTGCTAAGGACTGAGCTTGACACAGGGATGATACTTTTCTCCAGTGAGAGACTGCCAATGCCCAGATTCTCATGAGGGAGCAGAGAAGAAAACACTCCCCTGGGTCCCTTCCCAGAGGCAGGAAACCTTGAGAGAGGATCAGGTTTAAATGGTAACAGGTGTTTTGCATCACAGGAAATTATTGCAGCAGCAGCAGAGTATAAGAGACAGGTTAGTGGAGAGTTTCTTAAGAGGGGGTTTTGTTGTGCTGCCTTTCTTGATGGGAGTCTCTCTGCAGATGGACTACTGCCAATAATGGACTTAACCTGGTAGACAGTAAGTTTATTAAACTTAATTTTGATGGGGTTTTTTTTATGGGCTTTCTTATTACCTCTAGGTTTTCTTTTTGGGTATTTCTGATCAGAGGTAGTCTTCTTTGCCTCTATGGTGATGAGTTACGTAATGAGTTATATAAACTTATCCTTACACTATGCAAAATCCAATAATAAACTGTGCAATTTGCTCAAGCCTGTGCTTACTGGGCTGTGTTACAGCCTTGTCAAAACAGCGCTGCCTAGAAGTTTCCAGAGACTTCCGACCAAGTGTAGTGCAATACAGTCTTGGCAAATCCCCTTGTTTCATATTAGGCTGTATTCTTGTTGACCACTCTTGTGTGTTAATGCTGTTGGAAGCTTAACCTCTTTAGCCTACCAGGGAACAGCTGGGTGTTTTTCATTCTGAAATGGTCTTGCTGACCCTCCCAACAGTCTAAAGGTTAGAAGTAACCTTCACTGGGTTTTGTCCCTTTTGTTTCTCTCTTGGAGTCTTTCTGTCACTGCCTAGAAACTGGCATGTAATGGGCTTAGTTTGAGCTTTGTGTTTGTCAGATCTATTTCTTCCTAGAGTTGTTTGGTTGCTGTGTTTTTACCTCTCAAAGTGACTTTAGAGAAGTCAACCCTTTGTGGATGTCAATCCTTTTCATATGTATTTAAAGCCATCACTATCTACTCAGTTTTGTATCTATGAACATGTTCATAATATGTTCTGCATGGAAAAACTGTGTTCTCTTGCAATGTTTATGCATCTATTTCACTCCTCAGTTTCCTTATTGTAAGTGTATTGGTTTGTCTGGGTGTTAGAAGAAGCAATTATCCCCTGAGTGCATATGGCAGGTACATATCTCTAATGGCAGTTGCATCTAGACTTGTATTTAATTCTACAGATTTGTCTGTGTTAGACTAGAGCTTCTACCACCACATGTTAACATATGTGCAGTGGAAGTTACCAGAGGTGATGAGTCCTTTTGGGCCACTGAAGTCATGTTGCTGGTATACAAACTGCCTGCTGTAGCAATTACTGGTGTCTGCTTTGTCATTCTAACTGCACTGTTTCTGCTTTAGTTAAGTCAGAAAACACTTTCCATTGTGGCAATTTGGCAGTAAGTACTGTTTAAACTGTTCCAGTTCATGCAAATAAGCTGCTCCAAGGGCTACAGTGCAGCTTTTCCTACTTGTGGTCTCTGACCTTTGTCACGATGTGAAGTTTATCTTATCCAGTGTATGTTTTGCACTTTTTGGTGTGTTTTAGTAACTGTGTTTTATGTGTTTCTAGGTATTGCTTTGGAGATGAAATGCTTGCTCTGAACATGTTTGCTTACTTTTGATGTTCTTGTTGTATATGAATAACTTATTCATGCTGTGTGTCACTCAGACCCCGTAAGGATTTCTTGCCACTGCAGGCATAACCTGTACAAACTGAAATCTGACTTCATCGTTGTCTTTGAACCCTCACTACTGTTATTCTCATCCTGTTCATATTGTGATTACACCATTATAACACAGCTATTTGGCTTTGTGAGGTTACAATTCCATTTTCCTCTCTTGCACATTCTGAAGAAGTCTTTAACCTTGTCTACGCTAGAGAGACTCCGCTGCTCTGTCAGCAAACCCCCTAGGTGTAGGTGCGTGGCATGCTGACACAAGTTCTTTGGCTTGCTTAATAACACTAGGTCCCTGAATAACAGCAAAAAGATCTCCTATTAGCATTACTGCATCCACACCAAGGTTTTGCTGGCACAGTAAATTCACCTGAGATAAATTTTTCTGTGTGTTTGGGACCAAGGTGGACAAGCCCAGCTACATACTGAGGACACAGCCTTTACTGTTCTCTACTTGTCTTTTTGATTTGCTTCTTCGTGCTGCTTGCATTTGGTGACAGATTGACTATTAGTTGCCTGGTTTGCTTTGCATGGCTGTCCACACAGACTCAGCAATTTACTGCCTTCTTGCATCCACACGTTTTCAGGATGCTGTGAGACCTTTTTGAATGAAGCAAGGATCAGACCTGTGACCTTCTGTTATGTCAAAAACCTGTTTTCTGATATAGAGGTGGGTTGTTTTAAGGATTTGGAAATATCTGGTTTCAAATTCATAACTTCAACACTCAATCTTTTAAGATGCTTGTAGTTGTAAAACATTATCGTTAAAAGTCTCATATAAACACGTTTAGCTAGCTTTTTAGCTTTTTGCAAGAGTAAATATGGAAGAACCTTTTCTTAAAAGCATTTTTGACCAAAATGGCTCTGTAATTTCTCTCTCAAACTCCCTTCTAGTTGTGCATGTGAAAAATCTCACCTGTATGGTGGCTTTTAATAGGGTACATACCTGTTCCTATATGATATGAGCTCACATAAGGTCTTTGCTAACGACAGCATGATTCTTTGCTATGCAGATTCATAGATGGTTTGGGTTGGAAGGGATGTTAAAGATCATCTAGTTCCAACCCCCCTGCCACAAGCAGATCCTCTGTCATTTCAGCAGCGACTCCTGTTTATACTTTTGCATCTTCCTTTATTTTCACATTAGCATTAGCAAATTATCTGAGCTTGCTCTAGAGGTGAACTTATTGAGCAAGTTAGCTCAAAGAACTCCTGTGGCTTCTCTAAGCATTCTCCTTTGACCTGGCTTCCCCTTAATTCATAAACTGGCTTCATTAGAAATTCAGGTTTTAGTGATTTCTGGAATTGGGCTGCTTTCTGAGTTTAGCTGTTTGTTTCTTCTGATTCACAGTAATGCTGTGAAGAGACATCATTCTTACATGGTATTTCATGTGAATTCCAAATACTCCCAGGTTATGAAGGAGATTTGATAGAAACCTCTCAGCTACTCGGTGTGTCTGTGCTGGGGCCAACCCCTGTGTCAGCTGCTTTGGTAGCCTTTATAGGCAGTGTTCTTTCAGTCTTGTGTTGTCCCTGTTATCACATATAGGTGTGACAGGATACTGTCATGAGCAGGTCTTTGGGGATAGAGAGCTGGTATGTTGCTGAGTTCTGTCAAAGCTTTCCTGCAGGGCAGACAAGGAAGAAATAAGAGCAGGTTTCTCCTACCATGGGTAGTAGTCCAGGACTTGGGGGGGTGTGGGGGGGAATGGACAGATGGCACAGGAGATGGGATGGAGGACTCCACAGTACCAGACTTTAGGCTCTCATTTTCACCAGTGTGGGGGCAGACATAGGTCTGAAAATCACTGCTTTACTGGGAGGGACCACTCTCTGCTTAGGTCTCCTGCAGCAGCCTAAATGTGTATTTACAGACTACTAAAAGCCAGAGTATAAAACAGTCTGCTTGGTGTTTCCTGCTTTCTGTAGGTGGTGAAATGGCCTGGTCGTGGCATTTGTTCTGTGCTTCCTACCAGTAATATGCTGCTGCTGGCCCTCAGTTATGAGAGGAAACCTGTGACAGAAAGAACCATGGCAGGCTTGAATCTCTGTTTCTGTGAGGATGCTCTGTCACCAAACCCTTCACAAAGCAGAGATCCCAGAGTTTCTGGATGACCTCATAGAGTGGAAAAGGGGGCAGAACTTGTTTTGAAACAAACTTTAAAATTCATGTTATGTTCTCTCCGGTCTTTTGTTCTGACTGTGAGGGTCTGTGTTCTGAAAACCCTTTCACTTTAATGAGTTTCAAGACTTTCAAATGGCAGCATTTAAAACTGAAATCAACATATGGGGGAGGCAGGTGGTCATTTTCCTCAATAATGGGATATGATATGAGTTCATTTAGAATACTAAATTGAACAGCAATGGGTTCCAAAACACAGAAGCAAAACAAGCACAAGGCTCTCCATGTTTCAAATTACATTATTAGGGCTGTATTGTCAATGGATCTGTCAAGAGAAAGATATTAGCTGCTATGAGAGATGTAGAGCTACGGACTCCATGCATTTACTGCTACACTTCTGAAAGGAGTCCATGCAGAAAAAATGAGCCTCAAAAATACTTCAGAAATTAGAAATAGGAAAGAATTTAATAACATCCAGACATCATTCTGTACTTTGTGGACCGTGATTTCATCTGGAAACATGCAGCATCAAAGGAAGAGATCTGTCACATCTATCAGAAGAGTTCAGGTAACTCTGCTGAAATACTCAGAAAGAAATCTGAAACACAAGGCTCCTTAAAGTCCTGTGTGATTTATAGTCTGAATTTTTCTGTGTACAGCATTATGTAGTTTGCAGCGAACACTGTAAGAAAAATCACATGGTTCTAAATTCCATTACAGCTTTTCATCAAGTCATTCATAATTGTCTGTCTCCAGGAGCTACCGTTTCCTTCAGAAGACCATTTTGCACTCTCATGGGATGCCCTGGGCCAAAATTTTCTATCTTTGGAGAACTCAAATTGAGAGAGGGAACTATTCCATCCAGAAACACCCTTCTTCTAGTTTACAACATGCTATTGGACTTATTTCAGGGAAGCATCTCATCTGTGAACCTGCACTTAAGTTTGTTTTAGCACAGTATGCATGTGAGAAAACTTCTGTGTATGTGGATTACCTGCATAATCTTGTAAGAAAACAAAATCTAGACTATACTAGCTCCCAGTTCTGCTGGCAAGAGGAATGGGCTTCTGGTTAAGAGGATCCTGTGCTTTTTGTAGAGAGTAAAAACCTAGACCAGAAACCTATAATAGAAAAAAGATCTATGAGAAATTTAAGCCCAGCTTTTCTGAAATGAGATCTTTACCATGCTACACTACTACACTGCTTTCCTTCTCTATCTTGGCAGGTTAGCTTAGTCATCAATAGCAGTGTCTCAGCTGTGGCTGTGTTTTACTCCTGTAGCAGATGAGTGAGGGGGGAGGTCTGTAAGCTGTTGAATGGAAGCCATTACCACTTAGAACAGAATCCAGCAATATTGCTGGTAGAACAGTCCAAAGCAGGCAGCTGCTCCCTTGTCCTTTATTCTCTCTGTTCAGCCCTAGCTCTTTTGCCAGTTTTGGAGAATGCTTCTGGAAAAGCTCCTGCTCTGATGAATGGGAATGTGCAGGTTTTGATCCCTCCCATCATGGTATCATGCATTTCTTGGTGTTCTACTGGGTGCTGGTAGCTCAGCTGGGGTCTATGGTTGCTTGCTTATGTTTTGATTATGCAGAGGCCAAACATCATGGACAAAGAGACAGAATGATCCTGGTGACCTTTCAACAGGGAGCCCTCTGCAAAACTGCCTATAAATAACAGGAGGAAGAGAACTGCAACCTGATCAAGATGCTGTTATTTAGCACACAGTACTTTGCCCCTATGCCTGGGTATCCAAAACCTGCAAGAGAACTGCATGACTAGAGAAAGAATTTCAGCAGGTAGAAGTGAGCAGACAGCTGAGCTCCACTACTATAAATTTTAAGGGGAAAAGTGGAAGTACCTTCCTTCTAAAAATGAACAGAACCATGAACCCCATGCACTCTAATTAAATGAAACTCTCCTAACAATTTCTGCCAATGTTCCTTGGCTTCTGTTGTGCTTTATTAGCAGCTTGAAGCATTTAAAAATACTCTCACATCATTTGTCAGATTTCCTACTAATCGGACTCTTCTGTGTCAGTGGTAACACCTTGAGCTCTGGAAAACAGGAGGATTTACTATGTGTTTTTGCTCTCCATGTTAGCTGTTGGTATGCTCAGTCTGGTAATGAGGCAGAGAAATGAGTAAAATTATCAAGTAAAGAACTCTGGGAAGTCCATGGGGTGAGGCTGTGTGCAATTCCCACAGCTTTAAAAACACTTTGTGCTCTTTCTTTTAATTATGTATTTTAAGTTCAGCAAAATCCGAACAGGAGAGCAAAAAAGCATCGCAGGAAGTGGCATATCTTTGTTTTGTGCTTTATGTTGTGAGCTGTTCCTTTGTGCTCTAGTCTTCCATGGAGACACATCACTCCACACACTGCTGTAAGTCTGAGTACAAAACTAAAAGAAGAAAATGGTGTGGAGCTTCAAGAATCTATTCTTGCAGAGAAAAAGGACATCTCCAAGGCTTTGAATTTTGAAAGTGTTTAGCACTGCCCTTTTAAGTCCTTAACCAGTCAAGTGCTATTGTGTAGGTAGTTTTCAGTTATGCAGAGCAAGTACAAATATCACGGAAGATGAATTCCAGTACTGTGCAGGGAACGTCATGTTTACACGTCCATGCCCCAATAAGCTTTTCAGTGTGTAGTACTTTAAAACCTTCCTAGAAGCAAGATTTAAGGCATGATCCAGAGTGCTGTGTTTCATCCATGTAACATGTAAAAATCAGTTGGTGTATGTGAGATGAACCTTGCATAGAATCCTTGGGGATCAGAAGGGACCTCNGCTCTGGGACCCTCCCTGGGAAGAAGTTCCTGCTGATACTGAGATGGAACCTCCTCTGTTCCAGCTGGCACCCAGAGCCCCTTGTCCTATCACCAGGATGACACTGAGAAGAGCCTGGCTCCATCCTCCTGACACCCACCCCTCACATGTTTATAGATGTTAATGAGGTCCCCCCTCAGCTTCCTCTTCTCCAAGCTCAAGAGACCCAGCTCCCTCAGCCTTTCATCATAAGGGAGGTGCTCTACATCCTTCATCTTTGTTGTTCTATGCTGGACACCCTCCAGCATCAGGCATATACCTTCAAAACACATACCCATCAGACATTTGACTGTACAACATGAGCAATCTAAGCCTATAGTGAGACGCTTAAATACATGAGTGCACATACATCATTAGGGCTTGGAAGGGACCTCCAGGGGTCTCTGAGTCCAATCCCTGAACACCATCCCCAAGATGGTTCTAAGCACCTTCCAGGCTCAGGTATTCAGGATACCTAGAGAACCCTGCAGCAAGGTTAAAATTATATTCAGACCCAAATTCTGTACTCAAATATGCGAGTGAAGGAGTACTTTTATCTTATCCCACCTCTGTCCTTGCAAACAATGCCACTGATTTCTGGATCATTTCATTACATAGTCAGAATTACAGGCTCCTCACTTAAATGTGTTCTACAGTTCAAACACTGGTGAGATAAGACTCGTGATTATATTAGCTCTCTTCTGTTCTTGGCTGATATTTCAGTCTTTCTGGGGTTGTTGGCAACAATTTCTTCTAAATGTTAGTGAGGACAGATGCTTCCTGAACTGTACTAGGAATTACAGAAGGAGAAGCAAAATGTGGGCTGTTTAATATCAGCTGCTTTTCTACAAGGTGGAGCAAGCATTTGGTTTCATCTGAGGGCATGTTATGACAGCTATTCTGAAAGAAAATATGAGCAGCCAATGAAGAAATCGAGAAGAATATTTGGAAAGCCATGCTAACTTTTCTAGGTGTGAAGATATCTGCGGATCATCTACTGTAAACCTGTTGTTTAGTAGGACTATCCAAGGGCTTAGAGATAAGCATGTGTCCAATACTGAAGTCAATATTCATCAGTCTGGGAAACTTCCCATAATCTAGTGACATTTGTACTCTTTGCTTCCCGGTTTGTAGGAGATACTCACTTCCCAAGCNCTGGGAAACTTCCCATAATCTAGTGACATTTGTATTCTCTTTGCCTCCCAGTTAGTATGAGATACTCACTTCCCAAGTTGTACTTGTGATGGTGCTACAAGTCCCTGTAAGAGTCACCTTTGCATAAAGCTGAGTATTACAGTACTGATAAGGCTGGAAAAGACCTCAAAGATCATCCAGTCCAACCTAAAACCAATCAAATAGACCTACACATCTGACGTCTAGATCATGCTACTCAGCACTTCATCCAGCCTAACTTGAAACACCATTATGCTTTTCTCATTGAGCTTTCTAATAAAAGGACAGAATTAATGGCTGCTGCCAAGTGACAGTTGTCCATCAGGTATCATTTCCAAAAGCTATCACCATTACAAGGCAAGAGGAGTGAATATACCAAGTTAAATTATCTTACTGTAACACAAGTCAACTGTTCACTGCACCTGCTAAAGCACTTACACCACAGAGTTAGATTGGCATCTGCATGGTAAACTTCTGGTGCTAGGAAACTCTTTTGCCTGCGTGTATCAAGAAGATCTGTTTGGAACTTTTGTTGCTCAATTTACACAGAGGTTAGAAGGCAAAAAAATCCTTCTGGCAATCTAAAATGTGAAGATGCTGCAAATATGGCAGGTGGGGTGGTTCAAAATGCAAGCCCCCTCTCCCAAGATCCCAGCTACCCAAGTCTGCACTGTCCTGCAGTGTGATACCAGAGCTGAAAGTACTCTTGGCATCCCTCTATATATATATAGCTCTATTGGCAGTCATGTGAAATATTGCTAAGGATTTCTGGCAGTGTTTATGATACTTTATCATATTTGCCTTAACATAATTACTACAGTTCATATATTTAAGTTATATGTTTGTACAGCATATTACTCATTTTTCCTCAGGAAATTGAAGGCTTCCCTAAAAACCACAGAAACCACTATGAACATTAATCTCCTATTTGCAGATAGAAATGAGAAGCTTTAGTTGCAGCAGACACCCAGTCATAACTGTGATTCAAGGGCAACAATGTGGAACTGGAAAGCAAAGTTTTCTTGTAGTAAACAGGAGGAAGTGGAGAGAGGATGCACTGGTGTGGATGTTCATGTGAGGTGGACGTCAGAGAAACTGGTGGAGAAAGAGGAGGAAATACTTTGTATTCCTTTACAATTTGGTTTAAAAAAAGTGCCTCTTGCTTGAGATTTCTTGTTCTATGAAACACAAGTGGAATAATCAAAAGGAACTTGCATTTGGAGTGATTATTTTCAGCTGTAATGTGTTTAATGCAAAGGCAATACCAACTCCTGAAGTAATTGTTATGCAGTCTGAAGAAAAAAATAGTTCTCTCAACGTGTTATCCCTCGGAGTTGTTTTTTTACAGGAGATACGCTTTGCTTCAGAAAAGCTTATTCCTCTTTTGAATAGTGTATCTTTCATTATATGACTGCTGAACCTAATCATCCGAGGAACAGATATATTCTGCATAAATAAATTCAATTTGGGGAAGTGGAAAGCACTACTAATTGTGTTCATTTTGTAATGTAGTAAAATACTAACCATATATTTGTGATCTTGTTTCCATATTGCCCCTATGAAGTTCGTAAGTTGTGTGTTGGGTGACACAGGGGCATGCAGGTGAAACTCATTACCTTTGTGTATTACTAAGGAAAATTGCATTTTGATTAATATATAAAGAGAGCTTCATCTCCTAAAATGAATTATTTACGGGGAGTGTACTAAATACCCTGCTCGTGTGCTTATAATGTCAACCATTTAAAAATGATTAATAGCACATGAAACTGAGCCTATTGATTAAGCTTGAGACTTCCCAGAAAATGTAAAGAAAATTACCTTTCTGAAGATGCAGTACCTACAGTTTTTGGTTCTAAAGAAGATATGGAAAAGGAACGCTGTAAAACATGGAGTATTTTAATCTAAATTAATCACAGATTCATTCTTGGTTGGGAAGGACCTCCCAGATCACCAAGTTCAACCACACACAATAACAAACCCCAAAACCTGGTCAGATATCTGCACCAAACACACTCAACCAGGCAAAACACAAACTAAACCTCCTACAGTCTCTGCCACCAGAGTAGCTCCTGAAGTGCCATGGCTTCAAGTTTCTTAAACACCTCCAGGGATGGGGACTCAACCCCCTCCCTGGGCAGCCTGTTCCAGTGCCTGACCACTCTGTCAGTAAAGAATTTCTCCCTGATATCCAATCTAAACCTCCCCTGCCCCAACTTCAGACCCTTTTTTTCCCTGCACCTGTCATTATTGAGTAGTTGTTGAGGTACTCTAGGAATCTCTTGGATTACCTACAGCTTGCTGTGCTACTTCAGCACCTGTTGAGGTGATTGAATCCCCCAACAGGATGAGAGCCTGTAAGCATGTCTCCTGCAGCTGGAGTAAGAAGGCTACATCAATAGGCTCTTCTTGATCAAGCAGCCTGTAATAGACTCCAGCCACAAGGCTTCTTTTGATGACTCAATTCCTAATTCTTACCCATAAGGTTTGACCCGCTCATGGCTTCTTCAGGGACAACTCTTCACATTCCACCCAGTTGTTAACCTGGATGGCTACACCTCCACCCCTCCTTCCTTTCCTGTTCCTTCTGAACAGCTTGTAGTCATTGATAGCCACACTCCAGTCCTAGGATTCATCCCACCAAGATTCAGGAATGGCTGCAATGTGTCAGCTCTCTAGTAGCATGGTAACTTCCAACTCCTCCTGTTAACAAGTTGTGGCCCATGCTGCGTGCTTTGGTGTAGGGGCACAGCTGGGCTGCTGGCCAGCTTGAGATGAACCTGAGATACCTCTTCAGTTCAACTGAACAGACATAATCCTCAGCACCACAAATATTTTAGACTCAGATCTTAGTGTTTGCTCTTCACAGTGAGGATCTCTTGGTAGATTCAGAAATTATTTTAACCCAGCAGAGATCGTTCTGATCATCTCACCCTGTATAATACAGGTCATAGATTTCATTCTGGGATTTCCGCCTGGATTCCAGATACCTGTCACCAAGCTGGGACCTACCCTTTACTTGAAATCACAATCTGGTGTATGAGATTTGCTGTGTAAGTGAAGGTTCTGCTTTTCCCAGTGATGTCCTACTCCCACTGTGACGTCCTCAGTAAATATATGCCCAGTGGAAGTTGAATTGCTTTTGTATAACGGTGAAGTTTTCCTTGCAGCACTTTGGAAGAATGTGAAGAACTTTTAGGTTTGTAGAGAAGTTTGAAGCACTTCTTTTTGCTCAGGCAATTGAAATATATCTGCAAGGCAAAAGCAGTTCAAAGTTGCCAATATGAGGGGAGACAGGTGCCTTTTACATTATTCATAGATCTCTGCTGGCTGCCCATCTTTTTGCAGATACGATTTTTGGTGGAGGTTTTTTTCTTCCTCCCTTTCTTTCTTCCTTCCTTTCTTTCTTTCTCCGTGATGGATTTAATGCTTTTATTGCACTCTTAGCTCCACGAATAGATACGGGGAATACAAAGGCAAATCTTCAACTGGTAACAGAACAGAAAGTCTGATCTGGTTTAACAGATTCTCTGTCCCTTTAGCACTGGCAGCTCTCTCAGGTGGTTAAGGTGCTTCATAGAAAAGGTTTGCCTTGTTTTTTCCATACTTTTTTGGTAGTATCTCACAGAAGACTATGGCTCTTTGTGACCACAACCCAGGACTATAAGAGGTGGAACATCAGCTGCACAAATCCACGTAAACCGTATGTGTGTACTTTGTGTTTGGTCCTGTATAAAAGTTCTTTGGGATTATTTTTTTGAGGGGAGAGGACTACAAAATGTACACATTGAAACTTCAGCATAACAATCAATTCAATCAAATCTTTTGTAGTTTACTCTACAGTTCCTTTCAGACTGTGTTTTGTTCAGTAATAGTTATTTTTTTCCAAAACTGAAGACCAGAGGTGTGTGTATGTTTTGGGGATGCCCCTGATCTTTGCAGAGACTGATGCTGCTATAGCTTTGATTGGCATGAGACCCATATTTTTATATCATGATGCAGGAGCCAGAGGCTGTAATACTGCATTTTAGTGGTGGGTGAGAACACAGAGTCAAACATTGTCCCAGGCATCAAAAATTCAAACTAAGCCTTTCATCTCTTGCACACCTTCACGTCATTGTGTCTTGGGAGCCTTCAGAATACCTTGAGACAGTGGCTCTCCCTGTCAGTATAAAATGCATCAGTTTTTCTGTCAAGGTCTGGATTAGTGACATGGTGAATGTCCCTGGTTTGGAGGTTTTTGTTTAGTATTTCAACCCACAAGGAGCTACAAATTATTAGACACACTCCATATGCAGCAAATCTCCACTGACATGAGATTCATCTTGTCCCAGAATGTATTGTCTCCCAAATGTCACTGTTCCATGGCACTATGAGCAATTACAGGCATCTGTTTCTTTCTTCTCATGGGATGCATCTGCAATATAAACATTGTTGGAGGTGTGAGTAGTTAACTGTATTTGCATCATTTGAGCCAGCAGTGTGTGCAGGTGGCCTGAAAGGCCAATGGCATCATGGCTTGTATCAGCATTAGTGTGACCAGTAGCACTAGGATGTCATTCTCCTCCTGTCCTGAGCACTAGTGAGGTCTCCCCTCAAGTACTGGAGGCAGTTCTGGGCCACTCACTTCGAAAAGAGATTGAGGGCTGGAGCAGGTCCAGAGGAGCAACAAAGCTGGGAAAGGGACTGGAGGGAATGAGAGAGCCTCCTCTGATGAGGAGAGGCTGAGGGAACTGGGGTTGCTGAGCCTGGAGAAGGAGATTCAGGGGGGACCTTATCACTCTCTATAACTACCTGAAGAGAGGTTGTAGTCAGGTGGGTATCAGTCACACAGGAACACAGCCAGGCAGATCTAGAATCCCTCTGTAGAGGGAGACTCCACAACCCCCCTGGGCAGCCTGTTCCAATGCTCTATTACCCTCCCTGGGAAGAAGCTCCTGCTAATATTGATAGGGAACCTCCTCCGTTCCAGTTTGCACCCAGTGCCCCTTGTCCTATCCCCAGATGACCTTGAGAAGAGCCTGGCTCCATCCTCCTGACACCCACCCCTCACAGATTTAGAGACAGGAATGAGGTCCCCCCTCTGCCTCCTCCAAGCTACAGAGACCCAGCTCATATGGGATCAAACTCAAACCATTATCATGTCTTTTTCTACATTTTAACTGCAAAAGCAAGTTGACAAATGCCTCAAAAGGAATTCTAGTGTCACAGCCTGCTGTAGGATGTTAATTCTTCTCATGGTTCTTTCGTTAAGGCTTTTGAGAACTAAACTCAGTGCAGCTATATTCCTGATTCCTGATGCTGATGAGGCAGGGCTACAACAGTTCAAGCGATGTACATGTATTCTGATTTTGGGCAAGACAAAACCTGCCAAGTCTGAGAAGAGAAAGGAGTCTGTACACATCTCTAGAACCATAACAGGTGTGGCGTGGTCAGTTAGGGCTGTCAGCCTGAACGGTTTGGGAAGGACTCCATAGGCGACATGACTGCCTGCTGTGGTTGTCTCTGTTGCTAACCCGTGTTAGAACTGTTTGAGAAGGGTCTAAAACATCCTTATGCCCCAGCAGGCCATGGCAACAAGGAGAAATCACTAGTGCACATGATAGGTGTGTGAAATTCATCTAATCACACATTAGATTTAAAAAGTCCCTTTCCACTGAGAGAGTTTTATGCCACTTGGAGAGAATATGACACTGGGCTGATCCTCGTCTGTGAAATCTGTGCAGGAGCTTGATGTGCCTCATATTTGACTGTTTACTCAGCTGTGCAGATTTTCCACTCTGTGGGCAGCAGAGTGATGGTGTAAGCCAAGCAATCTGGGACCCTTTACAAAAATCCTGCCAATGAATACTGACAATTACTTTCCTAATGGGTTCTAATTGAAACAGAAAATGGAGTGAATTAAACCAAACTTAAAGGCCACTATTTTGTATCATTTTCTGCAAGTTTCATATAACCTATTAATTCATTAATTAGCTTTTAATTGGCAAAGTTTGCTGTTTGCATAAAACAAAAGCCTCCCTAACAGAACTTTTCTTTAAAACAAAACTAAATGCAAGCCTGACTGCCATGTCTTTTTCTTGAAGCATCATCCTTGGTGAAAGGTAACCCATGAAGTTAATCTTCAGGAAATCAACCTCTCTTCTTTTTGCTCTTTCTAGTGTCCCTGTTTGCAGTGTCAAATCCTAAAGTGCCTGGGGAAGAGCACTGAAGCCACACAGGCTTTCAGCACTCTCAGTGCAGCTGGCTTGCACCTCTGGATTACTAGGACAGGGGAAGATGCAGATGAGAAATGGCAGAACAGGGAGGCCTTCCCTCTTCATTCTTTGCACTATATTTACATTTACACAAAGTTTTCCTGTTTCTCATTACCCTACAAAATCATTATCTATGACTGGAGGAGTAGTCTCCCCTTTTGTGTAAAAATAAATGTGCAGGCTTTGTCTGAACCTGCAGCAAGGAAGGTTAATGCCTGGGGTTTGGGTACCTGGAGTACTGTGTTCGGTTCCAGGCCTCTCAGTTTGGGAAGGATGTCGAGGTGCTGGAATGAGTCCAGAGAAGAGCAACTAGAATGGGAAAGGGGCTGGAAGGTCAGCCCTAGGAGGAGAGGCTGATGGAGCTGGGTCTGTTTAGCCTGGGGAAGAGGAGGCTCAGAGGTGACCTTAGCGCTGTCTCTAACTACCTGAAAGGGGGTTGGAGTCAGGCAGGGGTCAGTCTTTTCTCCCTGGACACTGCAGACAGGACAAGGGGTCACAGTCTTAAGCTCCATTGGGGGAGGTTTAGACTTAACATTAGGAAAAGGTTTTTCACTGAAAGAGTGATGTGATTTTGGAACGGGCTGCCCACGGAGGTGGTCGTCAGGTTGCTGTCTCTGGAGGTGTTCAAGGTTAGTCTGGATGAAGTGCTGAGTGGCATGAGCTAGATGTCAGATGTTTAGGGTTACTGGGTTGGTTTTAGGTTGGACTGGATGATCTTTAAGGTCTTTTCTAGCCTCATTGATACTGTGATACTCTGAAAAATACCATAGCAGACAGTGGACAGTGCAGGAGGTGTGAAGGTCCCAGAGATCACAACTGCTTGTATTGTCGTCTTCCAGCTGTGTCCTCAGCCTCCAGGAGGCTTTCAAAAGACAACTATTATCAGTCATCTCTAACTATCACCCTGACATTATACTGCTTAAGAAAGCTTTGCTCTGGGCCTGAAACACAGAGTCAAAAAACACAGGGTGTATCAGTAAGACCAGTATGTGGGGGATGACAGAAAGAACCCACCCAGACCTGACAGATAGACCAGATGTCATAGGTGAAAATATGGTTTCAGAAGTATGAGGAAGATTGCTTGCATTCTTCAAAATGGGTTTGGATACAGTAGGAAAACCTGTCAAGAAATAATGCATGCAAGATAAAAAGATAAGCATGAGGACATTCCTCAACTCCAAAAAGATATCTCATAGAATCATCAGGGACCAGAAGGGACCTCGAAAGATCATCTAGTCCAATGCCCCTGCCACAGCACAATCACCTAGACTAAGTCGCACAGGAACCCATCCAGGTGGGTCTGGAACCTCTCCAGAGAAGGAGACTCCACAACCCCCCTGGGCAGCCTGTTCCAGTGCTCCGTTACCCTCCCTGGGAAGAAGTTCCTGCTGATATTGATAGGGAACCTCTTCTGTTCCAGCTGGTGCCCAGTGCCCCTTGTCCTATCCCCAGATACCCTTGAGAAGAGTCTGGCTCCATCCTCCTGACACCCACCTCTCACAGATTTAGAGACATTAATAAGGTCACCCTTGCCTCTCCTTTGGCTTTTTCTTATAAGCAGTCAGTTTTTGCAAGGGAGTATAGCACTTTGCTTTCAAACCTCTTCCCAGTCAGCTGCCAAGAAATCATCCTGTGGACGTGTGTTCTGTTTTGTGATGCTGTGTCTGTCTCCAGTGATCAAGTTCTTTCTTTTCTTTCAGCAATATTATTTCAATTCATGTGTCACAAGGTATTTCTCTTGCACAAGGCACCCTCGAAGACGAGGCAAAGTGTAGTCAAGTCGGTTGTGTAGAAATATGTTAACAACGTTAATGCAAAAGGAGGCACAGAATGTGCAATAAATCACCTGATGAAAGCCTGGAAACCTCTTTTTGTTTATACATTTATTGATTCTTTTTTCTCTAATCTTGTCTAGGCCCTTCAATCATCAGTCTCTTGCCTGCCCTCTATGATCCAAAATCAAAGTAATAGACTTCAGCTAAACAATAGTTGCAATTTATGGAGCAAAAAGCGTTGCCTTTATCCACCAGAGAGGCTCCTTCCAACTCCAGGAAAGGACAGACTTAGATGCTTTTCAGTCTTTAATAAAAGAAAAATTGCAAAGCAGAAAGAAAACATCTAATCAATAAACAGTGAAACGACGGGAGGATAAAGCAACGATTGTTCCCTGTCAATTGTTGTTGGTTTTGCTAATGTAATAAGATGCAGTGCAGAGTGGGTGGGATATAAGACACAAGGTTATGGCACTGCATTGACCCATAGAAGATGCATTCTCTTAGGTGTGTGCTGTCCTAGTCGTGCTGTAGCCTTCTCTGGCTTATAACACAGCTCTTCATGCATAAACCTTTCTGGTGTAGACAGACATGGTTGATGATGATGGTCACTGATGATTGTCAGTGACAAATGCTGACAGCTGATCATTAGCACTGACTGTCAAGGCTGGTATGTCTTCATATCTGACTGAATCAAGGGTTATTGTAGTCTTGAGTGCACTCCTTCCTTCACAGTCTCGGAGCATGACATTTTAGAGCATTAGAGGTGCTAACATCCTCATGGTTCCCCTTTTTCCTCAAGAACAGTTTTGTGGAGAAGGACCTTGGAGTCCAAGTGGGTGACATGTTATCTGTGAGACAGTACTGTGCCATAAATAAGTCTGGGAGTTACCTGAACAGAAAGAGGATGGGTATGATCAAGATCAGGGTTCACATATGCATTTAGGAGAATAAAATTTATTTCTTTCAATGGGGATGAACATATCTGGAGTGTTCAAGACCTCTTCATAAAGAGTGTCAACAGTCTTGTTTCTCATGTGGCTTTTGTGTCATGAAATGTCAGTGCAGAGCCCTCAAGAGATTTAGGTAGTTATTCTGTGGACAGCCTATCTGGACTCGTAGCCTTCGTAGCCCTGGGAGGTGACTAAGCCTGGAATACTGCATCCTCAACACAAGAAGGTCATTAACTTCTTGAAGAGGGTCAAGAGGAGTCCACAAATATCAGAGAGCTGGGGCACCTCTCCTATGAAAACAGGCTGTTGTGAGAGTTGGAGATGTTCAGCCTGTGGAGAAGGCGGCTCTGGGGTGACCTTATTGTAGCTTTTCAGTACAAAAAAGATGGGGACAGACTTTTTAGCAGGGCCTGTTGTGATTTTCAACAATAAGAGTTTAGATTGGATATTAGGAAGAAATTTTTTCAATGAGGTAGTAAAACATTGGAATGTGTAGCCAAGAGAGGTGGTAGAGACAATTGAGGTCAGGCTGGATGAGACACTGAGGAATCTGGTGTAGTTGTGGGTGTCCCTGCTCACAGCAGGGGTTTGGAACTAGATGACCCTTAAAGATCCTTTCCAACTCAATGCAGTCTATGATTCTGTTATTTCAGAGGTCTATGGATATCCCTTTCCAAAGAGGACTGTCAAATAGCAGTCAGAGGCATGAATAACCAAGACTCTCTTTGCTAGCCTGGTTGGCCCCCTTCTGATGCATCCACCGACACCAAGTCTGTGTGCAGAATGTGAAGCATAAGAAGGGGACCAACACCTGCTCCGTGGTAGCCAGAATACGCACAACTATGGAACATCATTCTCATGAATTTCTGGTTTCCTCTGTCCCTGTCTCTCCTCTCTTTCACAGTGCTTTGGGGATATTGCAGCCTGCACTGTTCTCATACAATTTCTAGATTTAGCACTGTAATTGTCTCATTTCCCAGCACCAGCATCCATGGAGGATAAAAGCTCCACAGTCTGTACCTCCTCACATGCACTGGGCAGTTCTATTTCAGAGATGACTACCCTGGAGCTGTTGGTGATTATAAGAACCATCTATGTTATGCCTGCTGTCAGGTTCCCTCCTGGGCCAGAGTATTGAAAAGACATACTGTATGCTCAGCAAGAAATTGCAGCTAGCCTAGGATATAGTTAGACCATCATTTTGAGAGAGACTAGTAGGAACTCGGGGTATAGGAAAACCAAAGGTCTTTTTCCACCCAAGGAGGTAGAAAAGTGCCAGAAGGTGGATCAAGGCTTTTGTAAGAGTTGAGTTGGTGGATTCTGCTGTCTGACTCGAGGTTCTAGCTCTATTGTATGTAATTTAACATCTCCTCTAGATGCTTACAATTTAATAGTAAGGTGCCTCACAAACATCTTAGCAGGTGCAAAGAGGATGTGAAGTGATCCTTTTTTCCTCTCTCCTCAGCTGGAACATGAAGAAGGCACTTTATGATCCAATTAGTGCCTCCAGGAGCTCTCTAATTGCATTATAAAGCATCTTCAAAAAAATAGAACATTAGAATCTGGTTTTAATGCCTGAAAAAAGTAAGAAAACATTGTTTAACTATTTGCTCTCCTGGTAAGTCAGTAGTGAGAAGACGCAGCATCCTCATGCGCCCCATTTCATCTGTGACTTCTCCAGATAAGAAATGTATTCTACTGTCCAGAGCTCTGGATAGTGGAGCACCCTTGTTTGTGCTTTAATCAGAGCCTGAAGCATGCTGTAAAACTTTATACCCGAAGTAGCTTGCAACGTTTCACATGTTGCTTGTTCAAGGAACCTGCACTGCACTGTCTGTGGCCATTTCATCCTGCTAAGTATCTGTTCTGCTGAGGTTTTTTACCAAGCCCATTGGCACAGCATCTGAGAGGTATTATATATAACAAGCTATACATGCTGTCAGCTTCAAAGCTCAGCTTGTGCATAATAATTATCCCATTACTTTCCATAACTCTCACATATTTTACTTACTGAGTGGGTGAGAGGAAGATATTGAAATAATATTTAGACTTATAAAGTGCTCTTCAGCCACAGATTGCAAAATATTTTCCATTGGCAGTTAAGCATTATCATCTTCACTGTGAAGATGGGAAAGACTAAAAGGCAAATAACACAGAGCTGTTGATAAAACCTAATCTTCTGATCCTTAGTGTATGGTCCTTCCTAGTCATTGGAATAGCGATGCTCCCAAGTACACTTCTTCATTAGCTGACAGAAGTGATGGAGTTTATACCTCCTTTGCAATGAGCTGGGTAAAAGCACAACACTTGACTATGTCTGCTATATCTCATACAAGCAGCAATACTTGCTTTCCCTTATACCTCCACACAGCCATGCAGAATACAAGCCGTGCATCTGTAGATACAGCTATGTCTTTATTTTGTGGTTCTTGCTGGGATTTAACCCAGACCATTGCAGCAAAAAGGCACTGAACCAAGACTCTGAGAAAAGATTGTGCAGGATCCTCTCCTCATCCCCTGAGGAGAGGGCAAACAGCAAGAGTATTGTCAACATATCCCTGAAATGGCTCAGAAAAAGACACTGATTTAGATGTGACAGGGCGGTGCTTGAGATCCAGATGTTGTTTCATCTGAACCAAGTCCTCCTCTTCCTGACAAATTTACACGTTTATTTAGGGAAGCCTTTTCTTGCCAGGTACGGTGACTGTGCTGGGTCTTTTCACTCTGGCTGGCAGGCGTTGACAGTCTCTCTGTGCTGCAATAATAAGAGAGAAGGGCTGCACCACTGTGAAAAGAGGTTCACCGCCAGGTGTTGTTTCAGGAAATTGGTAGGGGACAGCTGACAGGTTCCATGTCTTCTTCTGACACACTTTGTCACATACCTACATACTGGCATCCCTGTTCACACCCAGCCCTGAGTGAAGCCTTACTGGGATGCTCACTCTTGTTTCTCCTCTGCAAAAGTTCACCTCTTCTGAACTTCGGGTTGTGTTTCACTCTACTTAGACCCCCCAAACCAAAACAAGTTCACAAAAGCAAGAATAATGCTGACATTAAACTGTCTTTAATTCACCAATCTGTGTATCATCTTCTTCCAGATTTGTTCATGGCAGGATCCCAATTTCTGGTGTAAAATTCATAGGCCTTCATAAATCCTCCCCAGTAATGGTCTGAATTTCAGGAGTTTAACAAACACGCTGAGTTTTAAGTTTTATTACAACCATTTCACATAATTAGCACGAACAGATGGCATATGATTCTACCATTAATCATTTGTGTACAACCAAAATACAGTAAAGTCAGGATCTCCCTGAATGCTTCTTTGAAAAAAAAAAACCACCTGGCTGCAATTCTGATCTCTCTTGCACCTCCCCAAGACCACAACCGTAGTGAAATTACTTCTGATTCATCCCAGTATCGAACGATGGTAGAATGAAGCCTTTTTTCATTATACCAGCTATTCTCTGTGGTTTCAAGACTTAGGCTGGGTTTTATGCAATATGTAATCAGTTAAAAAAATAACTTCCCTGTGTGGGACAAAAAGGAGGAATATTAATGGAGAAAATTTTTCAAAGTGTTTCTGGAAACAATACCCTCATGTATAAAGAGAGTCTTTTTTGGCATCTCTATGTGGTAGTGTTTTCAATTCCAATAGCTATAATAAGAAAAAAATCTGCCCTATTTGTCAATCTGTCAGGAAATATATTTCAGCTTCAAGCATCATACTCCTGGGGTTTATGGAAATCACAGAGCATCTCATTCAGATGAAGAGGCTGAAGCTGTAAGCAGTGCAATTAATATCTTCAATTTCTGCCTTCAGCATGAAAAGAACCTCAAAAGCTTTTTGAATCTGAATCCCAAATGCTATCTAATAGTTCACATCTGGCCGATGCTGTTTACGAGAAACAACTGTTGTTGGTGTCGGTGGGGCATTTGGTGACACACTAACCTTCTTACCTGCCAGAGCGAGGGCAGGGTGGACACAGGTCACGGGAAGGTTGGTCGTCAGGTTCAGTTCTGTCAAATGTTGTTGACAGAAAAGCCTGCGTGACCCTGATAGTGCATAGGCATGGAGTACCGTGTGCTTTGTACACACAGAGAGTACAGACAACAAGAGTCACACTGTCTACTGGCAACAGTCTTTGCACAGGGAAGTTTAACCTTTTTAGTTGCTTGTATTTCAGTAGGACACAACATTTCATCTGATGGGGTTGTTCCTATATGCAAGTTCCTAGACTTTGGCAGAGGCCAATGAGTTGAGGTTTAACAAGGCCAAGGTCCTACATTTTGGCCACAGTGAACCCCTCACAGTTACAGACTGGGGTAAGAGTGGCTGGAGGGCACTGGAGGAGGCTGCTCAGGGGGTTTGTGGAGTCTCCTTTTCTGGAGACATTTGAAACCCTCCTGGACTTGGTCTGGATGATCTTTTGAGCTCCCTTCCAATGCCTGGTGATTGTATGATTCTATGAAACTCCAGTGGCAGTGCTGAGTTAAGGGGTGGACTTGATGCTCTTGAAGGTCTCTTCCAGCCCAAATGATTCTGTTGTTGTGCCGTTTTATGATGTAGTGATCCTGTCTCTAAAAGGGGGCCTGTTTTATAGCAGAGAAATGAAGAAAAAGGCTTGTATAAACATTGGTTTGTTCCTGTTAGGAGATGTTGCTGAGATGACAAAGGAATTTAGGTTATGTTTTCATTGAATCATTATGGCTGAAAAGAACATCCAGGATCATCAAGTGCAGCCCTCATCCCAGCATCTCCCCAACTCCTTGACCATGGCCTCAAGTGCTCTATCTATTCCTTTTTTAAACATCTTCAAGGATGGTGACTCCACCACCTCCNCTGATGGGGTTGTTCCTATATGCAAGTTCCTAGACTTTGGCAGAGGCCAATGAGTTGAGGTTTAACAAGGCCAAGGTCCTACATTTTGGCCACAGTGAACCCCTCACAGTTACAGACTGGGGTAAGAGTGGCTGGAGGGCACTGGAGGAGGCTGCTCAGGGGGTTTGTGGAGTCTCCTTTTCTGGAGACATTTGAAACCCTCCTGGACTTGGTCTGGATGATCTTTTGAGCTCCCTTCCAATGCCTGGTGATTGTATGATTCTATGAAACTCCAGTGGCAGTGCTGAGTTAAGGGGTGGACTTGATGCTCTTGAAGGTCTCTTCCAGCCCAAATGATTCTGTTGTTGTGCCGTTTTATGATGTAGTGATCCTGTCTCTAAAAGGGGGCCTGTTTTATAGCAGAGAAATGAAGAAAAAGGCTTGTATAAACATTGGTTTGTTCCTGTTAGGAGATGTTGCTGAGATGACAAAGGAATTTAGGTTATGTTTTCATTGAATCATTATGGCTGAAAAGAACATCCAGGATCATCAAGTGCAGCCTTCATCCCAGCATCTCCCCAACTCCTTGACCATGGCCTCAAGTGCTCTATCTATTCCTTTTTTAAACATCTCCAAGGATGGTGACTCCACCACCTCCCTGAGCAGCCTGTTCCAGTACCCTGCCCTGGGCAAAGGTTTAAACTAGGAAAACGAGTGAAGTCAAGATTAGCCTTCAAGATCCAGTAAATGAAGTCCTTACCAGTCTGTGCTTATTTAAGCGTCTGAGTAGGAAGTTAAACTAGATCAATTCCCAAGGTCTATTTCAATCTGAATTACCCTGAGTTTCTAAGAAGCCACAACAAGGCTCAGTTGACTGAAAAGTGGCAAACAGCTGTAGTAATGGATTGTCTGGGCACAGCCCAAGCAGTATTCTCTACCTCCTACAGCTTTCCCCCTCTTCCAACTGGGCTTTTATGTGGTAATTTACCTTTTGCTGTTGTGTTGTAACCACAACTGTAAAAAATGAAGGGAGAAAGTGAAGTAGAAGAAAACAAGTTAGACTCTCTCGTCGATAATGAGAAAGCAGATGCGGCATTGTGGTGCAGTGAAACGGTCTCTTTCCACCAGAACAGTGGATGACAGTAAGCCAAGCACGATTAAGAAAGATGCTAACGGGCACAGACCTCTTCATATTCCTTTACAGTCTACACAAGACAAATGTTTTCCCAACTTACCTCTTTTTAAATGTGATCAAGCTAAAGAGACCAAGTGAAATATTGGTCACCCTGGGATAAATGCCTTCCCTTGAACTCCACAAAAACCCACTGCTGAAGTTTCCTGGCCAGAAGTCAGGCAGGAGATCCTTCTTTATTGTGATTCAAGCTCACTGAAAATACTCTTTCAGTCAGCAATAAATTTATCTCATGATACCACAGGGAAACTATGCATGCAGCCAAATTTTGATCAGAGGTGTGTCTTGTCTAAGCAATCAAAGAACTCAAGCGCATGAAAGGCTACTGAACAGTGAGTGCTCATACTTCTCTGCTAGGACATGCAGCAACACGGCAGATGAAAGGCTTCCTAGGGAGCACCCAAAAAGCTTTCTCCTGCCTATGAATAACAATCAGAGCTGAGCTGAAGGGTGGAGTGTTGGGTTGTTGGTTATTTAGCTTTATTTTGGAATTTTTACACTTAAACCGAACAATTTGCTTTCTTTCTTTAGTGCCTGCGGCTCAGTCCCAGCTCAGGGTAATCATCATAAACCTTATTCGTCCTTTCTAAAGCCACTCAGGAAAACCAGATCACTGATTCTGGGGTGGATCAGAAGGTGGAGTGTTAGCAGATCGAGAGAGATTCTTCTCCCCCTCTGCTCTGCACTAGTGAGGCTGCATCTGGAGTCTTGTGTCCAGTTCTGGGCCCCTCAGTTCAAGAAGGATATGGAGCTGCTGGAGGGTGTCCAGCATAGAGCAACGAAGATGATGAAGGGAGTAGAACAGCTCACTTACAAGGAAAGGCTGAGAGAGCTGGGTCTCTTGAGCTTGGAGAAGAGGAGGCTGAGGGAGGACCTCATTCATGTCTATAAATCTGTGAGGGTGGGTGTCAGGAGGATGGAACCAGGCTCTTCTCAAGGTGATAGGACAAGGGGCAATGGGTGCAAGCGTATAAATATCGGCAGGAACTTCTTCCCACTGAGGGTACCAGAGCACTAGAACAGGCTTCCAATGGGGATTGTGGAGTCTCCTTCTCTGGAGATGTTCAAGATTCACCTGAATGTGTTCCTGTGTGACTTGGTCTGGGTGATCCTGCTGTGGCAGGGGGATTGGACTGGATGATCTATCAAAGTCCTTTCCAATCCCTAAGGATTCTATGATTCTGTGACACTAGATCTGTATTGCTTTGGCCCTGGGGTAAAGAGGATGTGAGATAGGACATTAATGGCAGAGTGACCTTCAGATACAGAATATTATTCATAATTCCTGATTTTCAATATTGGGACTGTGAATGTTGCTGCTTAGCCTGTCCAAGGCTGGGATCATATCGTCCTGTAACATTTGTGCACAGCAGATCAATCAATTGGAACTGGAGCACATTAAATGCCAAAATTTGCCTACACTACATGAACGAGAAAGGAACAGGAAGCCTGTTCAGTGGTTATAAACGAAATGGGATTAATTACAGCTTTTGTTCATTGTCAATGTCTGTGCTGTCACCATTCCTTGGGAACACTTGTGCTGGAGAGCCTATTCTGGAAAGATTACACTGCCCAACAACAACAACAACGTGCTGTAGATGAAGAGTGCTGGGATGCTGCATTTATTTACACTAACTGCAGTGCTGGAAGTGTTCTAGTACTTCCACTCTTCCAAGCTTCAGCTCTCTTTCCAGGGCCTTTTAGCAAATGACAGTAAGCTGTCAGATGTTAGCTGAGCCTTTTGAGGGGAAAGCAGCCACAGATCATTCTAATGCATTGATTTTGCAGATTTTTGTTCTCCCTAGTGAAAAGCTGCTATTATCTGCAGAAACGTAGAGTCATTTTTTGGCCATGAACGCCTTCTCTTCCCACCACAGAGATATGATTGCTTCCTGCTCATAGTAAAACTAGCTTTCACGTAGTGAAACGCTGTAGGTGTTTACAGGAAAGATTACAAAATGTCCTGTTTTCCACAGATGATGCTCTTCAGCGGTCCCTACCAACCCTGCTATTGTGAGAAAAACATCTATGAGATTGGAGGGTGGAAAGACAACAAGGTTTTCTCGACACTTAGATATTTCCATGAAGATCTAGGCTTGCAACAAACATAAAGGTTTGCTTTGGTGGAGAGTAAAGATGCTTAAATCCAATCAAGTTTGCCCAGAAATCTTTCCCTGTAATTATTAGGAAGAACCACGACTGAAGAACATTTCATTTGATAACTATATTAGCAACAATAATTCAGTGCACAAATAACAGTGTAGATTGCTTTTTTTTGAGGTAGTTTGTTGTCTTGGTGAGCATACTAAACCCAAAGTGATTTATGGATTAAGGAACACGGACAGGGAGACAGTGCCTGGCATTGCAGCCACCTGATGTTAGCTCCCTAGTTCTTACAGGGCTCTTGAGTCTCAGTTAACTCTCAGTTAGCGTACGCCCCTCAGAGCAAGGTTTGAATACACAACTTAAATCTGCTCTGAGTTTTCCTACTGCCTCACACTCTCTCACATTCATTTTGAGAAGAAATAAAACATATACTCTTGTTAGACAGGTGGGTTTACTCTTTCAGGTACCATTCCTAAAACAAAGCTGCTTTCAGGCTATACATATTCACCAATCCTTTGACTGGAATCATGTAATCCGTCTCCTTATCTTTCTAAAGGTCTTTAGAAAGAATTCCTTTTATAAACAGGATCAGTCATGGAACAGCTACAAACATGGAAGTCAAGAGGAAAATAAAAGTCCTTTGCAGTAAATGGTCAGCATCCTTTCCCTTGACCATGCTTCTCTTGATGCAGCCCAGGATGCAGTGGCTTTCTGGGCCACAAGCAAATATTGCCAGCTCATGTGTAGTTTTTTTTGTNNCTCATGTTGAGCTTCTTGTCTGCCAACACCCCCAAGTCCTTCTCCTCAAGGCTGCTCTCAATCTGTTCCCCACTCAGCCTGTATTTGTGCTTGGGATTGCCTTGACCCGGGTGCAGGACCTTGCCCTTGGCCTTGTTGATCTCATGAGGTTGGCACTGGCCCACCTCTCTAGCCTGCCTGTGTCACTCTGGGTGGCATCCCTTCCCTCCAGTGTGTCCACCATGCCACACAGCTTGGTGTCATCAGCAAACTTGCTGAGGGGGCACTCAGTGCCACTGTCCATACCACCAACAAAGCTGTTAAACAGCACTGGTCCCAGTACTGACCCTTAAGGGATGCTGCTCTTCACTGCTCTCTATTTGAACTTTGAGCCATTGACCACAGCTCTCCGTGCAACCATCCAGCCAATTCATTATCCAGCGAGTGGTCCATTCATCAAGTCCATGTTTTTCCAGTTTGGTGGCCAGAATGCCATGCAGGACAGTGTTAAACACTTCACACAAGTCCAGGCAGATGACATCGCTTGCTCTTCCCTCTTCCACCTGTGTTGTAATGCCATCATAAAAGGCCATTAAATTAGTTCTTAAAAGTCTTTTCCAACCTAAATGTTGTATGACTGTGTCAAAGGTTGTTTTGGCAGATCAGGGCTTTAGCATCACTAGAACCCACGCTTCCCAGAAATGCCAGTCTATGGGAAAAGAACAGATAATCAAAGAGAACAAAATAGAAATGGAAAACTATTACTGTGGTTGTTGCCGTGCCGTGACACACAGCTTTATACCTTTAATCTGTGAATTTCAAAGATGTAATTAAATCTGATTTGATTAACCTAAAAAAATCCAGGAGTGAATTTACAGCTCCTTGCTAATTTAGAAGCCGTTGAAAGGCAATGGAACCGAGCATTCTTCTCTCAGTACTTTCATAATTAAAGGATTTGGCTAATTTAGTATTAAAACTGTTTTCTTGTAATTGCCTCATCTCAGTCAAATATAAGCAAGTCAAATTCATGACTCCTTAAAAGATACGAGGGTGGAAGATATGAGAGCTGGTTTAGCACTAAAACCCACTGAAATCAGTGGAGAGGATTTCTATCAATGCTTCTGCCACCAAGGTCAGCATCTGCAGGGACTTTCTGAGAAATGACTGACACCAGATTTGTACTATTTAGGAGCAGATTTTCATTATATTCACTAAAGGGAGCCATCAACATGACTTGGGTTTCCTTCTTGTTACTGACAGCATCGGAAAATATTGAAAAAGTGAATAAATACATCCCTGCTAAAATATAGGTTTATTACCCTAATTATTTGGGTCTTATTTTGCTCAGATCAAACATTGAAAATGGAATGAAATGTTTCCACCTCATTCATTCTCAAGCTAAGATTCACAAACATGACTGAAACCTTTGCCTAGCTTTTCCAGAGTGGCTGTGGCATTGTCTCCCTCCTTAAACGCATTCAAAACGCAGTTAGACAAAGTCCTGAGAAGCCTGCTCTAGCTGACCCTGCTTTGCACAAGGGGGGGACTGAAGTAGATGATAGACTCCAGGGATCGAGTTCCACTTCAAGTGCTCAATGACTGTTTGAAGATATTTAAATGTAGATTAAAAAAGAATTCACAATATTTAATTTAAAAATAATTTAAAAAGATGGAAAGTTACATGAATTATTTTTATAAACTTTAAACTCTGAACCTGTTTATTTCTTCTGTATCTATTAGGAAGAGATTTTATTCATATTCCTTGGTATATTTTCAGTTGCATCTTACAATGATTTGACTCAGTAGCTCTTAAATGCACTCTTTCCATCACTTTCACACATTTATTGCACTTGTCCCAGTAATGGCAGGTAGATTATGCCCTGTCTCCTGTTTGGAAGAGCTGACTGCAAGAATGGTGCACACATCCTGGTGTCTAATGCAGGAAGCAGGGGGCCGTGTCAAAAAATCATTTCTCAAGGAAATGATGAGGTGCAGGGTCTTGTTTCTCTGTGTCAGGAAACTTTTACTTCCTTTCCACTTCCATATGTAAATCACAGTGGAAGTATTCTACTTTCCTGGATGCTAGGATCATAGTTCCTTTGCGTGGCTTTTCTTAACAGATGCACAACCTTGGACTGGTCTGCTGCTGTGTAAATAGAGAGTGACATCCTGAGGTGTATTAGAAGGGGGGTGGTTAGTAGGTGAAGAGAGGTTCTCCTCTCCCTCTATTCTGCCCTGGGGTGACCACATCTGGAATATAGTGTCCAGTTCTGACCTCTCAATTCAAGAAGGGGGCACACAGCTGTTTGAGAGAGTCCAGCACAGAGCCACAAAGCTGACAAAGGGAGTGGAGCATCTCCCTG
>VZRI01005665.1:53899-70342 GCA_013397515.1 Upupa epops | reverse complement strand
CAGCAGTTTTACAGAGTTGTTTGGGTTTTTTCCTTTTCTGACCTGATTTTAGCAAACAGAAGCATCTGTATGTCCACAGAGACGTCTGCAATCCAGCATGTTGCATGAAAAACATTGCTGATGCTTATGTTTTGTACACAAATCTGGCAAAACAAATCTGTTTCAAATAGTTCCAAACGTGGATTACATCAGTAGTCTAAAATGTGTCATGAATCCCTGTTTTCTTTGCCAGCCACCTGTGCCGACTAATTGATCTTCCCTCATTTCTGCCTTTATTGAAAACTGAGTTCCTTTCACAGCCACTGCTATTTTGAACTCGCTGTCTGCTCACGGGAAGCAGCCACAAAGCGAATTTAGAAAACAGAGGAGTGACAGTGTCTCATTGAAATTACACTCCCACAAAATTGATAGGAGGCGGAGAGTGTGGGAGGCACAGAGAAGATTGCCTTCACGATGTGGATTGATAGACACCACATAGCCTGATACTACAGGCAATGTCTGTGACAGTCACTCCGTAGACACGCACCTCAAATATGCTCTCTGCGATGGTTTCAGGCCCCGTCACCATGGCATAATGATGGTTCTAACTACTCTGAAGCACGTTTGATTGAAAAGAGTCTGATTATCTTCTCGTGGATGATGATTAAAGTTTTGCTATTGGCTTAAATGAAAAAGAAATTAATATCCTAAGTTAACAAATCATAGAAAACATTACAACTTTTACTTTATTTCTTACAGGGTTACGTACCCTGGCACGTCCCCAGTGAGTTCAAGGAAGTATTCTTGATTAATGGCTCAATCAGATTATCAAGGGTGGTAATTATAGTGTGAAACTGAGCCTTCTGATAGCTGCTCTAGTGGGAAAAAACTGCAGTGATGTACTATAGTTATGCTTATGAGACACATCACCTCTTACAAATGTGATAGGAAGTCCCTACTGCACTCATTTGATTTCAGGATCTAGCAAGACACTGAATGAGAGACAGCAATTGAGTTCCATTTTTTACATCTCTCCTCAAGAGACATGGTAGTTTATCTTGCCTGCATAGGCAAAAGGACTTCCCAGCGATTAGATCACTGCCAGCCCAGGATAAGTCTGATTCACCCTCAGCCTCACACCCATAACTTTTCTGGTGGCTGTTACCATCCTTACTGTGCACTGGGTTGGGTTGTTTCAGGTGTCTTCCTCTCCACAGGTGTAGAATTGTGTGACCTCCTGATTTTTTCATTCTCTTCTGGGAAGTTTATTGATCCAGTGTCCAGCCCAGCCTCAACCCAGGGTACTATAGTACCCCTTTCTACCCTATTTCCCCACACACGTTCCTCTTCAAGTAAAATTTCACCTATTGACTCTGCACTGGTGATTCCTACACCTTGACTTCTCCTACATTCTGGAGAAGAGGTTCCAAGGTGACCTTATTGTGGCCTCCAGTATCTGAAGGGGGTTACAGAAAAGCCGGGGAGGGGCTTTTCAGGATCTCAGGGAGCAACAGGACTAGGGAGATGGAGCAAAGCTGGAGATGGGGAGATTGAGACTGGATGTGAGGAGGGAGTTCTTCACTGGGAGAGTGGGGAGAGCCTGGACTGTGTTGCCTAGGGAGGTGGTTGGAGTCCGGTCCCTGGAGGTGTTTAAGGCTGGGCTGGATGAGGCTCTGGCCAGCCTGCTCTAGGATGGGGTGTCCCTGCCCATGGCAGGAGGGTAGGAACTGGATGATCCTGTGGTCTCTTCCAACCCTGACTGATTCTATAACTTCTTCCCAGTGAGGGTGACGGGGCACTGGAGGGGGCTGCCCAGAGGGTTTGTGGGGTCTCCTTCTCTGGAGATGTTTGAAACCCACCTGGACTTGGTCTGGGTGATCCTGCTGTGGCAGGGGAATTGGACTGGATGATCTTTCCAGGTCCCTTCTGATCCCTGATGATCCTATGATTCTATGATCCTACAGACCAGGCTTTCACCCAGGGCAAAATGTCAGCTCTCCCCTGTAGCTGTTCACAGGTGATCTCAAGGGCTTAAAGAGAATTTCTGTGTTTGTGCCACCATTGTAGCAGCCACTGCTCAAGCAGTCAGTCAGATGTCAGTCAGACAACATCTTCAGCACAGATCACTCCTTGGATTTGCACTGTAAGGGGACATCATCTCACGAATTCTCCTTAAGGTACTCCCTCTCCTATTCACCGTAAGCCATTCAGCTGGCTTATCCCACAGCCCTTTGTCTGGGGCCTCCACTACAGGAGGTTACTTTCCTCTAGCTTTGACAAATGTGCATTTACCCTGAGGATGTGTGTGCGGGATACAGCTGGAGACACTGCAACACTGTCTTTGCCTCTGTGATAGACACTTGGCTCCCACTTGTCTGCTGTAAGAAGCATTCAGTGCACGTAATCTGTAAAGAGTACTCAGTCTGCTTCCTGCTGCTCTGGGTTTCAAACATCATTTCAAACTGAGAAAAGCTGCCCATACTGGCTCAGTCAGCTGCACCACAGGAGTGTTCAGGCAGGGGCTTCTCCAGTTGAGGCAGTAAGGGACTCGTTTCTTTGGAAGCAATAAGTGTCTTTGTCTTCTCCTGCAGCTGTAAGGCCTCTGGTAGCAGAAAGATTCATTGTTATGCTATCCACACTGTAGGTCTGAAAGACCTACATTAGGGATCAGAAAGGACCTCGAAAGATCATCCAGTCCAATCCCCCTGCCACAGCAGGATCACCCAGACCAAGTCGCACAGGAACACAGCCAGGCGGGGCTGGAACCTCTCCAGAGAAGGAGACTCCACAACCCCCTGGACAGCCTGTTCCAGTGCTTTGGTACCCTCCCTGGGAAGAAGTTCCTGCTGATACTGAGATGGAACCTCCTCTGTTCCAGCTTGCACCCAGTGCCCCTTGTCCTGTCACCAGATGCCCTTGAGAAGAGCCTGGCTCCATCCTCCTGACACCCACCCCTCACAGATTTATAGACATAAATGAGGTCCCCCCTCAGCCTTCTCTTCTCCAAGCTCAAGACACGCAGCTCCTCTCAGCCTTTCCTCACAGGGGAGCTGTTCTACTTCCTTCATCATCTTCGTTGCTCTATGCTAAGTCTTCTCAATACCAAAAGCGAAAGACTAAGCCCTTCAGGCAGATTCTTTCAGAGAGATGCTGTGGATTTCTTTAGGGTTTAGAATTTTAAAACGTATTTGAAAACACCCAAATAAATGAATGAAAGCAGAAACTTCCTTTCAAGAATGAATTCATCTTGATGCAGAAATCCCATGCTTATCTGAGGTGGTTTTTAAATCTTCCTGTCCTCTTTGGAGTAGGTCTGGACTGAGCATATAGGTTTTTATATATAATTTCCTTTTCTTTTCTGTTGCAGGGAAGCAAGCAAGCTTTGTCTGATATTTACCAAAGTTCCTTACGTTTCCTTGTACTGGAGAGCTTTCTTCTCCTTTTCCAGGAACAGACTTTTCAGACCTTTCTTGTGGGTCTTGCATTAGCACGTATATTTTCATGACTTAAAAATAACATTGGGAGGAAAATGACAAGTTTATGTTTTATATGAGGAGACGTTGCCTCTATTCATTCTCTTCAGTCAGAGGGCTCTATATTGAAGCCCTTCTTGGAGGCTACTTCTAGTTTATTGTTCTCTGTGTCCCAGTTTCCAAGTTTTGCTTGGTGGTCAGGTGAAACTGCAGCAGCAGGCTGTTCTGCTGTGCTCCTTTTATCACTATAAAGCTGTTCTCTAAAGGTACTTAACAGTCTGAAGTATTGATTTAAGCTTTCTGATTAGCAGCCTGATATAAAACACTGGGACCATAAATCCTGTGTGATATTTTAACAGAGAGATAAACGTTACAGCTTCCAGATAACTTGCCTTTCTGTAGGAAATGCTGCTGGGGTGTATTAAGCTGTACACATTTTTAAGAACATATTTCTAAAGCATTTGTTTTCAACTCAAACGTTTTGTCTCTCATTTTCTTTCCCAGAATAAAATTGTGAAGATTAGTTTAGTGGTCTGAGGTATTAAGTCAGAATCTGCTGATTTCTCTCGGAGAAGCAGCCCTCTGGGCCACTGTATGTATTTTTGGTGTAAATGATTGCCATTAAGAAGTCATCATTTACCGCTCACATAAAACACAGCAGTATCTACTGTGCTGTCTTTGACACTTTGAGAATACAAAACAACTGCAGTAGTCCAGCGAGACTGTAACTGCTGATGAATTTTTACTTCTTTAATGTGAGGCTCTTAAAAGTTTTTTAAACTTTATGACATGTTATGGACATAAACACTTTCTGGCCTCTGTGCTTTCTACAACTTCATTGAAAGAAAAGAACACAAAAGCAGCAGTGAAAATGCTAAGACTATTAATTCCTGATTATCTTCCACTCTTTGGGAGGGAAGGCAGAAGAGCACACACTCTTTCAGTAGAATTGCACTCACATTTCATCACAGACAGCTCAGATTTTGCTCACCTTGCTTGCCTGTACCAATCCAGTTCTTAGGGAGAAAGAATGATTAAATTCTTTGCAGAATTTAATCCTTCTGGATTAAGTTCCTCCTCATTATCAAAGGCAGCACACCACAAAATTACTCGAATAACCACAGAGAGCACCTCTTCAAAGGGTTTCCCTCCTGCTTCAGCTTCTGGTGTCAGGGAATCCTATGGGAAAACTCCTTGTCTGAACTTATGAATATCCAGTTGGTTGATGTTTGCTGTTTCACAAACATGATCATTTAGCTTTTTCCCCTTCTCTTTGGACAAAAAGGTCTGACTTTTATACCTTTTCAGAAAGGAAAGCTGTGAAATTATAGTTATAAAACCCAGAAAGAGCCTTTTGCCATATAAATGAGGGGATAATTACAGACAATACAACCTTATAGATTCAGGACATCCTCTGGGACAGAAAGATAGATGCTCTTCTATCTTGTGCATCATCTAGAAGAACCCAAACAAAAAACTCCAACACCTAAAGCCACATAATCAGTTTAATTGCTGTTTCCGAGCTATAACTGGTATTAGTGATGTACAGATGGAGAGAGATCATACCTGGACTGGGTTTTGATGCCAATTTGAGTATGATGCTTTGACAGCTGGGAAATCAAATTATGACTTACAGACTAAATGTGATGTGTAAGTTATGGAAAGAGAATAAACATAGATGACTGAAATGTCATTTTCCTGAATCATTTTTATGGCCATGCCTACATCTAAATGCAAAGAAAATGTTCAGCCCGATGATTAACCGAGGAACAAGATGCTGCTGGTGTATTAATTGACCTAATAAAGTATTCCACCTTGGGAGGTCTTTCTCTGCCTCTATCACATTATAGAACAGCCAGTCAGTCAGACTGGTTATAATTCACACAACAAAAACTGAGTTAAAATAATGAATGTGATGCGTTACCCTATAAAAACTGCCAAAATGGAATTAGGAAATCCACTCCTGAGTCAATAACACTTTGAAATGCAGGGGGCAAGGTTTACACATCCCATTCTTAATTCATTTCTCTATGCCTCAATCGTAATAATGAATGCTGGACAGGTAGATGATGCTTCCTCAGTTCCTTCGCTATGATTATTAAAGCCTCATAACTGCTTATTTTAGGAATCTTTTTTGTGTGAGGAGCTCTTTTCTTTTTTAGGATTAGATTAAATATTACTTTCACAAATCCTATGTCAGATTACTCAGGGCAGTTCACTAGACAAATACTTGATGTGCTCTGATGAGTTTTTAGGGTCAGTGCAACCCCTTTTGTTCAACAGCAAAACTTTAAATCAATTATATGAAGGCTCCCCAAGCATTTTAAATCTTCATATGAATGAAGTTCACTGGTAGTTACCTGGTGGCATGCCTGCCTTTTCTTTAACTCTAGCTTGAAAGATTCTCATTTCATTGAACTGCTGATATCCTTGAAAGGTAAACGCACCAGCATATGAAAGCATCAAAACCCCTCTCTTGACCTGTCACTACACTTTAGAGTGATAAAGTTTGCTATCTTGGAGAGGGACAAATTTACTGATGTTTGGGACTTCTAAAGTAGAATCAGGAATCCCAGGGCAAACTAGCCAACATGAAAAGGGAAAGCTCTAGAATACCATCTAGACTAGCTAGAGTGAAAAGGTGAGCTTTCCCTCTTTGACTTAAAAAGTGTTCCTGTGTTTTCCCCTAAATTCACACAGTAACAGATTGTCATCCCACAGCCAACTTAGTAAATATAAGATAGAACTCTATTCCCCTCCCTGTCTCTCAAAGGCGTAAGGGGGAAGCATGACAACTCACTAACTTGCAGGTGGACTTTGTTTATTTACCTAGAAAAATCTTCCCTACAAGGAGATTAGTAAAATAAGTGGTTTTCTTACTAGAAATTCCATACAGGTTTGGGCTTTCTGATTTAGTGTTTCACAAATATCTTCGTGAATGACCTGAAATGTCAAGAGGTTCTCACAGGAAAACCTGCCATCCCCAAATGTATTGCTGAAATGCAGTATCTGGGTGATATTTTTGCCCTTACATCCTCAAAGCACACCTGGTTTTAGACTAAAGGTCCATCTCTGTTTAGATTCCTGACTCCAGTGGTTAATCACTTCAAATATTTTAGCTTGGTGACAGTGTTTCAGCATCTCACAGTGTTGGGCACTGAGAACACAACCATCTAGTCTACTTTTGAATAGAGAAAAGCACCTAGCCAGCACAGGATGCATTGTTTCTCTGTTCCACAATTAGACTTTTAAATCTTATTCTGATTGAGATTTAATGCTTACGAACTAAAGATCCATCTATTCCTAGTTACACCTGCTCCCTCATTTCATGACAAAAAGCTTAATGCTTTATTATGATCTTTTCCTTCTCATCTAAGAAATATAATAACCTCCAGCCTCTTGCTTCCAAAATGGTTATACATTTCCTGACTTGTAGTCCACCCTGCCAGTGACACTCATTAAATCTAGATGTGAAACATCAAGTGAGGCTGAACAGCTCTGAAAGCTGACATCTAAGCTGGGGCTTAATTCACGTTTTCTGTTGAAGCAAAATGTTTTGTAGAAATTTCCCTGATCTTCATCTCTCTGCCTCTTCTGAGGCTTTTACAGGGTCATCCCACACAGAAAAGCTGCTGTCTGATACACAAATCTAGCGATCCATATTTCAGCACAACAGTAACAGGGGCCATCTTATCAGTAGTTAAGGTCTGGTTTTGTTCTGAAGCTGAAGAGAGGAAAAGATGTTTTTCTTAGATCTAGAAGAGCTGGTGACAGTGCTGTACAGTGCAACCTTGTGATGAAACTGCAGCTGGGTCAAAGGCTGAAAATGAGTTTCAGCTGCATCTTTCTTTTCACACTAGGTTTTCATAGGTGATCTGCTTTAAAAGCTGAGCTGTCAGGTTAATTTGTGTGTTTTGTGCAGAAAAGTTTAGAGTTTGAAGAGCTGAAAAGTGTCTACACCCCTACTCCTCCCTCCTGTCCCCACCCTGGGTGACTTGTGTTTTGCTCTTCATTCTTCTCCATCTTGGTGCCTGTTCAGAGCCCCGTTGCTGCCACTGAGAGAACAGTGGCAAAACTCCATGAGTCTGCATCTATATCTTACGAGGGGTTTCTTCTGATGTGTGGTGGGGATGGGAATTAAAATGTCTTGGCACCTTTCCTCCCCACATTGAGTCAGTTGTTTCAGTTCTTGGATAAAATATAGTTGGGGTCTCTAACTCTTGATGTTAGTGAGGACCCGGAGGATCCAGATAAGGGTCTACACTAATACCACCACATAGACCTAGCTAGCAAAGACAGTGTCAGAAGGTGAACACCACACATATTGGACTAAACTCTTCTCTTTGTTGCCACCAATACCAAGTAGATTCCTCAAGAATTATTTATGCTTTTGTACAATCACAGTCAGGCTCTCTGTAAAAGCATCCACAGGCAATGATTTAAAAGCCACATTCAAAGGCCTGTTGAACAGTTAGGAGAAATTCTTGTCTGATTTCCATGACCACTTTACCTCACTAAGTGTCTAAGCCCAGGAATCCAGACAAAGAATGGACTTACAAGCACCACAGGTCGGATTGAGAGCAGAACATAAGGAAATATAACTTGAGACAGGCTGCTATTCATGCAAAGAGACTTCCCTGGGGAAGGAGGGTCCTCTATATTTAAGAATTCACTTTCTCCAACTCTATCTCACTGCTACAGATCTACCCTCAAAAACAGTAAGGCCTTCTAACTTCTGTCCCTGAAAAAAAAGCCCCAGATGACCAATATAAGGAAGGCAGTTTGAGGAGATGAGGTGTCAAAATGACTAGCGAGTTACTGGCTTAGTCATTCTCATTACGGGAAACACAAGAGAGTAAGTGCTCAGGTAAAACTATTGTGATTCTTTTATAGTACAACATGTACAAATAGAAACCAATAAAAATTGCAGGGATTCAATTTTTGAAGGAATAATCACTTACCCTACAGTTAATTTAACTCTCCAAACTGCAAGAACTTGGTCAGGTATTAAATAGTCTGACCTTCGGAAACGTGTGGCTTCAAACTGGGCACTTTGATTAACTGAAATCATTTGAAAAACATGAATTGCTTTCTTTATAATTTGAATGGTTCCTAGAAAATAATCTCCAATGACAAACAGTGTTTCCCGTGTGTGAATAATAGCTTTTGGGGGTTGCAACAGTTATCTGAAATAATCAAGAAACTAATACAGCAAGAAATTGCATTTGTAATTTTTCTGCGCTTTCCTCCTTGGCGAGTACGTCAAACGGCACTTACCTTCTAATCCACAAATCTAATGCACACTCTAATTCCCTTTCGGATCTAATAGAAAAATCTGATCAATCTTTTTGAATTAAAAAACATAGATTGTTCGACTGTCTTTATATTTCCCATGGCGAAAGAATAATAATGATGCCATGAAAACTTGCCCAACCGCAGTTTTGTACTTTTAGTTTGCCGCCTTTGGTTTTTCTGGGCTGGATTTCTTCTTACAAAACTGTAGAGAGATAAAAAAGTGTGATTCAAGAGAGTTTATCTGGAAAGGTATATCTCTCTTACAAAAATTGCATCTGTCTTCAATAGGTGGTTAAACTGATGCTTCTTCAAAACAATTATTCCTTTGTGGCTGAACTTTTTGCAAGGGAGAGATCTTGCTGATGGCTCTTGTGTCCTGAAAGTGATTCTGATGGCAGTGATTGTTTAAAGGGGAAAGTTAAGTTGGATGTTAGGAAGCCTTTCCTCACAGAAAGGGTGATCTAACCCTGGAATGGACTGCCCAGGGCAGTGGTGGACTCCATCCCTGGGGGTTTTAAGGACAGCCTGGCTGTGGCCTTTAGTGCCCTGGTCTGACCAATGCGGTGATGTTTGGTCATGGGCTGGGTTGTGTGAGCTCAGAGGGCTTTTCGAGTCTCAATGATTCTGTGATTCTGTGAAAGGGTCTTTTTTAATCAGCAGGTAGTGCATCCCTGGAACAGGCTGCCTAGAATGGTGGCTGAGGCTCCATCCCTGGAGACATTCAGAGTCAAGCTTGATGGGGGCAGGGCTCTGGGCAATCTGTTCTAGATGTCTCTGCTTGTTGCAGGGACTAGATGACCTTTGGAAGTCCCTTCCCACCCAACACATTCTATTATTTCCTTGTCTGCAGCACCCATTCCCATGATATTGTCTAGCATAACACATTGCACCTTTCCCTCCTGACCATCATCTCTTGATACAGTAGAACTGCAAACAGACTAGCAAGGAAAAAACAGGTGGGGTTCATCTGTTGGGTGGTTTTGTTGCTTTAAAATATTCAGCTCAAGCCTATAAACAATTTGCTAAACTCTTAGAAATGATGTGACATGCCAAAAAGCCAGAGGCTAGCAAGAATGTGCTAATTAAGAAAGCCAATGCAAATGTTCATTTAGGGAAGAACACAAGTGTGTTGAAAGGGAAAAGGAAATCTAATTCCAGAAAGCAACAGAGGAGAATATATTGTCAATTTTTTTTATATCTAGCCCAGAAACAACAAAAAAACCAGGGAGAAATCATGAGGTTTCACTGCCAGATTTATTCTGTTTCCTAAACAGCGAGTGTAGCTCAAGAAAAGACATGGTTATTAGAGATAGTCTGTGCTGCGGGTGAGGAGGGAAAAGGAACTCGGAGTGACTACTCTGAAGAAACTTAAAGATATTTCGATTCTTAAAAATTGCCAGTTTGAGACAACAGGAGCTGCTGTCTAACCTGGAGCGAGGAAATACAGATTGCTCTAAAAGACTGTAGGAGCTAACCTCCAGCTTTGTTTGTAATTAGTATTTCTGAGAGTAACAGATCATTCGCTGTCATTTCACAAGAACATGAGGCACCTCAAGCAAGTGTAGAGGATTTCCATGCCCCACAGGTTTGCGAGTGACTCCCTGAACTGCCACAGTTAGGCCTGGGACCCAGTGAGGTTGCCAAAAGCAAACTTTGAAGGCTGCATACAATTCTTATATTTTAATCCTGAGTGGTTTCCAAACCAGTTACACCTTGGGTGTTCAAACACAGGAACACAAGAAGAAAGGAAAGATTCGTTATAACAAAAGAATTCCGTGGTAAACGGGGAGCTCCCAGGATGTTACAGCCCGGAGGTGCTTCCAGTGTGCCCTGGAAAATTCCATTTCATACTAAAATCACATATTGCAGCCCACCTGGAAGAAGAGTCAAGCATTTACGTGACTCAAAGGCCTGCAGAAGTCAATCTAATATTAATCTCCAACATTCCCAGCTGTTGCAGTTTGAAAATTATCAATTTTTCAAGTGTCAATTTTTGGTGCTTTTATGCCAAAAAAGCATTTTGTTTTGAAGGTAGATAGAGCTAGAGATAGCATTGCAAATTCTGATATATCCAGTAACTTGTGCCCAAACTTAGAAATGATTGTATTTTCTGTATCTTAAGAGTGAATTCATCTGGTTGATGCAATAGCCAGACAAATAAAGGAGGATAACCACCAAGACAGTGCAACATGCAGTGCAAGAGTAAATGGTGGCAGTGGATACTGGCATAAATTTCTGCCAGAACCAGTAAAAGAACCATTACTGAGTCAGAGTTTCTACTTAGGTTTAGATCCTTAATGTGAGCAGAGGTAATGTGCCCATGAGAACAGAAAGGATATTCATCCACAGTGGAAACTGGGTAGCTTTTCTTCAATGCCTAAATGAAGTGGAGCACTGGCAAGGCTCCCACAGTCAAGGAGCACCAAACCATTGCACTCCTGCCCTATCCAACCCCTCAACCCTCAGTGGTGCCTCTTGGTTTCATCTGGGAATGAGGGCAATGCTGTCATTACCTCACATGGTTGTAATCACCTTACATGGTTGTCATCTTCTACACAACCTTCCTACTGGGTGGTCCCTCTACTATCGTCTGAGTAACTCAGGTCAGGAACTGAATGACCCAAGAGGAATAAATTGTGCAGAGTGCTTTTATGCTTCTACAAAATAGTAAGACTTAGCTGTTCCTTCCGGGATCTGGATTTTAATTTCTAGGAGTCGAGAGGACAATGGTATTCCCGTATTAATTCTATTTCTCTCTGTAAAACTAAGAATAGAGATTAATTTGTCCCTAAATCTTTTGAAACTTAACTTTAAGGCCAAAAACTGACCCCTCTTGCCACACGGAGCAGGTAGAAACCATGCACTGCTCTCCTTTATTTTCCTCCCACACTTGTGCTCTTCTCTCCATTTCCCCTTCAGTCTCATTTATTGTTTTCCATACTATTAAGCTGTAAGTATTTGATAGAATGACAATGATATAAGTCTGCTGCCTGCTGCAGCCTCCATCTTTTACATGGGCGGATGGGTCTCTGTAATTGCAGCTAGTTTTAATTAATTGCTCTCAAATACATACTTGTTGTCCTTCTTTCCCAGGTGTTTTGAATTTTAAATGTACCTACTACCTATTTAAAATTAATATAAGCTGTGAATGCACGTAAATCCGTATAATTTTTCATTTTTAATTTAAATATTTTCTTCCTGGAGGAGTCTGGAATTCTTTATGAATTTATCAGCACTGACTGACGTTAAAAAAACCCCCACCACAACCACCAAATGTCCTTATATGTCCCAGAATTTCCTCCAGGGCAAACTGTTGAGAGTTTACACCTGAAAAACAGTCTCTCTCATTAAGTTAAGTTGTTCTGAATTGTAAGAAACATTCTGCTGTTCTGTGAACATTTAATTTAATGACCATCGAATGCCAAAGATGGAATTTCATTAGGTGCTGAAACAGACTGCTCTTGCAAATAATTCACATTCGCATCGTGGATTTTTCTCAAATCCAGAAATTACTTGAGTACCACTATCCAGAGAAGCAAAAAGAATTGTCAGCACTAGGCAGAAGTGAATTGTGATTATTTGTAAACACAGTTCATGCAACTGAGATACAGAGAAACCAACAGCCAAATCGCTCATGCACAGAAGGACCAGTAAACACAATAGAAAAAAGAGAGTTTCTCAAGGTCATCTGGTGATAGGACAAGGGGCACTGGGTGCCAGCTGGAACAGAGGAGGTTCCATATCAATATCAGCAATATCATACCCATGGAGGGTACTGGAGCACTGGGACAGGAGTGTTGTGGAGTCTCTTTCTCTGGAAGACTTTCTCTGTCTCTTTCTCTGGAGACATTCAAGACCCACCTGCCTGTGTTCCTGAGTAACTTGGTCTGGGTGATCCTGCTGTGGCAGGGGGATTGGACTGGATGATCTTTCGAGGTCCCTTCTGATCCCTAATCTGATCTATGATTCTATGATTCCATGAGTTTGAATTTGCTTATCTTCTTATGGGAAAAGTATAAATTCATGTTCTGTGATTTGAACTGTAGTTTCTCTAGTGAGGTTGCTGCATCTGGCAGTTGCTGGGCAGATGAGTCTCACGTGTTTTAAGTCATGTAGAAGCCTGCCTGCTGAGAACATGAGAAAGAGCCTCACAGTTTTCAGTGGTGAGACTGACTAGGGAAACAAGGCTAACCAGGCAAAAACTCACAACCAAGCCACCAATGAATAAGAGCTGGAGATTAGAGAGGATTTCTCCATTTTCTTTTAAAATGAAAAATAACAAAAAAATACTGAGAGTAGCCACAGCGACTGAAACAACCAAGGAGGTATAAATGATGCTGTAACTGGGCACAGACAGTTGGGTTGTTTTCAGTGATCATGTGGTACAAGCTACACTTGTTTGTAGCATCACTTAGAAATTAAGTTCTAGGACTAGACCTGGATGAGCTGTATGGTTTAAAGACAGACTAGACACGGGTGAGCTGTATGGTTTCAAGACAGACTGCAGAAGCAGAGAAGTTTCTTATGAGTAATTCAAGAAGTACAGGGACTTGCTGAACCAGATAGCTCCATCTGACCTATAAAAACTGACCTATAAAAGCTTACGCTAGCAAGGGCAAGGTGTTTAACGATGGAAACCCAGCATTTTGTTCTGGCGGAAAGGGAGGTGGAAGTGAGGGCAAAACAACAAAGAGAAAAAGCAGATCATTAGTTCAACAAGACTGCAGTTCAAAACAGACCTGCCACCAGAAGAGCTTCAGAGCAAAGGCGTGATATCATCTGTGGACCAGAAACTGTGAAGGAGCAAGAGGTGAAACGTTGTGATCATCCTGCATCCTGGGGTAATGGGATAGTGCTTTGAATGACTTTCACTACTCCCTCTGCACCACACAAGTTGTTTTGCATCTCCAAGAAACCAGAACTGGCTTTTATAAATAAGATGACAAGGCAGTTGACTAAAACTGGTCATTAAGAGTCAGATGAAAAGTCTCAGTGTGCATGCACATCCTTTTACATCAGTTTCTACTGTCATGTACATGAGGAAGATTCTTTCATGGTGTGGCAGATGAACTTACCTTACCAGCAGAGCTCTGACAGCTCTCCGGCAACAGGAATTCGTCACTTAAATCTCAGTTTTTGTAAATCGCTTCTTGCTTCTGTGCTCTGGTAAATGAAACTGGGCTAGAAGCACTGGCAGATAACAGAAACGTAATGTGGTGTCAGGCTGTGAAAAGAGAAAGATCATAGTAATTACTGTCAAGAAAGTCTAGCTTCAATCCTTTTAAAATATTGGAATTAATAACAGTTTCTAATCATTTGGAAGATGGCAGAGGCATTAGGAATAAGCACAGCTTACCAAAAAACCCCTCTTGCTGTTCCTTTCTCTTAACAGAATTACCAGATGAGAATCCTATTAGGGGTTGGAAGGGACCTCCAGAGAGGTCAATGCATGTTGGCTACTCCTGATAACCTTGTTTTCTTCCATGCAGTTAGAGAAGGCTTCCAGAGTGAGCTGCTCAATCACCTTTTCAGGGAAGGTGGCTGACTGGTCTGCAGTTACCTGGGTCTTTCTTCATGCTCTTTTGGAAGACTGGAGTGACAATGGCTTTCTACTGATCCTCAGGCACCTCTTCTCTTCACCATAATCATTCAGAAATGCTGCAGTGGAACAGCAGCAACATCAGCCATCTCTCTCAGCACTCACAGATGAATCCCAAGAGACTTCCTTATCTACTTGATTTTGATCCTGTGCCTCCAAACAGGGGCAGCCAGCTGTTTTCATGGCCTTGATGCTCAGCCCTTAAGCAGGAAAGATAGGTACATTCTCATAACTCTTAATCCTTACTACATACACGGTTAAATGCCTCAAAGTGTGGTCCTGCCCTCATCATAAATAAAGGCAGAATATCAATAGCTATTTGAATTCTACGGCAGCTTTTAATGTGACTTAGGAGCTCTTGCGTTAGCATGGTTCTCCTCCAGGTGATGGACAGGAGTGTAGGGAATAGGCTGGTTCTTACCTTTTCTGTGGGGCTTGCAACAGCTCTACCTTGAAGTGGATGAAAAGCCCTCTAAGCTCATCCAGCCCAGCCCATGACCTAACATCACCACATCAGCCAGACCAGGGCACTAAGGGCCACAGCCAGGCTGTCCTTCAACACCTCCAGGGATGAGGACTCCACCACTGCCCTGGGCAGTCCGTTCCAGGGTCTGATCACCTTTTCTGTGAGGAAGGGCTTCCTAACATCTAACCTAACTCTCCCATGGTTCAGCTTCAGGTCCTGCCCTCTCATCCTGTCACTAGTTGCCTGGGAGAAGAGCCCAAGCCCCAGCTGACTACAATCTCCATCTTTCAAGTATTTGTAGAGAGGGAGAAGGTCCCCCCTGAGCCTCTTCTTCTCCAGGCTAAAATATAGATGAAAGAAACTGATGCAAATCTATCATTCCCCACATCTTAGTAGAATTATGTTCATTGAGTATGGCAAAAGACCCAAGATTAAAATGACATGTAACACAAAACAGACACGAAAGTCTCCTTAAATATCCTGGGTTGGGTATTTTACATAAACAAACTTTTCTTGTCCAGGAAAACTGGTCTAAAAGACAATGATCTGCCAAATGTGTACTCCAGAGGGCAATAAATCCCGCTCGAAATGACCTTTTCCTTCATAAGGTCTTCCCTTACAAATGCCCATGATTAAGAGTCCCTTGATGCTTTTGGTGTATCCAGCACCAAGATTAATCTCTTTTTCAGTTTAAGTCTTTAAAAGGCATTTGTTGCCATTTTCCTGGGGAAAGGAGCCTTCCACTGCTACAGCTGAAATCCTGTCACTGTGATTTTCCCAAAAAATCACAGCTCTTCAGAGTTACTCTCCTGAAAGGAACTAACTTTTAAGGCACGTTATTTCATCAAAGTCACACAGAAGCATAGATGCTCTGGGAAACCTATTTTTCAGATCTGGAACTCAAGAAGAGTCCTTCTAATTCTTCTACAATTTTAACAAAAGAAAGTTTCCACACGAAGTTCTACATACAAAGCGTGATGTGTCTGAGGCTTAGGAACAAGGCTTGTGAAAGGAGGAGGGCAGGTGTGTTATGTTACTACAAATGATAGTACTAAACAGCTACCACTGTTACTGCAGAGAATGGGCTCTACATATATTTTTTCCAAGTGCTTAGGAGCAGTGAAGTTCTAAAAGGTTAACTTTCTAGTTCAACTGTCTGTCAGGTTTAAGAGTTGCCGCATGAATGGATCAGATTCACTTTTGAAACAACTGTCTTGGATTCCTGATCACTTCTATCTGTTAACATGACCAGCATACTCAAAGACAGCTGGATGGGCTGACAGTGCAGGATATTTAACTGCCTAGAGCAGAGTCAGATTCCTTTCCAAATATAGGAAGTAAATATTCCAGTGGCTTTAGCCTCATGGCTTTCAGTTGTCCAGTATTCCTCCTGTGCACTCCCAGCTGTTAAAGCCACTTTATAAGACACAAGAGAAAGAGAAAAAGATGATTCCTGAATAGGGATCAGAAGGGACCTTGAAAGATCATCCAGTCCAATCCCCCTGCCACAGCAGGATCACCCAGACCAAGTTGCACAGGAACACAGCCAGGCGGGGCTGGAACGTCTGCAGAGAAGGAGACTCACAACCCCCCTGGGCAGCCTGTTCCAGTGCTCCGGGACCCTCCCTGGG
>VZRI01005665.1:0-45686 GCA_013397515.1 Upupa epops | reverse complement strand
CCCCAGGACGCTGTTGGCCCTCTTGGCCACAAGAGACCATTGCTGGCTCAGAGTCATCCTGCTGGCCACTAGGATGCCCCCCCAGGTCCTGTTCTCCAGCAGATCATCAGTTGTGTTTAAACAGATAGGAATTTTAAATCCTGAACTAAACAGAACAGTAAATAGCAGGATTGCGTGCTGAGATTTAGCACCAAGCCACAGACTGTTAATGGGAGAATGGAAGCTAGGAGAAGGAGTGAGCCCTGTTCCAATTGCTAATTAATCTGACATAAATCCTCAAAGAGACATTCATGCCCAACAAAATGAAGCTGTTTTCAGGGAAGGTGCTTTTCTAATAGCAAAAGCTAAAATAATAATAATTAATTGGTTGGCTTGGAAGGCTTTACGTGGGAAGTCCATAGTGTTACATGGGAATTGAGAACTGAATTGAGAGCTTTCTTCTTTTATTGGAGTGTTTGGAGCAACAAACCAGCCACTTTGCATATCAGATTACAACTGGCGTATTTACTAAACTGCTTTGTCTTGCTTTCCTTCTGCTTACCCTCTCTTCCCTCAGAAATGAACCTTCAGCAGAGCAGCCGCATTTCTCTGAGCCGGTTCCATCTGCTGGCATCGATGTCTTTACACCGCAGATGAATGTGTCTGTTTGTGTCTCATCCCAGTAATGGTGGCAGCTGTTAGGCTTGACCATGAACTCAAGAATCCTATAATCTGACAATGTGTTTATCTTCCCAACAGGGGTTTTTGTCAAAACAGTCAAGCTGGGAAGAGAGGGTGGTGGCGTGCACAGCAGGTCTTGGCCTTCTGCTTGAATCCAGCATGAAAATGCAAGGTTTTCTCTGATGTTTTCTTGCTAGTGCATCCCACGATCCCAGATAGAAGATGATGCTGGGCAGAGAAATAAGGCAGGAATAAGGCAGCTTCAAAGCAAAGTTTTTTGTTTGATGGAGGGAAGAAACTTTTTGACCTGAGAATAACAGTGAGGAAGCCCCAGGGGACAGGGTGAATTTAACAGCAGTGTACATGTGTACGTCTCTCTCTGTCTCTGTATGTGTCAATGCACATCCATGACCAATGTTGCTCCTGCATCTTTGAGTCATTTTCCTCTATGAATCCATTTCAATTTCCTCCCACTCCCTTCCTAATAATATGTCCCAGGATTATCAGCTAAGAGGAAATGTGAGGGGGCAGCAGGTTACACACGCTGTGCATTTCTGGTTAGTGCACTGGAAACACCCAGAACGAAGCAGAACAAGGAGAAATGTGCTAAAGCACTACCTTTTCCCTAGACTCACGGAGCGATCTCAGTGCCTACCCCATGTGCTGTACTGGGGTTTTAAAGACACACATTGCTAAGGACACAGAGCAACTTCCTATAAGAACAAACACTCTGTTTTTAGGTAACTGCTGGGTTTTTCTCTAATTGCCCTGATGTGACTCAACGGGAAATACAATCCAAAGGGAGAGACTTTAACCTAAGTGCTAATAAAATTCAGCAGTGTAGTATTGACAAGGAGAATTTGCTTGATCAACACAATGTCCTTTGGAGTCTCAAATGCATTTACTCGGTTGAAGCACTAAATGATGTGCAAGGCAAGTGTTTCAAATGCTGTTGCTTTTCTCCACCAGTCCGCTGCTTCGTGGTGAGTATCTACAAGATGCTGATCAAACAGTTTTGTTTCTGAATGTGAAATCTTTCAGCACCATCTTTTCTTCAGCTTGTAAGTGCTGTTACTGCCTAAAAAATAGGCTTTTGCTAAAATATGCCTAGAGTCACCAAACTTATTCCTGAAATCTTCTATCTTCTGTTGAGTTCCTAAAAGCTTTCAAATGCATAGATGCCATCTAAAACTTCCTCTTGTCTATCAGAAATGGTTAAATTCTTACCTTTGTGAAAGAGACAACATAAACTTAAGCAAGGTTATGAGGAGAAAGGCTGAGGGAGCTGGGTCTCTTTATCTTGGAGAAGAGGAGGCTGAGGGGTCACCTCATCAATGTCTATAAATATAATCTTTAGGGGTCCCTTCCAATCCCTAACGATTCTCTGATTCCATGATGTCAGAGCAGCCAACACGTGAAGGCAGTAATGACCAGTCATAATGTCACTGCTGAACTTAACCAATAACCTTTCTTTTTATTTAATTCCTAAACATTCAAAGGCTACAAAAGAACAATCAGCAGGACAATTAGTAGAGGAGAACAAAATATTATTATTTGTATTGCTAATTCTGCTAACTACAGTCTTGATTTGGAAATAATTTGCTGGAGGTGGGTTGTGTGAGTTCTTTTCCCTGCGTGTGTGCTTAATTCCTTGAAAATGATTCTGCATTATACAAGGTCCCTTTTAACCTCCTTTGATGGTTCTGCTGGTTTTGGCCCCAGTTAATACCCCACCCAGACTGAGATATGTTAATGGCTTGACTAAATCACACTGCATTTTGCCTGCTGGGCATTTGTGTGAAGATGAGCTAGTACCCAAGTGAAACAGCTCTAAATGCAGTCAGACTGGGACAAAACTAGTCAGAGATTTGGGGGAGTGTACACACAGCTCAGCAAGAGGTGTCATGTCTTGCCTCCCTTTCTTAGGCACAGGTGTCTCACACTGTGAAACAGCTCAGATGGTTGAAAGGCTGCTGGACCACCTGTGATCAGTAGCTCATCAAATGCTGCTGCAACTGCTGGCCCATAGAATAAATTCCCTAGCCAGCTCTGCAGGCAATAACCTTTTCCCATAAGCAGAAACAGAGCATGACTGTACAGAAGCAGAGCCCCTATGCTCTGGCTCCTGGAGATACAGTGAGGGCCAGTTCAGGACCTGCACTTCAGACAAGGCTCTACAATGACATAACTGTTGGCAGGACTTCAGTCTGCCTTCTGTATTCCTGCAAGTAATCCAGATTCCTGCCAGTATAACCTACTAACCTGCAGAGCTTACAGTCAGATGCTGGGTGAGTAACTTCCTTTCTCTTTCCTCATTTTCTTCATCAGCAATGATAATACTCTCCTCTGACAAAATGCAGAGCTCAGAAGATACTACCCTTCTCAAGAACTATCCACAGTAACAAGGATCTTAAGCATCCCAGGTACATTAAGCTGATCCAGACAATTACACTTCCAGCTTCAGCCAAATCCAAGGAGACTATTTAACACAGATGCAGGGTAGGATTCATATCTGATTTTGCTTATACCAGTGAAACTAAGGTCCAGACCTGTTCCATTACAGTTAATTGCAGAAGTGCCACTGACTTAGACATCCAACTGGATGCCACATTGGATGCCTAATGAAAGACAGAACAATCAGCATTTGAAACCTGGCACTGGGTACCCATTGTGTGCAGAGGTGCAGAAATTTTAATCTCACAAGATATAATTTCACTTGGCTTCCTATCACCTTCAATTAAACTTCACCCACAAGTTTGTTTTCTGTGTTCTTGGGTTTTTTTGATTTTAAAGATAGAAACAAAACCCTTTCAAAAATGTGAGATTTGACCTCTTTTTAAAGGTTATTTATGTCCCATGAATTCTGCTTTTCCATAGATTTTTGATTTACTGCAGTGCTGACCTCTCACGAGTGGCTCATATGGGATATTATTTACCTGTCTATAACTCAAAATTTTAAAATACTCTTAATTTTAGCAATCTAGCACCCACCTGTTAGCAAATAGAACCGTCGTATCTACTGTTGGGGGTACTTGTGTACACAGTTTGACCAACAGAGAAGGGGATGGGCCAAGTTTTAGGAACCTATAATCTCAATAAAATACCAAAATATATTAGTCCTGCAAAATACAGGTTCCAGCAATAATCTGTTATCAGAGATGGATAGTAAGATGCATAGGATCGTAGAATCATTAGGGATCGGAAGGGACCTCTTCTTTACAGGGAGGGTAACAGAGCACTGGAACAGGCTGCCCAGGGGGGTTGTGGAGTCTCCTTCTCTGGAGAGGTTCCAGACCTGCCTGGCTGTGTTCCTGTGCGACTTGGTGTGGGTGATCCTGCTGTGGCAGGGGGATTGGACTAGCTGAACTTTTGAGGTCCCCTCTGATCCCTAATGATTCTATGATTAAATCAGTTACTGCAACTATCTGTGACATAAAACATTATAAACCTCAAGCTACAGCTACGCAAGAAGTGTGAAAGCAGCAATGCAGTCACAATTAAATTCGTCTTTTTAATAGGAATGAATATTAATGTACACTTTCCCCCCAATATTTACCCTGCTGTAATTGTTTTAGTGAACTAAAAAGGCATGACGTTCTAATTACATTGAGATAACTGTTGTTCACACTACAGGGATCCTTTGTTTAAGAGCATTTCTTGCCATGCTTTGAGAGCTGTGGGAGAAATACATTAAAATAAACAACATCCTGTGCTTCTGTTCACTGAAAGCAGCGAGCAAATAGGAAATAATATGTCTGACATTGTGGTCAAATTTAAAATTCATTGAAAATGGGGGATTGTTTTAATGTGTCAGATAATACTGCTCCATCTTGAACAAGCATGGAAAATGCATTAATAACTTGGAAAGGTTTAGCAATTATGAAAGAATTAAAGTGTGCCTACATGCATCATGGAGCAGTCTAAAAGACATGATTTTAATATCAGACTCTTATGGGGTCTACATATTTATAGAGTATGTATGCTTAGGGGGTATATATACATGTATAGGATGTATACACTTATAGGGGACATATATTTAATAGCAGACTCTTATCAGGTATACATGCTTATACTCTAATGGTAATTGCATTAATTGTATACTAGTAAATCAAATAGCTGTTATTTCTCCATTTAGAAAAATTCTACATCAGCTTAAACTGTGTGGTTTTATCCTTTCTCTTCTCAGTCGGTGGTGCCAAACAGCCGTGTGTAGTTAACAGCAATAACACAAACAATTATTCCTCTTCAGATGAAAACAGTCAGATACAGATATCAAGGAAATTAATGTTTTGAATGAATTCACGCCACCATCCCTCCAGCTTTGAAAACTGTCACAGTACAAACTTTCTCCCAACCGTAATCTCCCCAGAACAAAGGTGACATCCCCTTATTTAGTAAAGATTTCAGTTTCTATGTGCGACCGCCCACAAAGCATAATCCCATCAGTACCTGTGCATTACAGAGACTACAGAGAGAAAGCCAGTACTATGATTTGGTGAAATAACTGGCAGCACTGAAGAATGAACCAACCAATTATGCCCTGAAGCAACCAGCATGACTTTGAATAGAAATAAGGCATCACAGGGTTATTTAATACAATATTTCAAAGAGACCGTGACAATTTGCTCATCTTCTGCATGTATTCTGCGTTTTTATTGTACGGTGCAGGAGATTGTGTGTAAATAATTGTTGACACTTTATGCACACGGTGCATATATTCTGGAATACCATCATGATCAAAGGAGTTGCCTGGGCCACTGGAGATATTATGTGTCATTGATATACAGCTAGCAGAGAGAAAGCACCAACAAACCAACTCACTGGAAGTCTTCTATAGCTAATAATAACTGTCCTCCTGTCACCTCTAGAGGAAAAGAAGGTTAGAGCACAAAAAAATTGTACCTGCATTCTAGCTGGGGGACTCTTAGAAAGTATATTCTTTACAGCCTGGTCCCTTCTGCCACCTCTGATTTGCGATGTCCAGTGATGGCTTTTCAGATTTGCGATGTCCAGTGATGGCTTTTCAGATTTGCTGTTTGCAGGTCATGTTGTTGGAAATATTCTCACCCATAGAACTGTTGTTTTGATAAATTATCTATATTAATTTCCAATAGCAGTCATCTAGCTTTAACCATAGAGCCCTCATGTGAATATTATCTACTGAGTGACTCCCTGAACTTTAGAATCTAGGAAGGAATGGTCTACTGGTAGAGAAGACTGTGGAACACACTTCTGTATCTCCTCTTTCCTGAAGACTGCCACTTCAGTCAAATGGATTTAAACATTTCTAAGGGCAGAAGGGGACACCAGGATCATCTAATCTGAAATCCCATATTTAATCCTTCACTATGTAGCACATATAAAAGAGGACTGAAGCCTTCACCATGTGTCCTGCATTTTTCCTGTCCAATTTCAAGTAGCATATCAGCCCCATGACATCAGAGAAATTCCTATTTTTATGCAAAGGAACAGACATGGGTAGGGTTTATGCTGTCACCTAACCAGCATTAAGTAATAACTACTTGCCATATGCATTTCAATGACCTACCTACTAAATCTCACTGCCAGTCAAACAGATGGATGGGTCCTAGCCATCTCTTTGGAAGAGGATCATGTGTCTAGATAGGCATCTGACACAACTGTCATGTCATGTATTCTTTAATTGTCAGTGCTGAGGCAGTGAAGCAGAAATAAAGACAACATTTTTTGTGATGTTTATGATTCACGTAGCCAAATTGTGTTTCCATGATTCTTTACAACTATTTCCCTTCAGGCACCATTGAGTTGTTCAAGTGTCTCTGATGTCCACTTTTCTCTCAAAGTAAAGACTTAACAAGAGACTTAGCAACAGAACTAGCAATTTTTCTATTAAATGGACATGGACAAAGATTCATGTCCAGGTTTCCCTGTGTGTAAACAGAAGAGGGCAGACCCAGGCTGCAGTGTTTTCTGCATTAATACACCCCAAACATATCTTCTTAGGTCTTCCAATTAGCCTTTCTTAACTCCTGAGCTCATCTCAATGCCCAGGAATTCCAGGCTGCTAGTAAGTCTTGCTTTTGAAAAGGATTTTCTATTGTATTATTTTTCTTTGTTCAATCTGCATAATCCTAATACGAGAAATTTAACTTAGTTCCCCCTATTAGTCCTAAAGTCAATGCATTACAATTTCTTGAGTTCACTGAGGTCTCAAACCTTTTCTATCCTCTGCATCAAGGATTTCTCCTCTATTTCTCTTATTTTTGCAATTGTTTGGATTGGGTTTTTTGTTTTGTGAGACCTAAAGTTACCCCCACTCCCCCATGTAAAAAATTAACTGATAACTTAGTGATAGTCATGGGTTAATGTTTTAAACATTTACATTCCTACCCTTAAAACTTAGAACGAAGAAAATGGCTGTGGCTGTGAGTCAGCATCGTGTTATATTACTAATCAATGTGTGCTAAATCACTAAGAAATCATCTTTGAGGTAAAATAAGATGTGTGAGCTGCTCATTGAGGGAAAGTATTGTATTATGTGTTAAGGTGAAGAGCACTCTCAGCTAGAGGTAGCAAAAGAGTTTTTACAGGTTGACAGTGTTGTAAACAAGGCTAATTAGGGAAGAGGAGAATGTGCCAAAATGTGAGATGACTACTAACACAAGCAAGCTGGGGCTCAGCTAACAGACACAGCAGTTTCCAGTGGCCACCAATGCCATTTATACCCTAAAACTTATCCTGCTGCCTTCCTTCAACTTTTTTCCATCTTAGCTGTTGCTTTGAAAGTGCTCATCCAGAGTTTTCCAACCTAAAAACTGTTGAGTTGTATAAATCATAGAATCATAGACTCATAGAATCATTAGGGATCAGAAGGAACCTTGAAATATCATCTAGTCCAATCCCCCTGCCACAGCAGGATCCCCCAGACCAAGTCACACAGGAACACAGCCAGGCGGGGCTTGAACATCTCCAGAGAAAGAGACTCCACAACGCCCCTGGGCAGCCTGTTTCAAAGCTCCATTACTCTCCCTGGAAAGACACATCTTCCTTTATATGGAACCTCAAGTGTGTACATACTGGAAACAAAAAAAGAACTGTTTATTGAAATATTAGGGAAAACCAGTCTGTCTTCCTCTGACCATGAGAAATAGGGTGTCTTTATTTCACAATAAAGCTATTTCATCTATAAATTCACTTGATCAAGGAATGGTCAGACAATTGCATTGTTTCATTGGCTGAACATCCCTAAGTACATTATAATTTAGGTCTTGAGGTTTAATTAGCAGAGTACAGTTTGGGCAAATGAACAGCATGGAGGTGCCAAAACATTAAATCCTAAAAATAGGAGCCCATAAATCTTCCTGCTGTGGAGCACAATTGCAGCTGTACAGCATCTGATGGATTGAAAATGCTGCCTGAGAACAGCATTAAGATTCGCAGCAGCACAGGAACTTCACAGAACAAATTTCATAGGGCAGCAGGAATTTATCATCTTTGTTCAGTCAATGTAACTCACATCTCACTCACCAGAGCCCATAAAGGAGAGTGGGAAGCAAAGAGAGAAAGGCAAAGGAGAGGAAATGGATTGATATCAAACAGGGATTTTTTAAAGAGATTTATACATAAGCTACTTCGAAACTGCATTGCTTCTCAAGAAAGAAAGAAAATGTAAAATGAAAGAAGCATTAACTAGTGTATTGTTTTTATTTTGCACTATGTTTCATGACAGAGTGGTTTTTTTGAGGTGTTCTGTCAAAATACCGATTCCCAATCCTTTTCGAAGGAGTTAATGCAGTGTTTCCACTTGAAGAGAAGTGGATCTTAAAGCCATATGGTGCACTCTTACAGCAATCACCTTGGCAGTTCTTAGGACAGTAGCCAACACAAATGTTTTCTTCAGAAAGAGGATATAATATGATACTACCCGTTCTTTCTTGTTCTTCTTTGCTCTTTGCTTGAATCATGCAGCTTCATAAAGACTCCTTCTGAAGAGGGCAAGTTTCCTCTGTGTGATCAGCAAATAGAGGTACTGAGCCATCATGAGATTGGCTTTAAAATTACCATACAAGCCCAAGGCTAGAGAATACTTAGAGAGCATTGTCTACCACCACTCCCCTCTGAAGACCGAAAATAAGCATCTCTGGTCAGCTTCATTTACCCAGGTGGCAATATGGCTTCTATCAATGTTTCATCTCTGGGGCTGAGACTGGTTTTGAAGGTGCAAAGGTGGGAGAGAACCATGAACTTAAAGAAGGGGCTGAGGACGCGTGCAGGATATATCATGGGGTAAATAAAGATTACAAGGAGCAGATTCAGCCTTTGTATTGAGGTCAAACAACAGTAGCTCATCGTGTATTGGCTCTCCGGAGCACAAACACTCTCCTAAGAAATAGGCAGATTACTTTTGTATAGACAGGGGTCCCAGATGGAGACTTTCTGTTGAAACAGCAGTGCTGTGATCTTGGCAGTCCAGTGTTAACCAGCCTGTTAGCAGTGCAGAATTCACTGCACAGAGATGTGACAGATGATTACTGCAGTTCCTGTAAGAGAGCAGAAGCGGGCTGATATTGCAGTACAAAAGCAACTAGCTCAACATCAATATATGGCCTGAGAAACCCTTCACAAAGGACTTAAGGAAGAAGGGGTGGCCTTTACAGAGAGACTAAAGGCACAGTCTATCCCTTAATCCAGAGAAGCTTGGGTACCAAAATCTGTACTACCTGTGAAAACAGAAGCACAGTCAGCTGCTCGAAAGCTGTTGCATGGTTATCAAGCCCTTTTGAGAGGGAACAAGGACCAAACAACTTTCTCTGCATCATATCCAACATGGACAAGCCAGCATTGGCAGACCTACACTGTGCTCTGTTTTCCACTGTTCTGATGCCCTAGAAGACTTCTCCCATGTAAAGTGGACGGTGCATAGCCATGGCCTACCTCGTGTGATTTCTTAGACATGCTTGATTTGTGTGTCTTTTTCATTCACCTTTCCTTTTTTCCTTAATGAAGGGTAGTAGTGAGCTCATATTCTCAAGGACTTCTGTGAGCTGTACCAGGGGAATGACTTCTCCAAAAATGACTAAGGAAAATGTATTTACAATTCGAGAAGTTATAGGCAGGAACAGAGAGAAGTTCAAACCCTTAATTTTGCTGAGAGAACATCCTCTCACTTAATCTGATTCAAGTCTTTGTGGCTGTAACTGGTGTCTGACAGAAAAATCTGAGCTAAATAAATGAGTTCTCACTGCAAATTTCAGAGAGATTAGGGAGTTCTCAGCCTTTTTCTTAAGGAAACACTGCTTTTGGCTAATGTCTTAAAAGCTATCTCACAGTGATCGCAATAGGGGAAGACAGTGAAGGATTATGTGAAGGAAAGCATATGCATTCACTGGGGTTTAGTAACAAATGAGGCTTTTCTGCTATATATAAAAAATAAAAAGTGAGTCACGTGGCTGCTCTCTCTGCCCCAAATACAAGGTTGGAGCCATATCCCTCATGGAAGTTAGGGAGATATAGAATCACAAAATCATTAGAGATTGAAAGGGAACTCAAAAGATCATCCAATCCAATCCCCCTGCCACTGCAGCATCACCCAGACCAAGCTGCACAGGAACAGACCCAGGTAGGTCTGGAATGTCTCCAGAGAAGGAGACTCAACAATCCCCCTGGGATTGTTGTCGCAGTATTGCAGAAGAACCTCCTTCAATCTGCTAACCACCCCCTTCTGATCCCCCCCAGGATGCTGTTGGCCCTCTTGGCCAAAAGAGCACATTGCTGGCCACTAGGACCCCCAGGTCCCTGCACTGCTCTCCAACAGGTCAATGCCCACCCTCTTCTGGTCCCTGGGGTTGTTCTTGCCCAGATGCCAGACTCTTCCCCTGACCCTTGCTGTCCCTCATTCCATCTCTCTCTGCCCAGCTCTCCAGCCTGTCCAGGTCTCGCTGAATGGCAGCCCAGTCTGCTGGGGTGTCAGTGACACCATCCAGCTTTGTGTCATCAGCAAACTTGCTGACAGTGCCCCCTAATTCCTCATCCAAGTCACATATAGTTCTTCTAAATCTTTAAGACAACAGACAGTCTTTCTTTCTCCCCTGAGAGGTCATTTTACATGGAGGCTCTTCATACCTGCCTGGGAAGGAAAGACATGCAGACACAACACAGACCTGCCAACCTATCATTCTTGCAGGCATATTTTCAGTGTCAGCTAACTGGGTTGTATGAAACAGCTAGAGAACAGCCAGTGTGTGAGAGAGTCTGGTACATTGCACCTAAAATAGTACCTTACATTGTCAAAGAATGCAGACTGAGGACACTGTTAGTGAGTGATCACTGTGACCTGTGATGTAACGGCACTTCATTCCCAAATTTCCCTGGTTTAACTCACGCATTTAAAAGGACTATGAAATGTTGGGTTTCTGTCAAATGAACTCTTTGAACTTCTTTGGTTTATATCCCTGGAGATGTGTGTTTTGGGACAATGCACAGAACAGACACGCAACGGTCATTTTTCCATTTCACTAAATAGAAGGAGGGTATTTTCTGCTTTTTTAAAGAAATAAGGATAGCTAGCCATTTCCTTAACATTATATCATCTGCAGCTTGCAAGCTCTACTGCTGTGGTCTTCCTAAAGGACATTCCTAAGTGGGGAAAGAAACAGCTAATGTAGAACTCTCTTGTTAAAGAACAACCCCTTCCATCAGGTCCAAGTCATTGAGGCTTGTAGTTGTAGAGTTAACTTTTCATTCATTCACTGTTTTATGTGAGTGTGGGCTACAGTTTCTTTTCTGTTACCGAGGCTCATCAACCCCAGAGGCACTCAGGAACAATCTGTGAGTCATTCACACAAAACATAAAGCTAAAGCAGTGGCAGGTTGGAACAGTTCAGCCAATGTTTTCAAATAATGGCTTTTTCTGTCTTGTGTGGAATATCTCGTCTTCTCTCTCCCCTTCCTATTCTCAGTGTCCTTTGTGCATGAACACAAATGAAAAGACCAAAGTAAAACCAAAGAAAAATGGCAAGCACACTGCCTCTCATTCTGCTGTAACCCACTGCTTGACCAGCAGCCAGCACTGCGGCGATGCTCTGTGACTTGAGCTTTTTGAAGAAAAGTAGGTTAACACCCTTGCTATTATTAGCACCTCATCAGAAAGGACAGTAGAGCAATCAGAGAAGAAATGAGAGCAGGCTGGATGGGAGGTGTGGAAAGAGGAAAAAGGTGTCAGAGAATTGTTTGCTCCTTCTCTGAAAATCCTGTTGTTTTTCCTATTGGGCAGGAATTAAGAAGCCCTGATATTCTGTAATATTAATCATAGAATCATTAGGGATTGGAAGGGACCTAGAAAGATCATCCAGTCCAATCCCCCTGCCACAGCAGGATCACCCGGACCCAGTGGCACAGGAACACATCCAGGTGGGTCTGGAACGTCTCCAGACAAGGAGACTCCACAACCTCCCTGGGCAGCCTGTTCCAGTGTTCCCTGGGAGGGAGCTTACCCTGACTGGGAAGAAGTTCTGATATTTATGACTAAGTCACTACTGCCTGTAATTCCTCTGCAGAATTGAGGACAGACTCTATATTATGTCTTTATGAATATTGTTAGGGACACAATTTCCCCATCGTTCACATTTTGTTTGCGTTATGTTCAGGACAAGATGTTTGTTGGAGACTAAAAAGGAAGTACATTATTTCTCCTCCTTAATCCCACATCCTTTCTCCCTTCCTGTGAACCTCACATCCGAGTCATTTGTATCTGTGATAGCATGGCTTTGTCTGCTGAATTATCAGTTCATACGACATAACGTAGGACTGTAGGATAAATCCTGTAGCTGTCAGCTAGTCAAAGGTCAGGACTGACCTCTCAAACTCTGAAGGTAGAAGGCAAAAAAGCTGTTAGGCTGATAAATCCACAAGACCTGTACTGAGCAAAAAGAAGAGGCACAGTGTGATTTAAACAGTTCATTAACCAGCACCAACAGGCCTTGAGAACTCAAGAAGAAAATCATGAGCTATGGTCACAGCTTTATCAAAATCTCCTGCCTGGCTTTTCCCAATTAGATTGCTAATCCCTGATAGTTTTGAATAAAGGAAAGTTTGCCACAATGAGAAATCCACCAAGTCCAAAACAGAAACTTCAGGAGAAAAAAGACCACAGCAAAGACAAACTCGCAACCCTGACCTCCATCAGTCTGAGGCTGTGGCTCCTCGGACACAGGCAGCTGTTACTTCCATCCCATGGTACAGCTCTTTGCAGGAGTGTGAGATGAAGTAACAATGCAGTGCTTTGGCTAAAACAACTGTAGATAAAAGGAAGATGTTTTCTTTCTCTAGACCATTTGTTATCTTGACTCCTTGTGATGACCAGCAAAGCACTGCACAGGAACAGGGACCCTGTTGTTGTCAACAGAGACAACTGAGCCAACAGTGCTTCCCTGGCAAATCACAGAATCACAGAAAGTCAGGGGCTGGAAGGGACCTCTACACAGCTCCTCGTCCAAACCCCTGCCAGAGCAGGATCACCTACAGCAGGTCGTGCAGGGCTGCATCCAGGTGGGTTTTGAAAGTTTCCAGAGCAAGAGACTCCACCTCTCTGAGCAGCCTGTGCCAGGGCTCTGTCACACTCACAATAGAGAAGTTTTTTCATATGTTTATGTGAAATCTCCTCTGCTCCAGACACTGCCCCTTGTCCTGTCACTGGACACCACTGAGCAGAGCCTAGCTCCATCCTCCTGACACTCACCCTTTCCATATTTATAAACATTAATGGGGTCACCCCTCAGTCTCCTCCAAAATGAAGAGACTCAGCTCCCTCAACCCATCTTCATAAGGGCAAAGCTCCACTCTCTTCATCGTCCTTGTGGCTCTGCACTGGGCTCTTTCCAGCAGTTCCCTGTCCTTCTGGAACTGAGCGGCCCAGAACTGGACACAATATTCCAGATGCAGTCTCACCCCTTTTGATCCCCACCTCTCCAAGTTCATCAGTTTAAAGCCTGAGGGTCTGAACCTGACTCAGAGTGAGGAGGCAGCCTCCTTCTCTCTCGTGCACTCTTTTCCTGTGCTTTTGGGTTGCAGCCGTTTCGCCTCCTCAGCAAAGAGTCTCATGTCACGATCCACCAGGGTCCCTCTGCCTCGGTGACTGTGCTAAAATGTCCATGGAAGTACAGCTTGAGGGCTTAATCATCGATGTGGCAGAGATACAGTTCAGTAGAGGAATAGTGAGTGAACCTGCCAGGCTGGCTGGTCGCTTCGGTTTCTGGTGGAGACAGATATCTGCCAGAACAGAGACAAGAGGGATGCTGGAATCTGGCAAGTGGGACCTGGGGATGGAGAACAGGGCAGGCAAGGGAAGAAGCTACGGTGATGGATCCAAGCAGTTGGGAAGCACAGCTATGCTCTTTAAAAAGAACAGAGTGTAGGATGAGGTCAGCTGTGTAGTCTGAGCGCTCCCTGAGGGGGTGGCATAAGGATACCTTTCCTACATTCCCCCTGCCATTTCCCCTGCTTTAAGAAGAACTGAAGGTCCCAGAGCTGCATCACACCCTCCATGCATGTGAGCTTATGTGGTGCCTGAACACCTAAGCTCCACACAGGGGCATCAGTGCAGTGATGCAAGAGAAGTAAAAGCTGTGACACACAGGTTCACTCCTAACCCAGTGCTCCACAGGAGACTCCGCTGAATTCCGTGCAGCTGAAGGAACAGAGAAATGCAGTTCAATAATGGAGACACACCAATTCCATGTGAGACAGAGAGACACAGGGACTTCCAAAGCAGGGTTCACCACAGAAGAAAGCACATAATGGCACCACATCCTAAATCCTTTTATTATTCTGTCAGGCAATGGGGCGAGCTGAATGAACTTTGGGGCATGGAGCTGAACTAATGAGGGCTCCAAAATTCCTTGTCCCTTCGGTAAACTTCAACTGTCAGACTCTTTCTTTTATTGCGGGTGGTTTTGTTTTGCTGTAGGATTTCTGCGTACATTCTATCTCATAATCAATAGTTACACTTTGCTGAAGAAAAAGAATAAACACTACATGCTTTAGGGAATAAAGTAGTTTGAGCAGAATCGTTGAGCAAAATGGAAATTCCAGCTGCTCAGCTTGTGCCTGTGAATCCATAGCAATAAAGTTATCCAACTGTAGGCACTCTCAGCTCGCCTCAAGACTTGCTCTTTGCATATGTATATACATAAAATGGAATCAATGAACCCACACATTTTGGGGCTGGAAGAGGTTTATCTCCTCACAAAAGATGATTAGCATGGTATCAGTCTTTCTAGGACTGATACACAAAGTACTGTGTTGTCGGGCATCGTGACATAACACCGTTAACTACTTGCATGAGTCCCTGCAGGGCCAACTCGTCTGTCAGGATCCCAAATCGGTATTAGTAGCAAACACTCAGATTGGATGCTCCACTGTCTTAAGGTTGAAATTGATTTCCACATAGTAAAACATCAATGCCAGCTTCAAACTGCTTCCCATAAAACTTCTCTACTGTGACGCTTCATTCTTTAAGAATGAAATAGGGTGTGAGGAGAAGGGTTCTTAGCTTTATGTACTGCATTTGTCAGATTCACTTTCTGAACACTTTTAATACCAACTTTCTCCATGTGACTGTGGTTTTCCACGCTCTCAAAATTCAACAGCATTTATGTAGACTTGAAGGAATGCAGCCTGAATTTTGCAACTCGCTGTGAGGTAGATCTTTTTTGCAGTCTTCTTTTGTTCTTTAGAAGTGCACAGGAATTATTCAACCCATGCACTGACACTTCTTAGAGTTCATCTCCTGACTAAACACTTGATTCCAAAGGATTGTGAAGCCTTGAAAAAGTAGATGAACTTCATTCACGTCTACTACATAGAAATAAGTTGAGCCCAGAGCAGCAGCTGATGGATAAACATTAAGGTACATTTGTAGTTAGCCAGATAAGCCTTTAGAGGAGCTGTCACTAGCTCACCTCTTCTTTCTTCACGAAATCCAGCTCTGTAGATGGACTTCATGTCCTGTAATGAATGGGACAAATGATAACATCTACATTGCTGCAAGGGAGATGGACATTAGACATCAGAAATTGTTTCTAATGGGTCAGATTCTGTGGAGAAATTTTGGAGTCACTGCTGCTGGAGGTCTTCAGTCGGAGTCTACAGGAACATGCCAAGACTGACAGACACACAGCTAATCCTGCCATGGAACACACACGGGTGAGCTGCAATCCCTAGGGCTTGATTCTATGCCCATGTACCACAAGCAGAACAGGGATTCAGCCCCCTCCATACTGCTTGTTTTCAGACAAAGAGGCAAGGACAAGGATAGGTGGGAGGTAGGGTGCTGTGTTGATGCCTCTCAACTGACAAAGGAGTATGGAAAATCGAAATGGTAGTTTACACAGCCTATACCCATTTTGTTCCAGAACATTTGTCTTTTAAGAGGGCATTTGTGTTAGAATCCTATAAACAGTGGTCACATACTTTTACTAAAAATAATGCATTTGGCCTTATAATCTGACATTGCAATCTCTAAACACAGAATCATACAACCATTATGGATCAGAAGGGACCTCGAAAGATCATGCAGACCAATCCCCCTGCCACAGCAGGATCACCTAGACAAAGGGGCACAGGAACATATCCAAGTGGGTCTGGAACACCTCCAGAGAAGGAGACTCCACAACCCCCCTGGGCAGCCTGTTCCAATGCTCTGTTACCCTCCCTGGGAAGAAGGTCCTTCTGATATTGATAGGGACCCTCCGCTGTTCCAGCTGGCACCCAGTGTCCCTTGTGAAACCAGTTAAGCACCAGAAGGTGTGCTGAGGCATTGCACAGTCTGTTTTTGGATGCTTTCAAGACTCAGCTGAAAAGGGCTAGTTACTGGTTATAGCACCTTCTGAAAGCCAAACTGTCAGAATGTTCCAAGGGCTGCAGTGTTTTGCCAGATCAACATGCACAAGTGTACATGGTCCCCAGGCTCCCACCACTTGACAGTACTCCAGAAAAAGCATTTTGTGATAGAAAGAGCTGTAGTGATTTAGATTGGCCGATGTTCTGTGAATGGAAGTAAGGGAGAGCAGAGCAAACTTAGTAATTCAATAGCATATTAGAGGCACTGAGGCAAGTAAAGGAGATTCAAGATGTGTCAAAGAGAAGAAACCAAAGCAAAAGCAATGTGGATGTATAATGATTCAATTAATAATGACCCTTTAAAGGGACAGAGGAGCTATAAACTTTCAGTAATGCAAAGCAGATCCAAGATTGACAAAGCAAAGGAGAAACTGAACAAAAGAAGAGGAACAGCTACTATCTACAAGTGTAACAGGAACCTCAGAAGAGATGGGAAAGCAAATGACCAAGTCAGAACAGAGAAGAAACAGGTAACAGCTGTCAACACCTGCTTTAAGTCCTACTCTAACAGCATCCAGGTCCTTCTCTTTAGGACACCGGGAACTTCTATTTATCCATGATTCTAGCTCATTGCTTGCTATAAAATTATACATTGAAGTGGATTTCTCCTAGATTTTCTCAGTATGTTCAATACATATTTTTTAAAATCGTTAAAAATCAGGCAGGATGTTATGCCCATATTTCCAGCCTGTGTCATACAAAAGCCATCTCAAGAAGATGTATTCTTGCACCCTTGAAAGAGTTAAGGCTTTCTTAGCAGCCTGTAGAGCTTTTAAAATGATAATTAAAGAGTTTCAAGGTTGATTACCGCTTGACCTCTATGAAATCCTCAGCAGAAACAGTGCTGCTCAGAGTCTGTAAGGGCAGCAGAATGCAATCTCAGTACAAAGAGCTAATCTCTGGTTGTTTTATAATCCAATACCAGAAAGAAAAGCTGATAGTGAAATAAGTGTCTGAAGATTATATTCCCACTCAAAGCTTTTGAAACGTGTGCTGAAAATTAAGCATGATTGGGTTCTTTGACTTAAGCATCTGCTTGAGCTTAGAAACACATACATCACAGGAAGTCCGTCAGGCCCATGTGATTTCCCACTTCAGTGCAGTTCATTGATACAACCGAATGATTAAATCCTTTGCTGTCAAAGGGATAATTGGAGAGTGTATCATGAACTAAGATCAAAAGTATTTGGGTGATGCAGCAATCTCTGTTAGTTTTACAGTATTCTAAGAGACACTTTGTAAGAAAGCATTTTCTTTGTGATCATTGGGATGCACAGTTGTTAGTGACCTGACTGTTTGCTAGAACAAAAGAACCAAGCTGTTATCTTCAAGTTGTTCACCAGCAGAGATATGTGCCCGAGCAACTCATGCTGTAAAGTGTCAAAAATAAAAATAAACATCTCAAAATGTACCAAAAAAAAGATAGCAAGATGAATCTGTTCAATCAGTGGGGACCTACCACAGGAAAAAAGATATCCTGTGGTATTAAAGCGTAAGAAGGAATGGTTTATTGGTTCATTGATGCACGTAAATGAGAGCATGCCAAGGCACAGAGATGATATCAAGGTGACTGTGTTTTCCAGTAATGGGTGAAATGGTCCCTCTGTAATCTCTGCAGTCTTCTGGGGTATTTCTGTGTAAAGCAGATGATAAATATCATCAGCGTTTGATGCTTTGCTTCCAGGAGGATGCAATTATGTCAGCTCCTCAGCCATGTGAACTCATCTTCACCCATGCATTGTTTCCAACGCGTGGGACCAGAGCTGCCCAGGGAATTTTTGTAACGGAGTAAACCAACCTGCCATGCTAAACCACACATGGATATATTAACAAATGGAAACGTCAGGCTCTGTCACTCTGCTTAGAAGTTTTCTCTAAGTATTATTGAAACCCACATGAAAAGTGGTTTGATAGCAGCTGGTTACAGTGATCCTGCTGTGGCAGGGGGATTGGACCAGATGATTTTTCGAGTGCCCATTCCCATCCCTAATGATTCTGTGATTCTGTGAGTTTTACCCCCCAATTACAGATGTTTAGAAAGTCTACCGGTCTGCAAACACTAAACAAAGCAGGCTTTTTATTATTGGTAGTCTTAATACTTCTTATTAACTTTTAGAAATCAAACAAGGTGGAAAACACATTACGCAATATATAACACCTTGAGACTTCACAGGGAACAGTCTTCATTAGGCCACCCCAGACAGGTTAGCATCAATGATTTAGGGTCATACCGACTTGTTTACATTAAAACGTCTGTAAAAAAAATTGTTTGTGTTAAAAAACAACTGATGTTAATGATTTAGTCACCTACTGCTTCCATTAAATCCTCCTTCTTTTCAGGGGATGCATACAAATTTTTGTTTCTCTCTACTCAAATATAAGAGGCAATTTGTTTCTCCCGCACTCCAAGCTGGCTCAGGTTTCTGGCCTGTTCTCAGCACCATCACACAAGCACATCCCAGATTTTCTCCTTGTTTTCCTGACTTTTCCTGCCAGTGGTTTCATGCTTACTTGTTTGTTTCTTCCTGACAGATAGAACGCAGACTTGAAGCTGCCACGTTGCAGCCCAGGAGCCTTAGCCTGACAGGCTCATAGGGAAGCTGCAATTTTCAGAGCACATTGACCAGGGATTTCTAACAGAGAGCAAACACAAAGGTACCCTGTGGCAGAAGTCCTACAGTACTTTCAGGAGCATTGGAAACTTTGTGGAAATGTCAGCACTGTGCTACAGCTTCAACAATGACACCTGGTAGCCCAAAGTGAAGAGCACAACTTTGTTTTGAACTGTGCTGTTTCTTGGACAATGTGGAAGTTTCTCAAAGAGTTAGTTCCCTCTTTGAGAGCAGTAGTAGTTCCCTCCACCCTTATCAGGCCGCATCTGAGAGTAGACAGTAGAAAGGGTAGTTTTGTCTGCCTTGGTGAGGCCACATCTGAAGTACTGTATCCAGTTCCGTAGTCCCCAACTCAAGATGTGTTCCTGTTTGATTTGCTCCAGGTGATCCTGCTGTGGCAGAGGGATTGGAATAGATGATCTTTCAAGGTTGCTTCTGATCCCTAATGATTCTATTATATAGATCAGGAGAAACAAGAAGGAAGGGGGTATTCATTTGTCACCCCAAATAACCGTTACGTGTGATGGACCCTGGTTTTCCTGGAAATGGTGAATCCCAGTCGACTGATGGGAAGCAGTGAAAAGATTCCTTGTTTTCCTTTGCTTGTGTGCAGTTTTGCATCACCTATTAAACTGTCTTTCACCCGAGAGTTTTCTTACTTTTACTCTTCCAATTGCCTTACCAGGGCAGGGACTGAGTGGGTGGCTGCTGGTTGGGGTTATACTAAGTCAGGTAGGAGAGTTCTGTTTGCAGCCATCCAGCAGGAAGCATTTGCTGGAGGTTTTGTTGAATATCTTAGAGAGTGTAGCAGTCTGACTTACCTGGATCTTTTCAGGCCAAAAGTGTTAGGTGTGGAGTTTATTCACACAGAAAACTAATCCACCAGTCTAGTGTAGAATATTGTGTGGGGAAAAAAATCTATCAATCAGGGAGGCAAATAAACTGGGCAGATGTGCACAGCAGCGCCAGCAGTATGGAGAGGTCATTGGGGAGCCCACATAAACTATGGAAAAACAGAGGATGTTTGTTTCTTGAGCATAATCTTCCTTAAACATCAATTACTTATTCTCTGATAGGTTGTCCATGCAGACTAAGATAAAGTTTAGCTTTATCAGGCTGATGATTGAAGCAGATTGTTCAGAAGAGTCATCTTTGTTAGCAAGGCACATAGAAGTAAAATAGCCCATCCCACCCAGATTACAATTAATATTAGAAACTAGCAAATATGGAAACAGCCAAACATCCTTCTACTACTGATGCAAGATGTCCCTTGAAATGAAAATTCAGGGGAAAGAGGGAGAGAAAGGAAGAAAGAGAATGTAAATGCTGCAAAATATAATCTGCCGTTGGGTAGTTCAGAGACAGTTATTCCTGACAGACTGGCAGTTTAATTTTACATGCAAGCTAGAGCAAGCTTTGTAATAAATAAATAAACTGGAGCTTGATTACTTGCTGCACACCCTAATTTGATTTGGAATTTTAGAAGGAAAATGTCCTCTTTTAGTATTTTGTTAGTGTCTTGCTGTTGATGCCAGGACTAATTTGATAAATAATTATTGCCTTGCTTTTTTCAAATGAATGTGTCATGTACAGACTTGGGTGATGCAGTAATACAAGCCTCACAAAGCTTGAACTCAAAGTAACTGCCCTAGATCCAAATCAGCATGAAACACATAGCCCAGGAAAGCATCCTGAGGTATAAACACGTCTTCCAGCGTTGGTAGAGAGCCGGGGTATACAGCTTATCCTAAAGTTCAAATGCTTCTGAGATGTGCACAAAGAAACCAAGAGACAAGTGACATTTTATGTAACATCAGTATGTTTTTAGTAGGAAGTTGGAGCTCTGTGGGACACATTTCCTTCATGCACTCCAGGTAACATGTTGACAGCTGCATGAGAACAGCGAAAGCATCACATCTGCTGAAGAGCAGGTTTTAGGTTTCTGAAAGGTTTTGGTTTTCTCGTATTGCACAACCAGAAGGTGGATCTGAAACATTGCCACCTCAGTTTTCTGCTGCGCCTGTCACAGCACTGTTGCACTTCAGTTTCAGGCTCTTTGAAATCTTTAAAGTCTCTGGAGCTGGAGCCTGCCATTTGTAAAAGATGCAAGCTTTCCTCCACCTCAGAGGTGGCAGCTGCCAGGAAAAGGCTAATAGCTTTTGCAAGCAAAGGAAAGCCTCTGATGTTTTCTCAGACAAGAAACTAGACTGAAGCTACCCATAACCAAGTGAGCACAGAACTGTTGGTTTCAGCTTTTCCCAGGGTTTTAGGAAGAAACACCTACAGTTTGCTGGGAGCTGATTTTCCAAAATAAGTAACAACTTACCTTGGATGAGGCTCTATCCCCATCATTTCTTTATTCCAACCATAACTGTCTCAACAATAAAGCCAGCGGGAGGAATACATGCTGGGGATTCAGCCCCTGCAAATCATAGCACAGCTTAAACTCCCAGTTTGGGCAATGTTGCAGGAAAATGCCCTGACAGTGATGAGGTGGCCACTCGCTCTGCCTGTGGGCTTTCACTGCAGGGAGACTCCTCTCAGCAGAGAGAAGTAACTTCTTAAACTACACCACATATTGGCTCAGTAAGAGCAAGTTAATAGTCCATAGCTGTTCTCTTCTTTATGTTTAAAAAAAACCAGTATCATTTTTCTACACAAATTAAGATCTAAGTCCATTACAATCTAACGGTGGGAATGCTGGAATTGGTTTTTATCAGAATGCTGTTGAATTTGTGCGTTTGCTGGTACAAAGCAGAAAAACCAAGACCAAAGTGTGTGGTGCATTGCATGTGTATCTGTTTTCTTCTCCCTTTCGGGTTGTCAGAAAATGTTTACTGCCTTTACACTACATTATGTCAACTTTTCTTCTTTGCCAGACTGTTTAAACCACAGAAGTCCATAGAACCTAGTCTGAGTTACTCTGGTTTAGACTTGGTAAGGTCTTATGCAGTCTGATCTAAAGCTCAGCTTAGTTTGTCCCAGAGCTTTCTGAGGAAGAAAGCTTCTCTTTTGTTTTCCAGCATGGATAACTGCCAAACAGTGTCCAGATATATGAACTAAAACTCGAAAGAGAAAAACTCTTACAGCTTTTACTTCACTTACAATAATAGCAAACGCTGTTACTGCTGCAGTTTTAATGTATGAACACCTTTCTCCGGGGTGTGTTATAAAACCACCCAAAGTTATTACAGGAATAGCTGTATACTGCTGATTCTTAATTGCTAAGGGTGAATGCTTCACTTCAGGAAAGGACTTTAAACCAAACCACTTTTATTTCCTCCAGACATCTTGCTACACCTAAGAGCCATTCACAGTCTGGGGATGTTCTTTTTTTGGAAACAGAATTTAACATCATCTTTGGGCTACATACATGAAGAACTTCCCTCCGCTATTAAAAAGCACCTGTACTTCCCTTTTTTAATTTAAGTTGCTCTTTCCAGCTGAGGCTGTTCCCCATGCTTAGTCATTCCGCAACTGGAATTGGTTCTGGTAACGACACTTGGGTTTCTAAGTTAATTTGTTCATTTTGGTTCCACAAGACTCGTGAGCAGTCTGTGGCTAAAAGGTGCTTTCTTCTTTTTTTTCTTTAACTTTCCTAATTTGTCAAGAGTCAGAGGATGTAATTTAGCCAGTAACTGGTCATCTTCATCTCTTTCATTAAAAGGCTCAAGTGGCTTTTACACAAACAGCATTTTAAAAGGCAGTCATGGGGTTCTGAATCCTTACTGCATGGATGTTTATTTCTCTTCGTGATGTAAAATACATTTCTGTAAAGCTGAGGTTTGTGTATTCAAAAGTAGAACTAATCTGAGTCTTTCAATAACTTGCAAGTTTCAGGCTTTCTGTTGTGCAAATGTTTCTTTGAGTTGTAACGCTGTGTTTTTCCTGATTATTTAAATCTTGAATCTTTCAATCTGCTTCAGGGTAGGGAGGCCCTGAAGAGGGATTTGGTCAGGCGGGAGCAATGAGCTGAGGCCAGTGGGATGAGGTTTAACAAGGCCAAGTGTCAGGTCATGCACTTCTGTCACAGCAACCCCCAGCAGCTACAGGAGAGCTGCCTGGTGGAAAAGGACCTGGGGGTGTTGGTTGGCAGTGGATGACCATGAGCCAGCAGGGTGCCCAGGCGCTCAAGGCTAACAGCATCCTGGTCTGGATCAGGAACAGTGTAACCAGCAGGAGGAGGGAGGTGATGGTGCCCCCATAGTCAGCATCTTGAATCCTCTGGCCAGTTTTGGGTGCCACAGTATCACAAGGACATTGAGGCACTGAAGCAGGGCCAGAGAAGGGGAACAAGGCTGCTGAGAGGTCTGGAAAACAGGCCTTATAAAGAGCAGCTGAGGGAACTGGAGTTGTTTAGTCTAGAGAAGAGGGGACTAAGAGACCTTATAGCTCCTTACAGCTACCTAAAACAAGGTTGTAGTGAAACTGGTACTGGTGTCTTCTCCCAAATTACTAATGATAGAATGAGGGGAAATGATCTCAAGTTGTGCTAGGGGAGGTTTAGGTTAGATCGTAGGAAGAAGTTCTTTACTGAGAGAGTAGCTGAGCACTGGAACAGGCTGCCTAAAGAGGCTGTAGAGTCACCACCCTTGGAGTTGTTTAACAACCAATTAGATAGAGCACTTGAAGCCATGGTCTAGGGGTTAAGGACACGTTGGGAAGAGGGCTAGACTTGATGATCCTGGAGGTGCTTTACAGCCATGCTGATTCTATGATTCCATGATCTGTTCATCATGGATACTAGCAATAAGACTGCATTAGACGATGAAAAATAATAAAATAACAAGAAATGCTGAAACAACTGGTCCAGTCTTGAAAGGAAAACTGTTCTAAATAGTATTTATCATTTTGATTTTCTTTCCATTTATTGATAACATGATCTATTTACTGTAAGTCTTCAAGGAACAGCTACAGACACCAGGCATACAAGTACCACTGACAAACTGTGACCAATTGTTTTCCCACAAAAAACCCACAAGAGATCCTGTGCTGTGTCCTTACTCTTAGCAAATGTCTTACTCTTCAGCCTGGAGAGAAGCTGGGGGAGATCTCGCATCCCACAACACATAAAATCCATGCATTCATTTTATCATTGTGTATTCTTGTCTGTGTTGCTTTTGCTTACTCATCTGTCCATTTTTCTCCTTACCTGGTTTCACACATCACCTACATCAATAGGCTCCGGTTTCTTCCAGCTCACCAACTTGACCTCTTCACTTTATCACTAAACTCCTTTTTTTTCCCCCCATTCTTTTACTACCTGTTCCAGATCATTGCCCACATGCTCTGGCTTGCTTGCTTGCTTTGCACTAAAGCTGTGTTCTGCAGCTCTGATTTGGTTAAATTCCACACCTCCTGGCTGCCTGCTTCATTGTCCCGCACACTTTGTATTTTACTGAACCTTCATCTCTGAGTTTCTTTCAGCCTTATTTTCTACCCTCTGTGTGTCAAACTAACAGTGAATTAATCAAAGTTGCATAGGGACTTGGGGTTAGGATGTTGGGATTTGGTTTATTTTATTTTGGAGGTTTTTTGGGGTATGGGGTTGATTTCTTCCCTTTGTTTCTGCTTTTTACTAGACTTTCAAGTTTTGCTTTTGCTTCTCTGCTAAGGAAATATTTTTACTGTGCAGGCTGCTATAGTTAATACTTCTTATGATGTAATGCTAATTAATATGAAGACCACGTACAGCAGATGTCTGTCCCTGTTCTTAATTTCAAGTAATTTTCAAACGAGGAACAGTAAATTAAACAGGAGTAAAGGCTGTGAAGGGAACTGCAGAGCAGAGCCAGGCTCCACCATAATAAAAAAACTACTACATGAGTCTTGAAAGAAGCCATTGGCAGATATTCAACAGAGCATCACCTAGCCGTACAAGCTAGGAAAAAAAGAAAGACAATGAGTTCTTGATTTTGAAAATTTCCTAAACAGAGGTGAATTAATAACAACTCACGGAATTCTCAGTAGCAGCTGCGTCTCCCAAAGCTAAACTACAATGCACCATGGTCTTTGCAATATTTTGAATGCTGGTGATGCTGCAGGCAGTGGATGCCAAGAAAGGAAATGAGATAATCATCTTGAGGGGAAACAGAAAAAGTCTCCTTGTACCGTGGAGCTTGCCTGAGCAGCAGATGCAGGTTTATCTGAGACGTTGAACTACCTGCTGTTTGTTTTTCCTGCTCTGCTCAAGAAACCTGCACTTTGTGTTTATTTTCTGTAAATAAGATTACACAAAATTATATACCTCACTTCTATAATCTATTTTTCACCTTAACAGGGACAACTTTCCCAGGCAGTGTTGGCTAACTGCTTCAGCGAAATAGGTAATAGCATGGATTTGTAGTGCAAATTTAAAGGAAGTGACAAAAGTTTATTTGAACGATAGAGTACAGTAGATGCCACCCGTAAATCAGTGCTTTACATTCACAGGGCTGTGCATGTAGACACCAACCTGTCTCCAGCTGCTATTTAGTTGTTCTTACAATACAGTATTTATTTAAAGGAAAAAATAACATTTTCTAGAAACCTTCTTAGGGAGTCCTAGTTATCCTAACCAAGTTGTGAATAGGAAAGAGAATGCTGCTCTCATATAATGAGAAGGGCAATATTTATGCTTGCCTACGAAAAACTGACCCACAGGGCTTTGAACTAATGTGGTCTAAAGTTTCCTAAGAGTACTGCTACATTTGTCTTGTATCCACAAAATACTTAACAGCTTCATGCTTCATCATAAAGGCTTTTACATGGAAAATAGTTAAATCCAAACTCATTAGGACTGCAGCAAGCTTGCATGAAAAATCACATCTGTACACTTGTAGAAAGGTTTATCCTTGCGGGGTTAGTGAGGTAGACTGTAAGCAACAGCAACCAACCTGACTCTAGAATGTCTTCTCCTGTTGGTGCTGGTCAAGTGATGCATGCTATTGCTGTTCTACCACACTGCTTGAAAACTGGAATATTTATTCAGATTTTTAGGCATTTTGAACAAATACCAAGCACTTCACCCCAGTTTACATAAAATACTACACTGGCATTGTTTTTTTCTCTTACAGAACGCTGCATTTTTTGGAAAGCTATTTTGAGCAATCAGATATGTAAGACTGAATGGCTCAACTCAATCAAAAATGTCATTTTTCTAAACCAGTTTTATCACAAGATGATGCATTCTCATGCAATTATAATGATCTCTAAGCAACTCCATTATCATCTTAAAAAAATAAGTACTGTGACACTATGGTAATGTAAGGTCTCCAACAAAAACCCATTTAGTTGCAGACACTCCCATAGAGATCTCTCCTTTCCACTTGATTTCAGTGTGGTCCCTTTGCATTGTGAATAATTCCCAGTTACGCCAAGTAATTGTTCACCCATTCCCATTAGCAACCAACTACAGTCCTTGTGATTGCTGCACACAAGTGAATTGTCCAACTCACACTCAGTGGTTTTCACCATCTGTAGCAATGAATAGAGACAAGCAAAAATGTTATCTTTGTGGTTTATTTACAGGGGCAAGCAAGGAGCTATGAAAGGAAAATATTCACCATGAAGGCATACATGGTGATGATCATTAGTGCTAAGTGACAGCTTTGTCCAAGTGAGGATGAGAAGAAAGTCAAACAAATCTGTCAGGATTTGGTCTGTTATTATAAGTAGGAATCACAAAAATCTCATGGTAAATAGATGATATTTTCCCCTTCTGATTATTATTTGTTGGTTTGAGGTTTTTAAAATATTAACATTGATGTATTACCTTACACCATCTTTCACTTTAAGCAGAGAAACCATTCATTTCCTTCATTTTCTGGGTTTTTTTTTGTTTAAGGATTTTAATCTTAGGTGTTCTGTGCTTTTACAGTACTGAACTAGACATTACTGCTGGAAGCAATTAGCAGCAACTGAAAAAGTCACTTCATTTTTACAAGAGATGAATGAGTTGCCATCTATTTGATAAAAATCTAATCTGAAAAGCCACTCAGATTTTTGCAGTACTTCATCGGCTGGCTTTTGATGTTTTGTGTATCTTTTGTTGACTTTGACAGGTTGCAGAGATAAGCTCATGAGAACCTCATGCAGTTCAGCAAGTGCAAGGTCCTGCACATGGCTTGTGGCAATCTCAAGCACAAATACAGGCTGCACAGAGTATGGATTGAAAGCAGCCCCTGATAAGGACTAGGTGGTGTTGATGGATGAGAAACCCAGCATTACCTAGCAATGTGCACTCACAGACCAGAAAGCCAGTCACATCCTGAGCTGCATCAAAAAAGTGTGGCCATCAGGTCAAGGGGGGTGATCCTGCCACTCTACTCCACTCTTGTGGGATCATACTTTGAGTACTGTGTCCAGTCCTGGGATTCCCCAACATTAGGACATGGACCTGTTGGAGCAATTCCAGAGGAGAGAGAGACACAAAGATACCAGTAGGCTGAAGCAGATCTCCCATGAAGGCAGGCTGAGAGAGTTAGGGTTGTTCAGCTTGTGGAGAAGGCGGCTCTGGGGAAATCTTATAGTAGTTTTCCAGTACCTAAAGTGGGCTACAGGAAAGCTGGGGAGGGATTTTTCACAAAGGCAGGTAGTGATAAGATGATCGAACTGAAATAGAAAGTGTTAGATTAGATGTGAGGAGGAAGGTCTTCACTATGAGGATGGCAAGGCATAGACACTGGTTGCCCAAGGAAGCTTTAAATGCTCCACCATTAAATGTGTTCAAGGCTAAGCTGGACGGGGCTTTGAGCAGCTTGGTCTAGTGGAACGTGCCCTGGTTGGGAACTAGGTGATCTGGTCAAGCAACCTCCTGAGACCTGACTTCAGAGCACTAAAAAAATCCACCCTTGCAGTTTATTCTCTCTTCTGTAGGAGTCGCTAAGAGCTTGTTCTTTCCCCATGCTGCTTGTTCTGGGTACCTGACTATCATCTGAGCTTTCTGCCCATGGCCTCTGTAGCTTTCCAGGATCTCCTTTTGAAGAGAGCAGATAAAACAAGTTTCCAGACGCTGCCATAGCTGTACTGGTTACAGTTCTAACGTCTGGACTACAAAAAGCCACTTCATAACAGCAAGCAATACCCACAGTGGGCTGAATAAATGCAACTTCCTAGCTCAGAAGGCTTTTCCAGCCTCAATAATTCTGTAATTCCGTGCCATTCCTTTTTGTGTCATCGGCTGGATTGTTCAGATAAAAAACAAAATAGCACATAGTCACAGACAGAAAACACTTTAATGAAGTCATTTTACTGTTGAAAGTGCTTGTTGTTGTTGATTCCTATTGTTTACCTCCCCCAGAAGGTCTTCTTGACTGCAAATTCAGAGGTGAGTGTTTATGCTGAGGGTGAACAAAAGACAGTTTCAGTTTTCAGATGCTCACATCTCTTGCAGACTAAGAGCCCAAGCCAGCAAAATACGTTGTTCTGTAGCAGCAGCTATTGTCCTCAGCAGTGTTGCTGAAACAATCCCATCGTCCTTGCACAGCTGTGCTGAGTGCTACTTGCCCTCCAGCTGAGGGCATCAGTGCTTTCTTGTCTGCTGGAGACTTTTTTCCTTTAGGTTTACCTACCTATTCCTGATAATCATCCACAAGCTTGTCAGATACTGGTGACAACGCACGCCCCACTGCAGGAAAGAGACACCACACATCCTTGCCTTCTCAGTATGCAGGTTCCCTGGGGATGATGACAACACTGAGACAGAGTGAGGGATGTCTCTGATGACAAATGTCTCGGTGAAGAAAGGCAATATATTTCATGGCTTCTGCACAGATAAGGTAGCTGTGCTTCTGTTTTGTTGCCAAATTTATGCTAGCTGCAGCTTGAACTCTGTTTAAGAGTTGCTTTTCTAAGTAAGATAGGTCTCAGTATTTTTAAAAAATACAGAATATACACAATCTTTAGTGCTTCTTGACCAGCTGTTGTGGGTCACTGAGCAAATTACCTCTTCTTTTCCTTATGCTGCAGCCTGAGATCGTAGCATATTCCATGGCCTATTTCTTGGATTAAATATATGACCTTAAATGGTGAGGAAATGATATATTTCTCTGGTAATCTTAAGATTTGCTGTACACTGAACCAGAATCGGAACAATTTTTCTTCCTTACAGATGATAACTCTCATCAATCTTCTGCAGATAGACAAATGAAAATCTAAGGTGTGATCCATGCATAAAATTGTAGCCACAGGTTACTAGCAAAAAAACCCTTTAAATTCAGCTGACTGAAACCTTGTGCCTTCTTCACTAATAGAAGCTTTCTCACTGCTGTACCTGTGATGCTGACAAGCCAAAAGCTAAGCCTCTGGGCTTGTTTCTGTAACTGCTTTTGAAAGGAAAATGGTAAACAATATCTGTAATGCCATTGTGGTCACAAGTGCTGTCAGCAATGAAGAGAATTATACACAAATGTGGTGTGTGGTTCTAAGAAATTTATGCTGTTTTAAGAATCCCTTCCTTTCTGCTCAGAAGGTACTGGCAGGCTTAACCCTCTCCTACTCTATGTGCCCTCTCATATGGTTTAAAACTAGGTATTATCAATGTCTACCACGCCATCATCAAGCTTTGCATTTCCCAGCAGACACTCCAGCATCTTCAGGATATCTGAAAATTCAGTTGCTTTTGAAAGAGATGTGAGGGTTTCATTCTTCCATCTTTCTCTATACCTCTCTCAGGTCTATTCCCCTCCTCTCCTTTCCCACCTGTCCTCCAGATGCAGCTGCTGTGTCCTGGGGTCTGATTCCATTTTGTAATAATTATCATAGAATAACAGAATCATCAAGGTTGGAAAAGACCTTCAAGATCATCAAGTCAAACTGTCCTCCCTACACACACTAACCACTAAACCCACTCCCAGAACACCACATCCACCATTTTTTAATCCCTCCAGAGACAGTGCCTCCAGCCCCTCCCTGGGCAGCCTGTTCCAAGGCCTCCCCACTCTTCTTGGAAGAAGATTTTCCTAAGATCCAATCTGAGCCTCCCCTGGCACAACCTGACCCCAGTTCCTCTTGTCTTGTCACCAGTCCCTAGAGAGAAGAGGCCAACCCCCACCTCACAACACCCTCCCTTCAGGGAGTTGTGGAGAGCAGTGAGGCCTTCCCTCAGCCTCCTCTTCTCCAGGCTGAACAGCCTCAGCCCTCTCAGCCTCTCCCTATCAGACCTGCCCTCCAGACCCCTAATCAACCCAGCTGCGCTCCTCTGCCCCCTCTCCCTGTCCCACTGTAGGGGCAGGATCCCCTCCTTGGTCCCGCAGGCCACACTATTGCTGGTGCAGGCCAGGATGCCATTTGCCTTGTTGGCCACCTGGGCACGCTGTGGGCTCCTGTTCAGCCGCTGTCAACCAACACCCCCAGGCCCCTCAGTTTCCAGCTGCCCAGGCCTGCAGCTGCTGGGGGTTGTTGAGGCCCAGGTGCCGGACCGAACATTCGGCCCTACTGAACCTCATACAGCTGGCCCTGACCCATCGATCCAGCCTGTCCAGAGCCCTCTGCAGGGCCTCCCTACCCTCCAGCAGACCCACACTCCCACCCAACTCAGTGTCAGCTGCAAACTGACTGAGGGTGCACTCCATTCTCTCATCTAAACCATCACTAGAGCTGTTAAACAGGAGCAGCCCCAGCACTGCGCCCTGGGGAATACAACTGGTGACTGGCTGTCAACTGGATTTAACTCCATCCAACACAGCCCTCTGGCCCCGGCCACCAACCAGTTCCTAACCCAGCCATGAGCAGCAGCTTCTCTAGGAGAAGGCTGGGGGAACCCTTGTCACAGGCCTTGCTGAAGTCAAGGGAAACAGCCTTGGGGACTGATCCCTCTCTGCCATGTTGTAGTTCCATCAGACTTCAGAGAATTTTAAGTCCCCCACAAAACCAAGGGCAAACCACCGTGAGAATTCACTTGGGTATTTATAGAACAGTTCCTCCAGCTCACTGCCCTGGCTGGGAGGTCTATAGCAAAGTCCCACACCAGTATCAGCCTTGTTGGCCTTGCTCCGCGTCCTGTTTCAAATGCACTCTACCTTGCCATCATTATAGTCTAGTTCTAGACACTCAATAACAATTCATCATGTACAAGACCAGCTCACACTTCTCCTTCCTTGTCTGCCTAAAGAGCTGGTAGCCATCGACTGCAGCACTTCAGTCACGTGAGGTATCCCACCACATTTCTGAGATAGCCACTATGTCACAGTTTTCCTGGCTTCATGGTTTCCAGCTCCCCTTGTTGAATCAGTGAAGCCAGTTTGGTTAATGAGCAGAACAAAGCTGGGTATGACACAGTGTGGGTAGGTGTATTTGCTCTGAGTGAACTGCAAAATATCCTAGACAGATATAAAAGACAATGAACCATGATATAATTTGGAACAATGAGATTGCATTATACAAATACATGGAATAAAGCTTATTGGACAGTTAAGCAGCTTATATCTTCAAAAGATGAGATTAATCAGAGAATAATTTATGTTCTATAGAGTGTAACTGGATACTGAGAGATAAACAAATCCCTTGTTTCTAGCTCAAATTTTTCATAATCCATGGTTGATGGAATCATAGAATAACAGAACAAAATGTAAGCCCAGAGCAGACATTCTTGTTGAAAAGTGTCTCTGATGCAACAGAGACTCTCTAGGCCCAGTAGATGTCCTGTGTCGTTTGAGTTATGTAGGTCTCTGATACTTGTTAAGTGCACCTCACTCATCCTTGTCATTCATCAAAGCACCTTCTTTGACTTCCTTTCCAAAGAATCCATGTAACGATGTTCAAGTGCTGCTGGATATTTAGTTCTTCCTTTCCATTATTTTCCCTTTCCACTCTGTGCTCAGGAGATGGTGCCCTGAAAGGTGGTCTCTTGCAGATACTCCTAGGCTTTCTGGACATGTGTTTCTATGCAATGATTTAGCTAACAAAATTAAGCTAACAAAACATGGATTTGTTCTCCAAATTCTCATCCATTCCTATATTTTCTTTTTATAGTTTCTTTTTATATTTTATATTTTCTTTTTATATTTTTTTTATATCAAAAATTGGCATTTGAAGCCATATATAAGACAAAGAGAGTTTAATTGTTGCTTAAATGAGGACTTCATAGAATGAGAGCAAATTACTTAAAGGCAAAGGCATTTCTGTCAGAGGAACAGATGGATTTAATTCACAAAATGCTAATGCTGTGGAACCTTTGTCTCAAAGTCTGATGCTAGCATGTGGGGATTTTGATCTAACAAAACTAGTAGAGCAAACAGTATACACCTAGGGAAAATACTAGTCATATAAAAAGCCACATGAGGATCAATACCATTAATAGATCACTTTCCTCCGAGCTATTTCCAGGCCATGTATTTGTAGCAGATTAATAGGCTCAGACTGTTTCACTAAGCCATTTGGATGGAGCTTGAGTCACCTTGAACAGAAAGATAAAGGACCCAACACCATTCACGTGCTGTGACCCAGATTCTGTTCAACATAGAAACTTCAAAGAATATGAGATGTAAGGGGGAGGTCTCAAGCAGGGAAGGAACAATATGAAGACTATGACATTTTAGTTTCCTGTTAAACTTCTTTAGAAAAACTGTCCATTTAGTTCTTGTAAACAGATATTGCTGCTGTGTAGAGCAGCTAGCTATGCACTCAGCATTTTACATGAATGAGCTATACAGCTGACAATCTGACCTGTGTTATTTTCTAGCCATTCATGTTCTGTCTGCAGGCTGGCTGAAGGAAAGGGAATAGTTGAAAAACATGAGACAAAGCTTCCAGAAATAGTCTTTCAGATATTTGATACTAGTGTTTTTTATTTCTGCTCTATCAACACACCTTTCTTTGTTTTCTCTGTTGTTCTTTCAATTGTTAATTCTAATCCTACTCTTAAGTGGAAGTTAAATGCTTTTACCTCAGTTCAGGTAGTAGTTTATGGACTTGTGAAAATACAAGTATTTCAGTGCATGAGCTCTTTACAGGTCTCCATTTAAAGTGTTTAAAATTTGGTGATGATTACTATATCATTTTTAGAGAAAGTAATTTGGATTATGCATTACAATTAAGAAAGGATTTTTTTTTTCTCCAAGGGCATCTTCTCCTTTCTGTATTATTTTAGTTAGGTGGTCTAAAGGTAAAATGGTGAAAGAACATCCTTGTTTAGAGAATGAACAATAGCTATGAAGAATTGTTTGGTATTTTATGACACTGAAGTTGATTAATATTGAAAGAAATTTAACATCTAGTGTATGGTCCTTGTTATTGTCTTCATTTATCAACCTGGCCCTGTAACAGACCACTTCAAACCAAACAACAAGTCATACAGAAACCACACTAGAATTGCTGCTAGTAGTGACTTAATTCAGATGATGATGATAACCTCATGGTTTACAATCTCAGTTGTAAAATTCTGGATTTAGCACTATCTTTGATTACCAAACACTAAACTGCTATTCAAACTGAAGAACACAAGAAACTCATTCAAGTGGTGAAGAGGTGGTGGAGTCCTGCTCCAGTTTGAACATTATCAAATTTTCAAGTGTCAATTTTTTGTGCTTTTATGCCAAAAGAACATTTTATTTTGAAACTGGGGGTAGCTTTCCCAGCAGACTCCCTGCATCTGTGTCCTGACCCTACAGGTGGTTGGTGGACAGAGTCCATAAAAAGGAATGTACTTCCTGCCTTTTCCCCTTCTTGTGCTGTATTCCTGCCACCCCACTCCTTTCCTTTCTGGTGCAATTGTGTGTGTGTGTGGTGGCTTTACGTTTATGAGTGTTGGTGTACTCTCTTGCCCCAGGAAGAATTGCAGATGTTCCTTCAGGACAGCAGAGGAAGGATGAACAATGATTTTTGGCACCAGTTGGCTAAGGATTCCTGCTATATAAGCAGCAATAAGAGGCTGTTAATTCATGGTTGAGGCAACAGAAAATGAAACAATGGAATAATTGATAAGGGGTGATGGAATACCCCACTGCTAGAAAAGCTTAAGGAAGGTTAACCACCTGCAGGATCTGTTACAGTGGTAAGGCTGCCAATTGCATTTTGGACAGCAAAACCTAGTAGGACAGGCAGTTGATAAATGAAATGTAAAATGAAATTCAGAGACAGAACGTTTCTTGAGAAGTGAGCTTCCAGGTTCCCCACTGAAATGAAAGATCAACAGGTAGAAAAAAACAGATACAAAATCACAGCTCCTTACACTTTCCCTTCTCTCCTCCCTACCTATATTCCGAAGTCTCAATCCAATGAAGCATACGTTGAATTTTACCATTGTGCTGAAGTCCCCTTAACAACAGGAAACACTACACAATGCTTCCTCAAAAGTAAAAAGTGGTTTTATCCATTTTACAAAGGGGTATGGAGAGATAAATTACTTGTTTGGGTCATGGCATAAAAGCATAAAATAACACAAAGTCATGTAAGGAGTAATTCAGTACCTCCTGTTACAGCATCCTTTCCTTCTTTGAGGGTGCTGCATGACTCTACAATATAAAAAATTAAGATACATCTTTTCAGATTTCAAATATGATGTGTTGTCGTTTTGACATGAATAGAAGCACTAATGATAAGAACAAGGCAGGTATTGAGAATTTTCCTTTTTGAGGGATGCTATTGATGATGTTTTCTAAAGCTTTTCTGAATAGTAAGATGATGGATAGTGAATAATTTAAAAACAAATTCTGTCTATGTCCTTAGCTTGTATAATAGGTCATAATTTAACAGAGCTCCTTGTTAAGTCATTAAGGAAATTCAAGACTGGGGTATTAAAAAGTCTTTGCACAGTATCAAGGCAAGATGATGCATTGAGTTGTCATACAATCACGTTCCATTGATTCTTTGAAAAACATTGTGTGCATTTGATGGATTCTAGTTTTCTCACTTCATTTCCATCAGTCTACAATTAATCACAGGGAATGTTTCCCATCTTTGTCATTTGCTACTTGATGATGATGCTTCAGAAGGCTGTCTCTTGCAGACACAAAGGAAGGAAACATTTTTCAACATACTGTGGGTACAAGAAATTAATATCAGGAAGACCATTCTTGGCTCTTGTAAAGTGTCTACAACTCCATGGATTAAAGGCAAGAATGAGGATGAAAACCTGTGCTTATGCATTGGGAAGAGCAAATGAGAAAAGTACTGCTTTAAAAACACCTTTGCCCTCTGGACTGTTGCATTTAAATACATATATGTATAGGCACTTTTAAACATCCTTCTGAAGCGAGGCATGGAAACAATTCTCGGTGACCATATAAATATTGCAGCGAAAGGAGTTGAAGTGTTGTTGGGTGTATGCTGTCAGATGTGCTTGGACTCTAACAGCAGAAAAAATATTTTCATTACAGAGCTCAGAAAAGTGAGAAAGCAGAAAGCTTTGGTGTTCATTAAAAAGAAACCTTCTGAGCTTAGGAACTAAGTAGATGAAGACTTCAAGGTATTCCTCTTGTAAAAAGAAATCAATTAATGAGGACTTATGTCCCAACAGTATCGGACAGCAAGTTGCAAAGAAGTGACATTTGCTTGGATTTGAAAAGGCAAGGGAAACATTGATTAAGAAGCATATGAAGTATTATTTATGAGTATTTTTCTAATGCATTCTGATCGTATCAGGTCTTTACTATGAGGTTCTGCACATGTGCCCTCTAAAATGGGCTTTACAGATCAGCCTTACCTGAAAGTACTAGCCAGGCAGGATAATCTTTTTCATGCTTCACCAAATCACAGGATTTGATTTCATATCTTTATTTTCAGGGAGAATGACAGGACCACACTGGAGGGAAAAGAGCCCAGTACATCAGTTTGGACAGAAACTTTCAAAACTTCAGCAGCCAAACTGTATTCTTTCCCACTGCATATTTTTATTCCCTTAGCAAGGCAGATACCTCTGTTCTTACTCTGCAGGATGGGTATTTCACTACCCACCCCAGCCCCACATACTAGTAGCAATATTGTGTAGCTCCTCCTTCTAAACTCACTTCTCTTGAGCCTTTGCAATTGGAGCTGTGTTCTGAATTCACAGAAAGCATCCCTGTTCTCTTCACAAGGTTTGTTAGGGAAGCATTAATACACTCCATCTTTGCTAAAGTCACTTTGCCTGATAAATATTAGTTGTTTCTTTTAATGACCACATCAGTGTGGTACCCCTTCTTCTTCCAAGCCAACTATTTGCAAGGAGAATTTCCTCTTTATATATTAATTCCAGTTGGTTAACTTCCAACACACAGAAGGATTTTCTTTGATAATGTTGTACAGCATTACAGACATTAGTTTCTCTCTTTGTTCCCTAAGGTCATTTCCTTCTCTCTACATGATAACCCATATATCCCTTTTGCTGGTGTCTGCCAGGTCTGCAACACCTGCACATTTTGTTATTAGAGCTACAAGCCTTTTCATTGCATAAAAGTCATTAAAGAATAGCTGAACACAGCCACGCTCTCAGACCTGAGATGTTTTACCAACAGCTTCCTTTTAGTTTGAAAACTTTATCTGCCACTTTTTGCAATCAGTTTCTTAACTCCCAGCTTCTCTACTTGGGCAATACCCCTGAATGCCTTACAGTAATTAAGGCAAATTGAATCTACCATCATTCCTTTGTCTACAGAAAGGCAGTATCTTCTCGAAGCAAAGTATCTCCTGTACCTGACCTGATAAGCCTTTTGTTCCGTTCCTCATACATATTGCAAGAACAATTATTCCTTTGGGCCTGTCAGTGGTTCTTGAGTTCTCCTGAAAGAAATAAAACTTTCATCGAGAACTTCATTTAAGAAAAATCTTCAGGATTATGTGAAAACAGATTTTAAATGGTCTGTAAGAAAGATAAAGAAATAGCTGCACTGCTCCTTTAATATCCATTTAACTAACAGCCTCCACAGAAACAGTCACTCAGGCTGTGCTGATAATGATGCTAGTGCTGTGTAATGCTTACAAGAAACCTACTCCAGTTAGGAACACAAGGTGTTACAACAATAATCCTCATTACTAGACAATATTTGGTGAGTTTTGAAGGATTTTTTGGGTTGATTTTGAAACAATGGGAAAGGACATGATCACACCAGTTTCTTAAGAAAGAGCAAGGGTTTGATTGCAGTAATTCAAGTAATGATTTTGAGCAGGAAGGAGGGTTGGTGAAGCAGTAAGAGAAACAAAGGATTTGTTGGTCAAAGACTTTTCAGAATAAATTGTCCAACAATAGAATTGGCCACTTTCTAACAGACCAGCCTAATTATGTAATTGTGGCTCTAACAGACAAGTAAGCGTGCAGAAAACTGTGACTCCAGAGATTCATGCTTCTCTGAAACTTGCATGAAAATGTTGCATTACATTTACAACATAAGCTGTAAAAGGATGTGTTCAGTAAATCTAGATGAAATGTGCCTTGAACATCATCTCTTAAGACAGCAGAAAAGAGAACTCTTTTCAGTAGTAAGAGTGTGCAGATGAAAGGAAACCACGAAAAACAAAAAATGCAAACCCGGGGATACTCTCTTTCTTCTGTCCAAACACACACACAGTTGCAGAGGCGAGCTGAAAACATCAATCTATTTCAGAAGTCATCAGTCACTGTAGTCACTGTATAGAACAAACAATACCTATCTTGGTGACATGAGTAGCAAGTCCATCCAGAAGTTTATAGAATCATAAAAAGTTTTTGATTGGAAGGGACCATTCAGGTCATCTAGTCCAACCCCCAAGCAGTAAGCAGGGACATCGTTAACTAGATCAGGTTGCTTAGAACCCCAGAGTTGTGCAACAGCAATGAAAATGTCGATAGATTTTAACAGATTAAAAGATCTCACCTAAAGTCTATCCTGTCTAAATATTTTCTTTGGGGCTTTGTTAAACTCAGGATATACTCTACTTATTTGTTCTTTATAGATCTCTGAAGACAGTGTCTCTTCTCATCTTGGTTATTGCTGGATTTGGGGCTTTTGTCAGAAACTGTGCAAGAACAAACAGAATTCAAAGGATCTCATTTTGCCTGCAGCTATGTTCACTGAGCTTCAAAGCAAGTGATTTATTTATTTATAAACCAAAATCAACTTGGTTTTCAAATCGCTAAGATTCATATTGGGTGGGAGGAAGTTGGAGACAAAGTTACATGCTTGGTTCTTATTTTATTTAGCTTGGTTCCCCTGTTATAATGTGACCCTGAGGAAGTTTATGACCCCCATACAGTATTCAGTTTGAGTGAAAAATAGAGCCATTTGGCCATAGTTTCAGGGAATGTTTTTCTAGACTTCTACATTGCTGAAAGCTTTACTGCTGCTATCAGTGGGAGAAAATACAGACTTCCAAATAAATCAGCTAGATCGTAGAGTCACAGAAACACAGAATGGTTTTGGTTGGAAGGGAAGATTATCTAGTTCAAATTCCCCAGCCATAGGCAGGAACAGCTTCCAGTCAACCAGGTTGCTGAAAGCCCCATCCAATCTGGCCTTCAACACTTCCATGGAGAGGGCCGTCACGACTTGGACTGGGGGTGTTGGTTGACAAAAAACTCAACATGAGCCGGCAACATTCACTTGAGGCCCAGAAAGCCAACCACATCCTAGGCTGTATCAAGAGAAACATGACCGGTAGGTCGAGGGAGGTGACCCTCCTCCTCTACTCTGCTCTTGTGAGACCCTATCTTGCTGTTTCCAAGGGCTCGTACTGGTAAGACCAGGGGTAATGGTTTCAAGTTGGAAAAGGGTAGGTTTAGACTTGAAATCAGGAGGAAATTCTTCATAATGAGGGTGTTGAGACACTGGAACAGGTTGCCCAGGGAAGCTGTGGATGCTCTCTCCTTGGAAGTGTGCAAGGCCAGATTGGATGGGGCCTTGAGCAGCCTGATCTAGTGGGAGGGTGTCCCTGCTCACACCAGAGCCTATTGCATTTAAGGAATGTCAGTCATGACATCAGTATTCTGCCTTCTGTGCATTTCCACAAATAGGCCACACCTTCAGTACTGGGTACAGTTTTGAGCACCTCAATACAAGAAAGATATTGAGGTGCTGCAGTGTATCCAAAGAAGGGCAAGAAAGTTGGTGAAGGGCCTGGAGAACAGATCTTAAGAGCAGCAGCAAATGAACTGGGCTATTCAGTCTGGTGAAAAGAAAGCTTGATATCGACAACAACCTGAAAGGAGATTACAGTGAGGTGGGTTTTGGTCTCTTTTCTCAAATAACAAAGGATGGGTCGAGAGGAAATGGCCTCACGTGGCACCATTGGACTTTGGAAGACAATCCTTCATATAAAGGTTTATCAAGCACTGGAACACTGCCAAGGGAAGTGGTGGAGTAAATACCTGGAAGAGTATAAAAGCCATGTAGATGTGGAATTCAGGGACACAGTTTAGTTGTGACTTGGCAGTGTTAGGTTTACAGTTGGACTCCATGACCCTAAAGGTCTTTTCAAACTTAATGATTTTGTCTTTCTTCTGTGACTTTCCAGACTGTGAGAGGTCCTAGGTAGCAGCAGGGAACTGCTGCCAATTCTTGACAAGTGTTGTTTCACAGTCAAATAACTGCTACTTTTCGTTGTTATGAAGTGAGGGGGAAAAGTATTCACGCGTCTCTTCTGAAATTATTTATGCTCTCTCTGAACAACAAGTTCAGTTAGTTATTTTTGAAGGTCTGTAAAGCAGCAGGTTTTGCTCTGGTTAGGGCTTCTAGGAGAATCAAAACTATCAAAATGTTTATAACTAAGTTTGGGTGAGAAAAATTAACTTAGGAAAGAAAAGCAACTGGAATAATATACATCTTCTCATACTTGGGTGGAATGGACATGCAATAGCTTTGTGGGACAGGCGCAGAAAAATCAATACTCCAAATGAAACATCATTGGAATGCTCTTCTCATTTCAGCTGCGGTCTCAGTGAAGAGCTGTAATGTATCCATGAATAATGTTTAGCTTTAATCTCTTTTACAGCCATTCCAAACAGATGAGAAATTTTTTAAAAGCAACTGTTCAAGATGCTCTTCTCCTCTTCATCAAAAAAGTATAAAAATGAAATATGTCACAGTGTTTGTTGCAATATATTCCAAACCTTCATGGTGATCCAATACAGATGTTTCTTCTTCTCTGTGGCACTGACCTTCAAAAATAGTGATGTGACAAGCCCTACATTTTATGACAGCTTCACTCAGAATACATTACAACTTCTATATTAATATGTATTTGAAGCTCTGCTGTAAACTTAGAATATTAAAAGAAACTCAGTACCTTGTACTCCACTATAAAGTATAAATCTGAGAAGAAAGATGTTCATGGAGCTATAAGAGGAATGTGACAATATTTATGTGAAATGAAGTTCCCGTTTTATCTTTCCTTACCTCATAAATAGTTATTTCTGCATTACCCATGAATTTTGCACTTGGTAAGTGAATCTAATTATCAACAATGCAAAGAATACCAGAGAAGCAATGCATAGACCTGCACGACACAGCCATGTGGACCTATATTGTCAGTTACTATTTATGTTTAAAGCAGGATTCCAGAACAGGATATGTATGAGCTACAGCTCTGAGACAGAGGCCATCTGTAGCAAACATTGTGACCCAGTCCTGTTAAGCCAAGCAAGCAACTCTTAACTGCTCACTGTAAGACATTTGCTGCCTTGCCCCAGTGGTGAAAATCTCAAGAGAGCTGCAGGAGAAATTCCTCTCCATAGTCCCTGAAGGCCTATGTCTCTCACCCCTTGGGGGTGCTGATTGACTCCCATCTGTTGTCGGCCCTAGATGTCAAGGCACTATTTTCTCAGTGAAGAGAGAAAACAGAGAAAACAAATATGGTAGTTCTGCAGAAAATCAAAGATAGACACAACAACCATTTCTGGAAGAAGGTGGACCTCTTTTGGAAAGCATCATTTATGGTTATCAGCTTTGACACTGCAGCTGGTGGCATCTTGCTGCCAGGAGGTGAAGAAAAGATGACTAGGAATGATATTCATGGGCATGGTTTGGCCTACAAATAGATAGTTCTTGCTATGTTTGTGTTTCCATATGATTCCTCTGTGTGTATGTGTGGTGGTTTGATCCCATGTGTTACATGCCTACACATCCTGTCAAGGATGAATTACGGCTTTGCTTTCACAGGCAATTCAGTGAGACAGCACTGGCTCAGACAGTTCTCTCACCTCTGCAGGATAGGTGCAAGTAATAGATCAGTAAAACTGCAAGTAGGGGTCAGGCACCCTGTCACTGTGCCTGAGGCAGCCACGTGGGTGAGGGAGTGCAGGTCTTGCCGTTCCCCAGAGGGAAACAATTTCAGTGAACATAGCTCTCTCTGCAAGCATTTGCACTATGTGAAAACCTAAGGAGTCTTCATACAAAGGAAACAGCTGGGATGAAACAAGCAGAGATGACATGAGAGCCAAGCTTCCATAAAGACAGAGAGAAAAGACAGAAAAGAGGATTCAACATTTTTGCAGAGACCAAACAACAGAATCCCTGCAGACAGCAAGCCAAACCTGACCATCAAAGGGAGCCGGGAAGCACTTCCCAGAGATACAGGAGGGAAGTGCATGTAGGTAAAGCTTCTCAGAGGCTCACAAAAAAACAACAGGGAGGGTGGAAAGTCTGCATATCCAGAGAGCAAATCATAAAAATTATCTATTGATGCTAAAGAGTCAATGTGTTGCTGCAAAACAAGCAACAAAGAACTTGTGAGAAGAGCACAGGAGTACTAGTTGGAAAGGGAATAAGCAGCTTCAACTGAAGTGTATCTCAAGTTACTCTGGAACAAGGGGAGTAGCATGGGGTTTGTGCCAATTCAGGAAGCTACTAAGTGGACTGAAACTGGAGTCCAGCAGAAAGGACCTGCTCATGAGCAGACAAAAAGCGTGTTCCTAATTGTGTGGCCATTGCTACCTTCCTCAGGACAAGCTTTCCTGTGGTGTAACTCTCTTTGCTGCTTATTGTGGAGTTTTCCAGAAGGAACAGGCATCAGCCAGTTTGATGACCAGGCCTTGAGGATGTGGTGTAAATAGGGTTTAATGCCCTTACCAAGCTTAACAAGGGGTAATCACCCACACCTGCCTATGGGCCATGCCTTCTATTTACCTCCCAGCTGGGGGCTCAGCTCTTTTCTGAGGTATGACTAGATTTATCTTCTTCTGTCCTGGCTTACTGCCTGTGTTTTCTGGATCTATTTGGCATTTATACAGTAAGTAGCATTGTGTCTGGGCTCTGCAGCAGCTGGCTTTGATGATGTGCTCAATATACCATTAGTAGTTTCTAGTTGTCCCTGTGTGCCACAGATGTAGCTCTTCACATGGAAACAAAGCTGTGCTGGCCTGAAGATGGAAGATGCAAACTGGGCCTGTAGAGCTGTGCTGGACTTCTTAGGACAAAGTCTGTAGCCCTGCAGTCTACTGCCTTACTTGCCTTTGCACTTTCCAGAAGATGCTGCAGGAGAGCAGACTGCAGACCTTTGCACAGGACAACAAATATATGAAAGCAGGTATGGCTGGCAGAGATGGCTATTAGTCTTGATGACTGTATTGGTAGAAATACTGGCTTTTCTATAAGCAAAATGCTTTCACCTCAAAAATCATACGGAAGCTTTAAGTCTGAGAGAACTGAGAAGAGACTGGAGCCTTGAAGTTGCTCTTAAAATTGAATTCTTCCATGTAACTTAAACATGAGTGTAATAGCAGCTAGTATTTCAGGGAAAAAAAAGCACAGAAAGTGCTGGTAATCAAAAGTAAGCTCAGTGTGGTGTAAAAGTTGCTGCTTGTCCAGCTACTCTAATCTGGAAAGTAGAAGGTGAGTGTGAGCTGTAGAACACAGGTTGTAGTTGGGAAGGTTTATACCCCTTGATGTGTGACCCTAGCTTATGCAGGGATGGAAATGGCTGAACAACAAAAATCCAGGAGGCTAGAGTAGTGGGTTGTTTTCTGCAGATATATTTGCTAGGTAGCTTGTCATGTCTGTCCTTGTGTGTTTGGCTGAACAGTCTATGCTGGATTTCCCTCTTATGAGGGGGATGGCATGAAGGGTTTTTTTCTGAAAGTCTTCCTGCTTTGAAAGCTCAGTGGCTACAGAGTTGTAGAGCGATCCATTCAAAGTTTTGTATCCCCAAGGAGAGTGGTGTATTTTGGCTGCAAAGGCATGGCTGATAGACAAATGTCAGGTTTTAAAGCAAGGAGAAAGACTGGGATCAGTTGAGACAACTGTTAACCAACTTATTTTCAGAATGAAAGTAGTTGTTTTTAAGACTACAGATACTTAGTTGTCTGTGCTTTCTACCTGTATTGAAGTAATGGGCAGATTATCTTCTAGCTAACCTAGTCTTTAATGTAATGTTGTCTACACAAACCGGTATGAGACATGGATGCCTGCTCTAAGGCAACTCCAAAGACTGTGTTGGACACTAGACCAAACTGAGATTGTTCTCTAAGAACAGTCCAATTTAGGTGATGTTCATAGAAAGAATATACTCAATGTAAGCTTGAAAAACTTGGAATGTGAGAAATAAAAGCTGAGGGTATGCATCAGGTGAGAGATTATCACTATTACCTAGACATTTACTAAAAGGGAGAATGGACATGAACATCCATTAACATGCATAGAATAGTTTTCCATAAAGGTAGAGCAAATAGAGGGAGACTATAAATTGGTGGCCCATAAAACACTATACGTCATAAAAATGTATTCAATCCTCTTACTGGAGCATCAAGACTCCTGAAAACCTGAGAAAAGATCTCAGAAAACTACTAAAAAATGCCATAAGCCATGGGTTAATGGGCACCAGCACACAGTGGACCTCTTTTGCCCTAAAACACAGTTGTTTCTTTTGCACAGACACACTCAGAAACCCAGACGTTGCTGGAAGACGCCCTTTATTAAAAAATATGCACACAGACGAAAGGAGTGCCCAAAGGAGGGGGCTCTCTCAACGAGGCAGCGGTGGTCCTTTGCTGTCAGCTGGGCGCTGCTCGGCAAACAGCTCTGTGATGGAAGCTCTCTGTCACAGTCCGTAGAAGAGCAGCCTCACAAGCCGATCCTGCAGCTCCTCAAACTTCCGCAGTGCCACAAGGTGGGCGCCTGCATCCTGCTGCAAGTGCTGCAACAGGTTGGGTGCCTGAGCCTCTTGAAATGCTGGGGGCAAGATGATCCCCTCGGGCACGTTCTCGTTGCCAAAGCAGAAGTGCCTCAGGCTTCCCTCCTGCAGGCAACGGTGCAGGTAGCCCAAGGTGTCTTCCAGCCGTGACAGGAAATCCATCCTGCACCAGCCTGACAGAGGAGCGGTGGCCAGCAGGTGCATCATGACAGTCTTCATGATGTAGGCGGAAAAGCCTGTGTCCCGCGCAATGCGGGTGCAAAGGTACAGGCATTTGAGGTGGCAGCTGCCATGGGGCACCTGCCTGGTAGCGATCCTGAACACCTTCATTTCCGCCACGGCACAGCTCTTTGCCCACATTGTAATTCCTTTGACGGTAGCCCCTGTGTCCTGGCTGCACGCAAAGATGTCAGTGTTCCCCAGCTGCACGCCCAGCAGCATCTCGATGATGAGGGTCCTCCCGGACGCATGCCTCAGCTGCAGCTTGCAGGAGTGCCTGGAAGGCAGCAGCTGCATCTCATAGCGACGGGACTTCGGCAGCGTTGCCCAGGCTGACTTCACAAAGCTCTGGAACCACTCAGCAGTTTTGTGAACGTCCAGATAGGAGTCAGTGCACAGGGAGTCCAGGAGGATGGGACCGCCGGGGTGGTGGAGCAGGCACAGCTCGTTCTCCCTAAGGTGCTCGCTTGTGCAGGTGCACTTCACCTCCACACGAACGCGGGTGTCCTTGGCTGCAACCTCAGCACCATTGCCTAGCTCCACATGGAACACATGTCCAGGGCAGGCCTTTAGGGGCAGGAGCACCTGGTACACAGTGTCATCCCCATCAGGGCTCCACCCTTCAAAGGCACTGCCGATCCCAATGGCTGACTGGATCATTGGGAAGAAGCTGTTGGTAAAGTGCTGTTGGAAGGCTTTGAGGAGGTCGTCCATCAGCTCCATAACCTCTTGGCTGCCGTGCACCAGCTTCAGTCCTGGCCACTGGATGCGCCTTAGATAAACGGCGTGCATATCCAGGACGTCTTCAGGATCTCGTGCGGTGTCTTCTTCCCCTTCCTTGTCTGTTTTCCTTTCGGGGCAGCCTGGCATATGAATCCATCTCTTAAGCCAGCTGTTAAGCGAGTAGCACATACATAGGACGTCAAAAATTCCCAAGAGCTGCCACAGTTGTGCGGTCACATAGTTCAGGTCATTCCACGATGTGCTCCGCGCCTCAGTTCTCTGTTCCATGGTAATGCACCCTCGTCCAACATCACGACGTGCTTCATCCAGCTTTTCTGGAAGCAGCCAGGGATGCAGGACAAGGGGCACAAGGAACATAAGGAGGCACTTTCTGATATTCATGGTCTGGAGAACAAAGGGGAGAAGGTGTTCAGAGGGGCTAAGACTGGTAGGGAGACAGCTGATAGTGGGGGCAGAGCAGCACCATGTCCTGACCATGCTGCTTCTAGGAGTGTGAGGACCCTCAATGCCAGGTGAGATCCCACTCATCCCCAAAATGGGGCCTGTGTTTCTGCTCTGGTGTTGGCCCAGCCCAGACACACG
>VZRI01005663.1:0-66475 GCA_013397515.1 Upupa epops | reverse complement strand
TGTGTATGGGGGTTACATTCACCTACTTCAAATCATCTGTACCTCATCTCTCTTGTCGCATCCTTTTGTTTATAACCATTTTTCAGCATTTGTGGTTTCATACTCCTTGACATGGCAAGGTCTTTCATTTCTTGTGCAATTAGCTTGTTTACAAAATATGCCTCTTAAAGTTACAAACTTATTTTTATCACTAAACTACTTGTTTCTATCACTAAAGAAACAGAACCTATATAATTTCAGTGTTAGAAAATCGGTCACTTTGCCTGTGTTTTCTCAAGAGCATAACCTGAAGCAAACCCACCAATATCATATAACGTAAAAGCTTTACAACAGCTGAGAGTGAAAAGCCCACCTGAGACAAGAGCTTTCCTGAGCACAGGAATTGTGCTTAGCACATCTGTACTTAACAAAAATGTGTCCTGAAACATGTCCTGAAACATAGAAGTGCTCTATATATACAAATTAGCATTTCTCAAAGGTAACTCAAGCTCAGGCTCGATAAGATTCTGTTAGAGCAGGGAGATTTCATTGTATTATTCTGAGTACAAGCTCTTTGACTCCATTCAGACTTCTCTGCTTGCTATTTCCCTGTTTAGGTGTTATGGGTTGAAATTGGTTGTGCTTTTTCTGCAGGTGAACACAACATTTTCTTTCTTCCTCCACCATTCCCTTCCTGTCTGCAATGGTGTGGCCATGGGTGTGGAAAGGTCCCTTATAAAGCAGGGCCCACTTCCGTTTTCCTCAGTTCTTTGGATGGAGCACTCAGTAACCACCCATCCATGGCTCTGTTGGGCAGTGCTGGCAGCCCTCCCCAAAAGATGGGGAGGTGCAGCCTGAATGCAGCCACCAGAGCAGGGCTTTACTGGAGTCAGGTGCAGCGTGAGCCTGCCAGCTGGGTGCATGCCCCCCACAAGCTGTGCCAACCGTAAGCAGCAAAATGGAACTGTTGCCCTGCCTGCCCACTGCCAGGTGCATCCCAGCATATGGCCTGAGCCTGTGACACCACCACAGGCCTGTGCAGTCACCATGAGTGGAGTCAGGACAGCAGCAGCCCTGTCTGTGCCAGTCACTGCCAGCCAATTTTCCTGAAGACATCAGAACTGTCTGGGAGGGCCTGTGACCCTGGGAAAAAGAGCCCCATCCAGGGCTGCTGCTGGTTTCCCACGGTGGCCACCATCTTGATTGTACCATGTGGCAGTACCCATGTGACCAGCACCATTATCACTTTGTTTTATGGCCGTGGGACAGGGAAGTTGTGTCACAGCTGCGACTGAGAGATTAGGAAATGCTTGTATAAGCACAAGAAAAGAGACCAGAGGGACATTTGATGTTTTCCTTCATGCTTGGCTGGACTGTTTATGCCGAAGAAGCCAAAGTGGCTTGTGATTCTTAAGCCTTTGGCAGAATGCTGAGAAATTTGGGTTTGAAGTGTATGTTGCACCAGAAATGCTGCTGCCTGAGGACCATGGTCGTCCAACTGATGTCTGCCAGCCATGCAACACTGACCTCCGAAAACATCTCTGAAAACAAGAAGAGCTAGGGGTTGTGGATGGTTGGAGAGGACTCTCCATGATCAACAAAGTCAGAAGGAAGTCTCTGTTCCCAGGGTTGGTTATTGTCCCCTTTTGTTGCAGCTTATGCCCCTTTTCCCAGGGCCTCTTGTCTGAATCTCATCCTCTCAGAATGTGTGTAATGGCATTATGACACAGTTTCTGGTTGTTCATTTCACTTGTTTGGGCTTTTCCCTTTCTTGGGTGTAGGTTCAATAAAATCCTTTCTTTTCCATAAAGGTGCTTCATTGCCTGGAAAATTCAACCCAAGAGCTGGCTGAAGTGCTTAAGATTGCAAGCACCAACCCAAAGGATTGATCAAGACTATTCTTCAATCTACGAGGCCATGAAAACAGTGCCTGTAATAACACATGTTAACAGCAGTCTAAAAAAGGAAGGCCACTAGTAAATTCAGGGTTTTGAAACTTTCATTGAAGTTGTTTTAGGCAACAAGGATTAATGTTACATTTGCATGTTTTGTTAGAATTAAGATATGTCAGGCTGTGTTTCATAAAAAATAAAGTTTAATTCACTGTAACAATGTGTAATTATTTTTAAGGGCTTCATTATCTGTGCTTTTTTCAAATAAAGGATGGAAAGATAAATAAATCATCCCTCTAAAATTAGAGATTAATATTCTTAATTGTTCTTTTATTACTTCTATCTCAAAAAACAAACAAAAAAAAACCACAACAAAAAAGCATTGAATTAAACTTCTAAGGAAAGTTTAAGAATTTAAGAAGCTTTAAAAAAAGATACAACAGTAATCTCACATGTATTCACTGGTTTTCTGCCAGTATCTTTATGAAGGCAATAGGAGTGTATTTTTATTTTAATTTAAATTATAATCTGAGAACTCTAGCCATTGATGTCAAGGTTATACCAAGTGGAAAACAAAGTAATGTTCCTTCATAAAACCAGTCCTTTTCTAATTTACTAGGACTTGTCATCTGTTTAGTGTGTTAGTTAGTGTTAGTGTGTTTTCTGGAGGAAAAATGTGGATGCAAATTAAGACTCAACCTTGCAATTGTAATGCGTATCAGTTGCAGTCAATTACTTTATAAACCCAACTTGTATATTCTTCAGATCTTTCCTTTCCTCAAAAGCTGTAGACCATAAAAGGCAGTATCAGACTGCAAGGCTGCTGCTATTTGCTGAAAAAAAACACCAAAACAAACCAAAACATAAGGAGCATCTAGGCTTTTTGCATACTCTGCCTGCAAATACAGAGCAGAAAAAATATTTTTATTTATGACCATTATGTTGAATTACTCAGAAGTCCTTAATTTTCTTTTCCTGGAATGGATGATAAGTCCATTTTGTGCTTTAGCATTATCACACACATGAAGTGACACGTGAAAGACCACTCAAACTTTTTCATCTCTTTATAGAGTGTAAGAAGAAAAAAACAAACTACCAACCACAAGAAAAGCAAACACCTACTGCTTTCTTGTCGGAAGCAGCATAGTGATAATTAAGGCTGTGCCTCTGTGCCAGGAAGTTCTCAGTTCCTGCCAAGTCCCTACAATTGCTTGGAAGAAGGATTTGCTCACACTGGAGCTGCATGAGAATTTAGCAACAGCCAGAGCTGCAGACTCACAAGTATCCTCAGTACTTCACTTCTCAAAGTGGTACTGGACCCTTGCTAAACAGAACCTGGTCATCTGCATCCTGTTTCAAATAACATCATGTTTCAGAGTCTTTTTTTTGCCAGTCTTGATATTTATTTTGTAATCTGTTAATCTTTTTTAATCCTTTTTGAGGACTCTAGTGGTAACAGAAAAGCAGAGATAATTTTCAACTGGCCCTTTGTTTTAACTTCTGGTGCACTTGACTGCAGCCATCAAGGCTGAGCTAGTTCAGTGTAGCAAGTCTGTGTCTAGAGAATATTGGACTGCCTGGTGTGTGAATACAGTGCACTGAAAAGATTTATCAGAGGGAGCTGCAAAAATACACTGAATGATTTAGAAGCTGAAGAGTAAATGCCAAACTTGCATACTGCCAAGCTGCAGCAGGAACACAAATCAGCTAGCACTAGAAGTAAACTACGGATGTAGCTGGCTTCATAAACTTGAACTTTGGCAGGTAACCAAGTACACTGTTGGCATATTCAGATATAATCAGGATGAACCAGTAGGCTTAAAGTAACTTTGTGTCAGAAAAAAAAAAAAACAACTGGAGAAGGGTCCTGTAGCTATACTGTGAAAGGATAACTTCTTTGACAACAGATCTCTGAAGTTAAGAAAAAAACTTCCTGAGCCTCTTGACGTCCTCTAAGGCATCATATATGAAAGGAAAAATAAACTCATAAACTACTGGACACTTTTATGATAAGGATGTCATTCATTAGGAGTAATCCTCAATGCATGTTCCAAGTTGTTACCAAGTTTTAAAGGCATAGCTAGAATCGTGATTCCTGAGAGAGGGTAAAAACAGAGCAGGCAGGGAAAGCCTCCTTAACTCAGTATTTGCCAGTTAAGTGTAGCATACTACTGTGCTGTTAAATGCAGAATCATAGAATCATAATGTTTGGAAAAGACCCTTGGGATCATCAAGTCCAACCATCAGCCCTACACTGCAGAGTTCACCTTTAAACCATATCCCTCAACACCACATCTAAACAATTTTTAAATGCATCCAGAGATGGTGACTCAACCACCGGCCTGGGCAGCCTATTTCAGTGCCTGACCACTTTTTCTGTGAAAAGAAATTTCCTAATGTCAAGTCTAAACCTACTCTGTTGTAGGTTGAACCCATTCTCTCTAGTTCTATCACTAATTGCTTATGGGAAGAAACCAACACCAGCCTTTCCGTAACATCCTTTCAGGTAGTTGTAGAGAATGATGAGGACTTCTCTCTGCCATGTTGAATTAGTCCATTTTTAGATCCTGGATCAGCTCGGTGGCAGAGGAAGAATGCGGCCGACTCAATATGAGTGATAAGCATACCTCATTTATTCAACCTACTCGGTGCCCTTATATACTTTTACAAACAAGTACGTTTACCATGCAAGTTACGATTGGTTATACTAAGCATGTAAGTCACACCTCTGTAACTCCTCCTGGTACTTTTCCACTAGTGGTAATACTCGACAGAAGCTGCATCAGCCAAAAACCTTGTTTTCTTGAACTATTCCTTAACCCATTCTTATCAGGAAACAGACAAAGCCAGTCACGTAGCCGGTCAGTGTTTTTCCACTGCTGCTCTCACTTTTTGGTGTCTTATGCTGACCAAGCTAAAACAGGCTTTCTGCAACTAGAGGATCTTGGGATCTGTGATCTTTCTCCTTTAGCCATTCTCCAACATCTCTCAACCTCCTCTTCTTCAAACTAAAGAACCTCAGCTCTTTCAATTGCTCCTTTTAAGATTTATTCTTCAGGCCCTTCACCAGCTTATTTGCCGCCCTCTGCACTCACTCCAGCACCTCAATATCTCTTGTATTGAAGTGCCCAGAACTGGACACAGGACTCAAGATGTGGCCTCATCAGTGCTGAATACAGGGGGATGATAACCTCCCCACTCCTGCTGGCCACACTATTTCTGAAACCAGTCAGGATGCCATTTGCTTTCTTGGCCACCTGGGCACATTGCTGGCTCATATTCAGCTGCCTGTTGATTATAAACCCCACAACCCTTTCTGCTGGACACTTCTCCAGTCACATTTCTCCAAATGTTGCATGGAATTGTTGTGGCCCAAGTACAGGACCTGGAACTTGGCCTTGTTGAAGCTCACATTATTAACATTGTCCCATCACTCCAATCTATCTATCTATCTATCTATCTATCTATCTATCTATCTATCTATCTATCTATCTATCTATCTATCTATCTCTGTAGAGCTTCTCTCTCCTGATGTAGATCAACACTCCTACCTTAATTGGTGTCATCTGTGAATTTACTAATGATACACTATATGTCCTTATTGAGGACATCAATAAATGCATTAAACAGAAGTGGGCCCAACACCAAGCCCTGAGGAACGCCACTTGCGACAGCTGGATTGAACTCCACTCTTTGGGCCTGTTCATTCAGCCAGTGCTTTATCCAGCAGATCGTGTGCTTGTCCAAGCTGCAAGCAGCCAATTTTTCTAGAAGAATTCGATGGGGAACAATGCCAAAGGCTTTTGGGTCTTGACTGTCTTAGTAAATCCTAATTATTTCTAAAGTCTTCTTATAGAATGCTTTTCTTGGCATTGGTGATTTTCTGCTTAGGATAGTGGAAAAAGCATATCACCTGTTCCTTTTAGGAAGTAACAGATGCATAGGGCCAGTGTTTTTCTCAGATGTGTATACACACACATAAGTATGTCTCATACATATATATGTATGTATACATACCCATATCTACTTGTATGTACCTACATACGTACTGCCAAACTTCATTGGAATTGCACTGATTGGGAAGACCAGATTCTTGTTCTGGGTGGCAATAAAGGGAAAGCTTGTCCCCAAATCCATAATATGCCATGGGGTCACTCTTGAAAGGTAAATACTAACAAACAAAATAGAACCTGGAAATGCACTGCATAGCATGCTTGCAACCTGAGGCATACATGACTAAGCCTTTAAGAAATGGGAAGAGCAAGGATATTTCCCTGCTGCCAGGTGCAGGGGAAGGACAGACAGATTACAGCTTTTAACTGGCCCATCGTCATGATCCATACATCTAGACTGCGGGGCAGCAGGGAATGGTCTACCCTGATTGAAGGAGATCCATGGGAACAGATTTCTTGGTGGTAGAGTTGCCTTTTGAAAATAAGGTTACTGTCTTAAGATTATGGACACAGCACTGGCAAAAGCATCTGACCATGGCACATAAAGTTAAATATAGTCAATAAGATAACATTATGTGCCTTTATTTTTCTTTGTCAAGATAACTCCAGGGAGGTGGATTTCTCACTTCAAGGTCAGACATGCATTTAGCTCCTTAGCAAATTCTTCTCTCCCTTCAGCAGTTTGTTATATATTTATTCATTTCCACACAGCATTACTGCAATAAGTCGTACATTCTACTTATGTGTTCTCTGCTGCCTGAGGATTTGACAGTCTGATAATTTAATGCACTGGCATACAGTACCTGCTCTACAGAAGAGCCAGTTCTTCTCTGAGCTTTGTGTAATCTTCTACTTCAGACACAATTACTTCTAATGTTTTGGGTTTGTTGTTTTGGTTTGTTTTTTTTTTTTTTTTAATCTATATGGAAAAATCCACGCTGCTTGCTAAGTTCTAAATGCCTTGTTCAGGATTTATTCTTGTTCTGAGATCACTTTTAGTGCTGCATTTCAACCAAGGACAAAGCCTGATTTAATATCGTGGCTGTCTTTAACCTCAGATTCATTTTAACAAATTAGGACATTTACCTTTTGCTTTCTCATTTTTTGTATTTTTAAATAGTTTACTTAAAAATCTCACGTTATGTAGCATTGAAAACTGTGCTATTTGGTAGAACAGCGTCATAGAATGGTGTGAGTTGGAATGGACCTTAAAGATCATATAGTTCATGGCTGTGAGCAGGGACATCTTCATCTAAGTAGTTCATTCAAAGCCCTATCCAATCTTCCTTGAACATTTCCAGGGTTGGGGTATCCACGTCTTCAGGCTACCTATTCCAGTGCCTCAACTCCCTCACAATGAGGAACTTAATATTGTAGTCATTTCAGAAGTTTTGAAGGGTACAATAAAATGCAAATAAGTTGTCAGACCTTTAGAGCAATACAGACTCTTTCAGAGCCAAATAGACCATTTGGATTATGATTTGAATTTTCCCCAACATGCTTAACATGAATGGTTCTAAAATTCAATGCTATTAATCTTAAGAACCAGCTATCAAAAAGGAAATAAATTAAAAAAAAAATGAAACAGTTCTTTTGGCTCCTGACTATATAGACTATCCCACAGGCCAATATACTAATACTTGTTTCAGCTCATGTCAAATTCAGCTGAGGCAGCATTTCTGATGTTGCTAATTTAAAACCAGGAGAACTAATACAAACTAAAAATTGCAGATCTTGTGTTTATTTTACCCTAAAACCTAATTTTATAAGGCATAGATTCATCCTTTAGCAATTTATCTTTAACAGTACTAGCGACACAGAGAATATTATTCACTTGCAGCTTCTAAATCTTCTCCAGAACATCTTCTATCTAAGGTACTTAAAATGTTTGCCATGATTGCAGTTCAGAAAACAAAAATAGAGGTGAAGGCATGAAAATGAGAAATAAAACAACAACAGCGAGCACCTACCACAACAAAATAATCTTTTGCCATCTGCACTGTGGAGCTCCTTTATAATTTTTATTTCTGAAGAAACACTAAATTGTTTAGAAGACAGAGAAACAATAGCTGAATAGAAAATACTGCCTCAGTACACAGTCTATATGCATATTTTCTGTATCCAGTTGTACATAGAAAGAAGCTTTAAAGCTGCACATTTCCTTCACACACTCAAAAATATAACACATGTCCACCAAATTTGAGGCAAATAAGCCTGTTGCCCAGTAGATTTGTGCTCCATCTGGTACAACAACCTGTATTCTGCCATAAAACTATGCTTTCCACCTTGCCTCCAGACTGCTTCCTCCAATAAGTGGCCATTTAGAGTATTTCCAAGAAGAACACAACCAGTGCAAAGTGAATTCCAGAAGCAAAGAAGTCGTCTCTGAAAAGTCTGTTTCATATGCTGTGTGTCTGGTTCATATGCTGTGTTGTCTGTGTAGCTAAATATATAGGTGGAAAATGTAACACACACCAATGTTGTGTTTACATGTTCTCCTGAAAATACAGCATGTCATACTGCTATGAATGAACTATTTTCCTCTCACAAAGTAACAAAAAACCTGTCTGCCAACATGCTTTGCTAATGCATTTGAAATACAGCTGTATAAAGCTGTGTAGGGTTTATGTTGCTGGGTTCTCTTCACTGAATATAATGTATCAGAGGGGAGACTAACCAGCATTTCTTTCCCACAACAAGAGGAGGTAGGTTGTCTCACGTGGAAAGTGCCCCCAAAACTTTAACAATATATAAATAATAACTGAATATTCTGATTCCTGGATTCATAGGGTTGTGGTCACCATTACAGTAGTATCAGTATCATAGCAAAGCATGTCCATCTGCAGAGATTCACAAAGGCTAAAAATTTCTGAAAAGTTCCTCTGTAAGGGAGAGGGTTGCTGCCACAATGTACCACCACCACTGACCAGATGGAAAGTAGCTGCAAAGGGGATATATCAGTTGTCACACCCTCTGAGAGATCTGATCAAAAGCTTTTTACCTACATGTGTATATCTACATGTGTACTCAGACTCTGTCTCGGTTTGGGATGACAGGTACCAAATTCTTTCAATTTAGAGGCCTTCAGTCAAGAGATTGGGGAAAAAAGGAACAACAATTATTTATTATAACAGTAAGAAACACTAACAGTACACTCAAAACAACCAAACAAAAGAAGATTCCAGGGACCTCAACAGAGTCCACCTGACAGTTAGGGAGGGTGATGGCCGGGTCCTCCTGGAGCGATGGATGTGGCTCTCTTTTCCTTGGCAACGTGGGGTAGACAGAAAAGCACAGCAGACAGGAGGCGGCAGGGAGTGGCCGGAAAGTGTCCGCAGCGGCCAGGGGCCGGGCAGCTACAGCAGCGGCTCTGTTCGTCGCAGGAAACAGTGGGGACNCCCACTCCCATGCAAGAAATAAAACCACATATCCTCCCAACAGATGAGAATAGAATACAAACTTTACATTCCACAACCCAAGACAGACTCCAGTTCAAGCTTGAACTATATCTGTGTTCCAGCAGAAATCTTCCTGGATTGTGTTTGTGAAGTATCCATATAGGGGGGTAGTCCCAATGATGAGTATATGTGAATAGCTTCAACCATCATCCATAGCTGTTTGCAGCTGGACATGTCCAGAGAAGTTGAGCACGTGCAAATCTAGTCAGCTGGTTATTTTCCAGGTATAGCTTATTATGCTTATAGTTTGAATCTAGCTTAATGGTCATGTACTTATGCCATTCAGCATAGGTGAGGTAGGAGAAAGAAAATAAAGTAAAGGTAAAAGAAAACAAGCCCCCTCCAAACTGAATCTTGCAAGTGAAATCTTTTGCAGAAGAAGATTCATAAATTTACTGACAAGCATTGATTTAAGAGATCAGTTTTTCTCTAAGCAATTTTTCTGTTGTTTTTCTTCCAGACAACAGGAACATGTCTGGCAAACATCACTTACAGTACTGGGGCTGCAGTGCTCTCAAGCCGCTGAAAACGAAGTTGAACTATGGCATATGTTTTGTTGTTACTCATGATCCAGATACACTGAGTCTACCTGTAGCAGTGGTTTGAACGTGAACCAATGTGCTGGGAAATGGATTTGAAACTGAAAAAAATCTTCCTGTATAAACAGGAACTTACAGACACAAGAGTCTTTCCTGATTTGCTTAATGCATTCCTACACAGTGCAAATATTATGGCCATACAGATAAGGTCACAGCAGATTTGTGAATCCACAGTGGATTCTTCTTTATCCACTAGGTAAAGCTTCTATGAAAACCAAAAAAAAAACCCAAAAAAATCCCCACCCACTCCAAAAATAGTTTGAAAAGCACTTATTATAAAGAAACAAAGCACTGTTGTTAAACCAAAAAGTGTAATCCACCTAAAATGCTGGGTGCTAAAAAGTTTAAAATGTATGCCGTGCAACAAAAAAGAGGTAGCACACCTCATGATACATGTGTAGCTTGTTAGAGCAGTTAATTACTGCTCTAGCCTTCAAAATCTATAATAATCTTGAAACCAGTATAATTAAATGAGAAAATGCTTGCAGGAACATCACATTTGTTATGCAGAAATGTTGTCTGATTCCTAGTCATCTGAGTAGTATCCCTGCAAATTTCAGTGAATTATTCCACTTACAAGAGCATAACCAAGCAGAGCTGAATCCTTGGAGATGATTCTGTAATCTGGTCTGCTTTAAAACTTCTCTGAACTAACAAGTGAGACACATTCCTTGGGTATGGGAATTTGTGGTGACCTTCACAATAGACAGTAAAGACGCTTAGCATCCATGTAGATTCTACTGTCACAATTCTTTTTGTTCAAATAAATATAAATTCAGTGTTTATACAGCAGAACATCATAACTGAAGGAGAATTCTACCCCACTCTCATGAGTTAATTCCTAACCCCTGATATGATATGATAGCTTAGGGAACCAACTAGATTCCATCATATGATCATATGAGAACAAACAGATATCCCGCGGCATGTGAGAAGGCTGAACTTCCTCTTTCCTCCCATTTCCATCATTGTGGGTGTTGCTGGTTTCTGCATTGTCTTAGAGAAAAGATTATCTCCCATCATCCTTTCACTTTTCTTCACCTTTCCCTCATTCCTGATTCATATAGTTTCATTGTACTCTTTTATTTTTTTTATTATTATTCCTTCTTTTCTCCCTTGGCTGTTAAAGGAAGGGAAAGGGGAGTATTGTCTATGTTTTTGTCTTGGAGAATTGGGGTTTTTTTGTTCTAACTGTTTGTGTTCTCTATTAATAAAACTTGCAATAGTTGTTCTTTACTATAAATTTGACCTATTTTTTGTGTGTGTTTTGAAGACCCTGGGAAATCAAAACTGGGACACCAGCCCAAAGAAATTTATAATATGTAGCATTTCACAACTCATGTTTTATCCTCCTTTTTCAAATTCTTATATAACAAAGGTAACCCATGACAAACTAATTACGATCTCATTTCCTCACCTTGTTCTGTTTTAGTCCTTGTCATGTTTAATTCTTCATTGGCAGAAGAAAAAGAAAAAGCTGCTGGAAACCATGAAAACATGCTAAGAAGCTCTGCAAGATTCCTTTCATAAGCCAGCTCTGTGTTTCACTGAAGCAGTGTGACAGTTGCAGCTTCCCCAGAGAGTGCTTGTTGGATCTCCAGAGACAAGACAGACCATGTGTTCAGGAACTTCGCAGGCTACAAGCAAATTACATGACAATTCAATTGTGTAGTTATGACAAGTTTTGGGAGGGGAAGAATGTAGCAGAAGAGGAAGGCTGAGAATTTCCTCATCAGAATTCTCCAAGATACTACAGTGTATTCAGAGGACAGTTGTACTAAATGGCAATAAAAAATAAAGTTTCATTGCTTAGATAGTTTTGAAAGCTTATTCCTTATTTGCTGGAAGACATGGAAATCAATTTTTCTAAAATCATTTTTGAAATGCAGCAAGTAACTGCCGGCATCATTATGAATTAGCAGAACAAGTGCTTGGTTTTGCTTCTATGTTGCAGCTGTACAGTCTATAAGAGATGACTGCTGTATTTCATGGCACATGCCAGTTTTCCCAGTTAAAGGTATTATTTCCTCTTTCTACATCTTATTAATATGTGCTGGTAAGATACTGTTGTATCAACATGGTGTTGGATGTTAGCATTTTTATTAAGTAGAAACTTTGCTGTCATTTATTCTGATTACCATTAAGAATAACATATTTAAACCCAAGCCAAGATGTATTTGTTCAGGTCCAAATTTGTCTTTCTTACCTTTAAGTACCCACTTAGACCCTACTGAGGTCAAGCAAAGTGTATGCATAAGCATTCTTTCAGGCCAGGAAGAGACCAGTGAACGTAGATCTTAGGGATTACTTAACCATAGAAAAATGCTGTTTGTCCTGTTCTAATGTCATTACCTAGAAGAGTTGGTTTATTCATACAGTTTTAAAAGCACTTTTGGAATGCACTAAATATTCTGTTCTCCGAACTCCAATATTATACTACTCTGTAAATGTTATGTGGTGACTTTTCTTCTTCAGTTCCAGTCACTAATGAATTACAAAAAAAATCCAAACCAAACCCCAAAAGCTAAAACAATATCACCACCACAACCCTACAAAAATGCACAGTGAAAAAGACAACGCAGAGAAAGCATACCCCAGAAAAGTTAAAATTCTTTATTGTATCAAGCAGTTAAAAAAGGATTGTCTCCTGAATTGTTTTTAAGCTAAGCACATGGTACACTGGATCACCCTCCAGTCCCTTGCAGAGATGTCTTTTCTCTCAGTGTGTTGAGGTTTATTTCTCCCCCAAAGGCATTCAATTGTTATTAATTTTCTCAGAAGCACATTTATGCAGACAATGGTCTCTCTCCACTATGAATGCCCTCTCCAGTAGCAGCTGCAGGATCCTTCCTTATAGGACGAGCAAACTCTCCCTGCAGGGCACCAATAGTCGTTTTGCTCCCTCCCAGTTCCCAGCAGCACTACACATCACTGGAACCACGAGTAGAAGCAGAGGATGCTTCACCACCAGGTGTCACCAAAGGAACCCACATCGCAACAAGAGCTGAAAAAAATTGAACAACCCCTCCTCCATCAACACAGACCAAAAAACCCACACCCCCCCCAACCTCCTAAAAAAAAGTAAAGTGCTCCTAAAAGTAAAAAGTGCTGCTTTTCCTTTTTTTTTCTGACTCTCTGCTAGATGATGGCAGCACAATCGGACTGACACAGCTAGTAATGGGCTTGTGGAGAAAACAGTTTTATCCCAACTGCTAAACCCTCAGAGATCAATGCTGTTAAAGAAACTCACGTTACTGGCTGTTCTCCTGGAAATTACAGAGTCCTTTGCTTTTAGGCTTCCCGCCTGCAGGCCTTAATAATTTACAAAAATACATCTCTGTGTTGTGTGCAATGCACTTAAAGCAAATGTACTTGGGCTGCAAAAAACAGTTAAGTATTGTTGGTTTAATGTGAATAATTACTTCATAATGTCAGCTGTTAGTCTTGTAAAAATGCTCCCTTGTTCTTACTTTCATAAGCTGAATGGACACAGCATTTCAGGCAAGGACACCCATAATCTACACGGAAACTGCAACAAGGCTGGAAAATTAGTTCCCCTCTGTATTTACAGCAATGCTAAATTTTGAAACATGCATACTTAATTTTATGCCAACGCATTAAAACACTGCTACAGTTCTGCTGCTGGCTGCTCACCAGATTAAAGTAGTGAGCTATTATAACTGTGATCTTAAAACCAGTTACAGTACTAGTTAAGCTAGGGTCTAGGCAATTATAACACAAATGAGATCCAAATATGGACCAGGTAAAAAAGGAATCAAAACCACACTTATCATTCTGTTACACTATAGTTGGAGATGAATCCATCTTGATCTGAAGTTAAGCACTGTAAAGCTGCTGTAAGCAGGGCATGTGCTAGAATTCAGAGGGGGCAGTACCCTCTACCTTGGTCCTATTCCTGACCAAAGCTTTTTGTGTGTGTGAGGAGTGGTACATCTGGCACAACACCATCTTTTCAACTTTTGTGTTCTGTAAGATTCTCACGTGAGTGAAGGAGATCCCAATCTCAACAGTATTCATAGCCCCTTATGCTAATATATAAAGGGTTTGCAGCACTTGAAGTGTTTTCCATAAATAAATAAATTATCTTTCTGTTCCTTCACTATTTATTTTCTAGTTTTATATCTTGTTTTAGTTCTCCTGAATTATTCTGAATTTAACCTAATTGTTGACTGCTCTTAACACAGAATTTTGGTCTTTTCAATTTTTACATCATGGCTGTATAATTACTCTTTTAAAGTGCAGTAGAATTTCCATTTATACTCTCATTTTCTACCAATTTTAATGCAGTTTTTGAGGTGTAAGATTAAAAAAGTGTTGGCACTGTTGTCCTTTGGGTGACAGAGATGCCAGATAGTCACAAAGCTAGACACAGTGACAAAGGCATTACATCTGAGGTCTCAGAGAATTCTTCCGACAGATGCTCAGCAATCTTATCTTTTTCTTTTTTATCCCAAAAAAGTGTAAGAGAGGAGTTATGCATAACTAGCCCTTCACCAAGTGCTATGTCAATGCAGCACTTTTTTACCAAATGCTATAATAAAAAGATGAAAAGGATGTTAGGGATTTTTTTAGAACAAATAATCATCTTGTTGTCCATAGTTTATGTACCATACCCCATGTATTGACCCAAATTACTTGTCTCAAGAAGAAGGCAATATGAAAAGTAACATTAATGTTTTCTTTTTTTAAATTTTACCCCTAAGGAGGCATTCTGCCAATGCTCTGAGCATTTGTCTCTTTTCATAATCAATTCCTAGTGCTGCACAGAAACATTGTGAAATAGAGATGTCAAAGAAATTGTATTTGTGACAAAAATGGAATTGAAAGACAGCAAGTGTAATAGCTTGATAAAAAAAAAAATTATTGAAAAAATTGCCATCAGCATCATTTGGCTGTACTAAGTAAGAAAAATGCAGAGTGTGACTATGGTGATCAGGATGCCAACAGCTAGTACCATGAGCAGGATGATTCGGCAGAACTTGGAATGCTTTTTTTGTTTCTCTTTCTTTTTTAACAAGGTATCATACCCAGGAGTGTATATCTCCCCCATCCAGAAATGTAGATCATTTGGATTTTCCTAAAAGAAAAATCAGAAAATGAACACAGTTCCTCTCTCTTGCACATAAAGTCATTAGAACATAACCAGCAGTATTCTGGATATCGCTAGATAGTGATTAATGAATTTATGGCATCACAACACAAATGTAAGAAACTTTCACTTGAACATAGGTTGTTCTACTTTCCAGATGCTGAAAATGTTTCACTGGGGAAAATCAAAATCACTTTTTTGGCCAAAGGAACCAAATGTAGGACACCAGCCATTGAAATGTGATTAAAAAACACAGGAGAAACATGTTGTCTGCTCAAAAAAGTATGTTGATTTATAAACACAGATCTGAGTCCCTTTCCAAAAAAAAGAATAAACAAAAACTTCACAAAAAATAGCCCTAAAAGTGATTTGTGCCAAACCACAGGCAGGCAGGATCCTGTATAGTCTGGATGAGAAAATGTATGAACAGCTATTAAAGCAGGTGCATAGTATTTAATGCCTCAATTATAGTTCTTCCCTATATAAATGGGGAAGCTGAGTTGTTATATAGACTTTTCCCGTTCAGACTTACGTTAGTGTCATATCTGTAGTAAAAAAATGCATCCATATTTACTTTTGGAATCCCACCAAAAGAATGAATCAGGCTGCACAGTGGTTCATGCACATACTACATGGCTCACAGCAATTAGTTTTTCTCAAATGCAGCGCAAATGTGTGTTACCTTTATGTGGCTGGCCAAGTTAGAGTGCAGCGAGTGTCTGTCATAGTCTTGCACTGTCCAAGAAGCGGTGTTTTTCTTGTCCTCCCAGTCGTCATCAACTCGAATATCACTATACAGGGGGTTGCTTTTGATTGTGGATTTCAGGGTGATTGGCGTGATGTGTTTCCCTAGCGCTTTGTCTATCTTATCTTGACTGATGCCATTTGAGTCTAGGCCAGGCAGCTCGGTGACATTTCTCTGTTCTCTCTGTAAGGCATAAGTTCTATCAGAAGTTGGCTTTCATCTTCATCTGCCTATATGCAGGCCCCTTCCAGAATTATAATTTTTTAATACAGAATAATTAAACAGATAAACAGAATAATTTTTAAATTACACATGCAAGCATTTTTCCTGTTCTGGCAAACATCTACAGTGTAGTAAAGGAGCCTGACTCTTCATTCTGGGCAGACGCCTTTTTTCTGAGGAAAGCGTGTGAGTGCTTGCTGAGGAGAGAAACTGCAGTGCACACCAGTCTGCACTGGTGTAAGACAATTCCACAAACAGAATACTGAAAAGCTCTTTTTTAGGGATTTTTGAAGCCAATACATGGCAACTGACTGCCTTTCCCCTCAGACAGGTGGTAGTGGGCAGGCAACAGAGGTGGTAAGGGTGTAGCCTGTACCCATGAGACAAGCTTTAATGCCTCATTTTTCACTTGCTAGGAAAGATCTGACTCACAGCGGGCAGTCAGGAGTGAGGGCAGCTGAAGCCCCGTAGGTAAAACAGCACTCCTGAGGGAGCATAGTGAACAGGGTGAACAAGTAAGTCATGGTGCATCAGAAGAACTTGGTGTGGCAGTTGCATGGGCAAGGCAAGTGGGAAGGTCGTGTGAACAGGGCACAGTCCTCTTCACAGTCCTTCTTCTGACTCAAGGGGCAAACTTAGCTACTGGTAGCCACCTTCTCAGTGCTGGTCTTGATGCATCTGAAGGCTCTTTGTGAGAAGCAAGGTAGCAACCCAGACAGAGCTCCCATGTAAATATACAGCCATCTATGTCTCTGGCTGCAGGGAGTGTCAGAGCTGCTCACCTCTACCAGAGAGTGGTGGAGACAATACCTGTTTGCAGTGTGAGTAGGGTATGATCTGCTGATCATGCTAGTGACACTGAAAAAGGAAGTAGAGAGGTTGAAGTGCATTAAGGAGTGTGAGAAGGAGACAGTCTGGTGGAACTACACCCTACTATGCCTGAGGTAAAGTCAGTGCATGGAAGCTCCACAAAAATCACAAGGTCCCCTACTCTCCTGACACCAGGTGGAAGGAGAGGACCTAGATATGGTTGGGAAATGGAAATAGGTTCCTGCTCAGGGTGACTGGAGAAATACTACACAGCTTCCCTCCCCTTCACAATAGCCGATGCATAACAGATATGGGGCTCTGCAACTTGAGGGTCAGGCTATGAAGGGTCAGCCAGGGGGTTGCCAAGGAAAAGTTAGTCAGCTCCACACATCACCATTGCTGCTGTTAGGAAAAAAAGGATGGTGATTGTGGTAGGAGACACACATCTGAGGGGACCAGAAGGGCCCATCCCAGAGGGAATTCTTCTGCCTTCTTTAGTCCTGGGTTAAGGATGTTATGAGGAAGCTTCCCAGGCTGCTATGGCCCTCTATTTATTATTTGCAGGTTGGCAGTCATATAGGTTGATGAGAGAAACCCAGAAACCATAAAAAATTATTTCAAGGAACAAGGCTAATTGGTGGAACTACTGGGAGTGCAAGTGGTGTTTCACTCAATCTCTTCGGTGGCAGGAAGAGGAGAACACACCACATTAACACATGGCTTACAGACTAGTGCAATTGGAGACATTTTGGATTCTTTGATCCTGAGGAGGTCACCATGTTTTCTCATGTCTGATGAAATTGATCCCTCTCAAAGGGGGAAAAGGATTCCAACTCATAAACTGGCGGGGCTCACTGAGAGGGCTTTAAACTAGATTTTAAGAGGGAAAGGAAAACAGCTGGGCTCACTGGAGATGGGTCTGGAGGTTACATAACATTGCTGAGGGTGAGGTTGGAGGCCCAGCACAAGTGCATTAGCACTGGTGCGCCTAACATTGAAAATGAATCAAAGAGATTTGAAATCAATGTAGATGTGACCTATGGAAAGGAGAAAAGGCCTTACTGCAGCCATATAAATAGATAGGGTAGGGCAGAGGGACCTTGACAGACTTGAGAATTGGGCCTACACAAGCTGCATGGGGTTCAGCAAGTCCAAGTGCAAGGTCTTATATTTGGATTGAGGCAATCTCAGGTATAGATACATGCTATGTGGGTAATGGATTGAGAGCAGTCCTCAATCCATTTCCTGAGGAAAAGGACTTGGCTATGTTGGTATATGGCAGCTCAGCATCAGCAAGCAATGAATGCATGAGAACAGCCCATCAATCGTATCCTGAGCTGTATCAAAAGAAGCATCACCAGCAGACAGAGGGAAGCAATTGTCCCTGTCTATATTCTGCTGTTGTGAGACCTCACCTGTGTCCAGTTTTGAAGTCCCCATTACAAAAAGCATGTTGAGATGCTGAATATGATCAGAGGAGGGCCACAGTGATGATCAGAGAGCTGGAGCACCTCTCCTATGAAGACAGACTGAGGGAATTGGAATTGTTCAGCTTGGAGAAGAGAAGACCACAAAGGAGCCTTATATTAATGTTCCAATACATGAACGGGGCCTACAGGAAAGTTCCAAATTTTTACAAGGGCATCTAATGATAGGACAAGGGGGAATGGTTTTAAGCTAAAATATACTAGATTTAGATTTGATCTTCAGAAGAAATTCCTTACCGTGAGGGTACTGAGGCACTGCAACAGGTTGCCCAGGCAGGTTGTGGATGCCCCCTCCTTGGAAGTGTTCAAGTCCAGGTTGGACATGGCCTTGGCAACATGGTCTAATGAGAGGTGTCCTTGCTTAAGTCAGGGGGGTTGGAACTAGATGATGTCTGAGGTCTCTTCCAACCTAAGCCATTCTGTGGTTCTATGGTTTTACAATCTGAACATTAAACTCTTCGGCAAATGGGAGCTAACATTATAGTGCCTGCTGAAAGAAAGCCTATGCTTTAGGAAAACAGTGCTATGGAGCACTGCAGAGGAAGATGAAGTTCTTATAAAGCCATGGACTTAACATGTGGAAGCAGAGTTGTAAGAAGCAAACATAATGAAGTATGGGGGTAATGGTTTGTAGGTCACTGCCTTACTATATCTGCACCTCTAACAACAGGGGTGTGCTTTGCAGCTCTGATCATGCTGTGAATGCTACACTAGTATCAGGATGTCAAAAAGGGTCCTTATTACAGACATTGTCAGAATACAAAGGTAATTAAATATCTGAGCAGTCTCCTAGCAGCAATCGTTAAAATGGACCTTTTAAAACAAAAGTGTGACAAGGGAATGATAGAGTGTGTGGGGTCACATTTTTGGAGAACATGCAAGCTACTGCTTACACAGTACTAAGGGTTTCTCCCATAGGTAGTAAGATGACAGTAAGCACGTTTTTTGATCTATAGTTGCATGGTGGAATGCAATAATATTTTCCCATTCAAGTTGTTCAACATGTTGGTTAACCACAATCTTCTGTCCATGAGACTTTTAATTAAGCTGTCATTGATGCATTGATATAGATTCTTCCTGAGAAATCTGCTTCTGGGAGACCTCATGCGTCATGTTGCCATCTCTCCCATATCTCAGCACTGGTTCCTACAGAACCATCAAAATGCAAATTCAGTTTTTTTCAGCAAACACCACTCCCTCTTGGTTCATAGGAACATCACATTGAGACAAGGGGAGCCTTGTCCTCAAAGACTTGCTTGGAAGAAGATACACCCTAGCCCCCTACCACCTTCAGAAATCAAAAATATTTTGGCAGTACCCACTGTCAGACTCCTGTAAAGTCAGCGAGTGCACATTACAAATAACCAGTGAAGAGGTTGGGCCCTGAGAAATCCCTTCTATGCAAGGATGTCTTTCCCATGACATACGTCTTATGTTAAGAACTCCATGATAGGTCACTGGACTGGACAGATTTCAGCTGCTAAAGGGATCACTGCTTCTAGGAGCATGCCTTGCTTCTCTTTTCACCTTTCTACTGGGAACCCAGGGGAACCCACCTACTCTGAGAGGGCTCAAATCCCACTTCTTGCAGATCCCTAAGCTGACAGCAAAATGTTTTCTGCTTGAGTAATGTCCTGCTCCCTTTGTGGGCTGATAAATCCACATCCAGTGGAAGCCAACTTTTGCATGCCATCACTTTCTTTATGCCTCAGTGCCTGCACACATGTATAAGCATATGTGAATTGGTCTGGGGCAGACAGCTGTAGAAAGAAGCAGGAGGATTTGTTTCCTTCAGAAAGGAAAGGTGAAGAAAAAAATAGCCTTTTATTAAGAAACTTTAGGAGGAAGCTGGCATTTTTATCACTTAGCCATGCACAAGTGACTGATTCCTATCAATATTTACTATTAGTAGGTGGGTGGATCCTCAGTGGTCTCCCATTCTCTCTATTAGTTCATATTTTCCATATGTCATTCGTTAGCCTTGACATATCACTCTGCATTGCAATTACAGGTGGCACTGAAGCCCTCTGGGTCATACTGGCGATATTTCAGCTGAGCTGATGTCTTTAACTGTCACTTTTTTCTGAATACAGAAAAAAGTCTCACCAGGGAATGCTTGGTCATCTTAGGCTAAAATGTTGTGAAAGGAATGTCACTTGACAGTAATTTCTAAAGCTGTTTTAAATAAAATGCTTGAAAACTTGGACCAGATGGCATGATGCAAATGTTTTTCATAATGAGAGCGTTCTGTGGCAGAACATTATGCTGCTTCTGTCTGGAATATCTTCTTTTTCACAGACATGAGAACAGGAAAATTGATAGCCTGGAGCAGAGGTACAGAGTGAGTAGGGTAGGAGGAGAAACTGGATTTTGCCATGCAAACTCCATGGGAATCTGGTAGGAGATAATCTGCAGAAGACTTAAAGAACTGACATTGAAGTACTGGGCTAATCAAGAGGATACACTTGGGCAATTACTTGGTTGTAAAACTTCAGCAGTAGGTATACCCTAGGTGCTAGTTGGGGAAAATGAAGGACAGAAACCTGAAGCCATAGCAACAAAAAAGTAAAGTTTAAGAAAACATACAGACAAATATGAAGATTGCATGAAACACATTAATTTATAGAAATAGACAAGCAGGAGATTAGATAATAAAAATATGCCTGCTAGCCTTAATTCTAGCAAAAAAAATACACATTTTCAAAGTATGTCCCGAAGTTTTTCACAGACTTCTTCGTTTTGTTTATGATTCCCAAAGTAAATGTTCAAAAGAAGAGGAAGGTATTGTAAACTTAGGTGTTCATTTGCATTACAGAATTTATATGGTATGTGTCTAAAAAAAGAGTGTGGGGTATGTGTCTAAAAAAAGAGTGTGGATGAACAAATCAGAGGTAATTTGTGCTGGTACTCACTGAATGTAAGGAGGGGACAGCAAATGGTCAAAGCAAAAAATAGTTATGGAGAAGTTTGACAAACTGTAGATGAAATATGTTGACAAAATCCTCATTTAACAAGGTGAAAAATGCTCAACTCTGCAAACATATAACTGCATTTGATCTACATATAGTTCATGAACAAGAAAGCTGTTATGTTTTACGGATCACGTTTCATTAAGAGCAATTTGTCCTTCTTTGACAGACCCAAAGAGTTGGCATGTACAGAAAGGGGATTCTGTTAAGAAGCCTGAGAAACTATAAAGAGTCCATGTAAGTTGCAATCCTGGGTCAAAATATGCTTACTCCATAGCTATTTCTCATTGCTCATGTCTTAATGCAACTTATACATATAGGTACATAATGATATATGTAATTAAAAATATAAACTAATCTATATTGCTAGTAAACATTTTAATCACATCTTTGTCTTGTCTTCATCCTTCTCTTCCCACTGTTGTCATTGTTTCTAGCTCTGAAACAGTCTGAGAGTCTAACCACCCTTTCATAACCTGTGATGGGAGATATCAGCCTAATTAACCACCAGAACCAGCACATCAGCAGTTAAGGCTAGGCCTTGGACTCAAGCCCATCTCTCCACAAGAAGAGATCAGAGACACCTAAAAAAATCAAGAAAATTTACTTCCTGGAAGCATATTTTTTCTTTACTCCCATAAAGTTAGTTACACTTGTCCAGTGGCCAGCCATGTTCTCCAGCTTCTGCCAAAAGCAATATCCAATGCAAGTGACAAATAGTGTCAATGGGCAGCTACCTCTAAAAGGTTTGACCAAAGGAGTTTTTAAAAAAGTCAGGATCACCAGGTACTTCAGGATTTATTAACAGAATCCTCAGTCCTAATGGAAGTGTGCAGGGAGCTGATTATTATATTTACATTTCTTTGAGACAATAAACCTCTGTTGTGCAGAAGGGGGTTTGCTGATGTAGAGTTCTAAGACAGACAAAAGCTATCAGGAATCCCCATCATAGTTGTTAATGACTGTACAGTTATTGCTAGGCATTCTGATCTGAAGGGGACCAAAATTGCTTCTCAGAAACATAAGGTAGCATCAGTTACTACAAAGCAACCCAGGAAGCTAGCTGACATGGATAGGATAGGCGTTCCTATGAACTATTGTAATTGTGCAGCATTATGAGTACTTCTGTCTTTGTGCTGAATTGTTTACTGGAATGAAGCTGTTTTATTTGCCATCAGTAATGGAGTTCTGTAGTGAATGCATTATATAAAAACTTCTGTATGGTGTCAGACCAAAGCTCCTGCCAACCTTGCAGCTGGCTCAGACTGTAGCCAGTTGCAGATGTCTAGGGAAGAATAAGGGAAAGAATGGAGGTATGTAATGCGCATATGAGCCAGTGGACAAACAAGTGACTGCAACCCAGCACTAACTTAAAGGCAAAAAAAAAAAAAAGTAATCTCTTGTCCTGTTGCTCTGAGAAGCAAGCAACAGCAGGACAGAGACATTAAAGTCATATGAGAGACCAGGAGAGATTAGAAGTACAGTTAGCAAGCCAAAATTTGTTCAGAGCTGTGAAACCTTAAGCAAAAGGAGTAGTAAAAAAAAAATAGGACAGTGTTCAAAGCCCAAATGCTTTGTACTGTCTTCCAGAAATAGTTAAAAAGGGGAAAGAGAAACAGGAAAGAGAAATGCAAGAATTGCAGAAAATGACCAGGTAGACTAAAGATGAGGCATGCACCCTGGTTATCAGAAGCAGATATAGGGTATTAATCATATGCTGTATGTATGTTAAGCAATACAACATATTGTGGAGTGGTCCAATGGGACTGCAAATGTTCAGGTCAATCAGAAAGTTGTCAGTAACTAGCTATTTGCAGCTTTTTGTACTGCTTTACACAAGGAAGGGCAAAGATTTCTGAGACTGCTTTATAGTTTCTTTTATCCAGAGCAGACAATGGAAATATATTCTAAGCAGGGAAGCTCTCTCGTTTGCCTGATAGAGAAGAGCAAAGAAAGATGAGAAACCACCAATGTGAGTTGTCATTGTGTACCTTTTTTAATGAACATAAATTTAAAAGCTTAGAGCTGGAGAAACTACTTGACCATCTAAAAGCACTTGATTTTAAGTGATGGCATAATAAGGCCTTGGAAAGACCACAAACACACCACAGAGAAGTTACTTACTTTACACAGGGAGCCCTGAGTAGAGATAGATTCTTTAAAGAAAATGAATTTCTGAATTTAGGCTACTCTCTAGGTTTAATGACTTTGTGAGCCTCTAGAGCACACACACACGTTCTGAAGTAAATTCTCCTCTCTCACCCTGCCACGTTATTTCTGTTTGTGAACTAACTAACCCATAACCCTATTAGTTCTCTCGTCTTAAGGCAAAACATATTTTTACTGCACTATTAGTTCTCCACTGCCATCACCTTTATTCTAATGTCTGGAATTCATCACCTCTTTTCCCTTTACTTGATTGCTGGCAAAACAGAAAAAAGGAGAGCTCATAGATGAGAGAGACTAAGACATGATGAATTTTATCTGGACAACTTGAATTCACTAATGACTACACTGAAAGTATATGTTTAACATTTATAAAACATACTGTGTTGCAAACTGCCTATCCTGAGACGTAGAAAGCACACATATTTAGTTTGAAATTACCATCCCAGGACTGGGAGCAGAGTTCCAGGAAACCTTCTCACTGGTGGTGAAGGACAGATTAAGTCAAAAAAGCACAGAGCTCCCCACACATTTTTAATCCTCCTGCAGCTCTGCAGCCCTGGCGTGGTGACAGTACATCTTGTTTAACAACAATGGGGAGAAGGATTCCTGCTGCGGAGGAGGCTCTGTGTGTGGCAGCCTCCCTCCCGCACAAAAGAAGGACTTAGGTGGGGTGGGAAGCAAGGCCAGCATTGCACCATAGCCCATTGTTTGGGATCCCACAGGCTCCTTCCCTTTGGGCTCTCTGCATGGAAGACCATATTGACTGTGTATGTCCTCCGCTCAGCTCTCCTTAGGGAATTTCCAGGAAATAGGAGCAGAGGTGGCTGAGGCATTGAGACAAACACAGGGAAGAGTGTCTGGGGTAGGGAAGAGACTAGGGAAGGTAAGGGGGTTGGTGTGTGTCATGGAAGCTGGTTTAGGAAAGAAAGAACTTCTGCATGTGGATGAGGACTGGGGAGGGATTCAGGGAGGGAGAGATGAGGTTTGGAGAGCTGGTGCGGGCAAGATGTCTGAGAGGGGAGTATTTCAAATAGAAGTAGCTGTGGGAGACTTCACAGACCTTTCTTTTACCCACCCCTTCCCCAGGTTAATGTGCTTTCAGGTTCTATTCCTCATTCCCCTGGGGAATGTACTCCTTCCTAAGGAACCTTAGGATGCAGACCCTTTTCCATGTTCCTTCCCAACCCCCAATCACTTATTCTCCATCCCTTGACAAGAACCAGACCTTGGAGCTTTTGCTCATGCTAGGGGTGGGGAAAAGCGAGGGGCTCCCCAGGTAGCAGGAAAGGAGCACTGTAGAACAGCAAGGGGGGCCCAGAGGGGTGTGAGCTGATGCAGCTGTACTGCTGCTGATCCAGACATCAACTTTTCTTCCACTGGCTCCAGGGCCTCTATCAGGTAGCAAACATGCACATTTTTATCAAGGAGATTCTGCCGATTCTATGTATTAATCTAGATTAATTTCACACTTTGAAGAGTTCTCTGTTACAGAAAATAGGAAGGGAAATCAGTATATGAAAACCAAGGCAAAATAAAGAGGAAGCAATGGTGATCTGTGTACATACATGTAAGTTTGTGAGACACCAGCAAGGATCTCCAGTTCTCTCTCTAACGTGCCTTTTTTGAGGTGTATAGCCTGGATTTGCCTCTGGGTTTTCCCCTCATTTCTTTAGACAATACATTCATTCACTCCTTTGGTACAATTAACTGGTATTTATCATTAGTAGACTTTCTGAGAAAAGTTATGAAAATGTTACAGTGAGCACTAGAAAGCCTGAGATGCTGAAATACAGTCACTGAACTCTTTGAAAAAAGTACCATCTCTTGGAACATGATCCTTACTGTAGTTAATGGGAAACTTAACAAGGATTATTAGCAACGAAAATTTGGAGATGCAAGAAGCTGAATGTGCAGGTGGTCTCAGCCTCACGCTATTCGTCTTCTGATCCCCAAAGCAAGGTAGTAAAATCAGCAAAAGCCATCAGCCTCTTTTAGACCTTACCTGTAAATAGACCCTGTTGTGCCACTGCTGCACTGCAGGCAAAGCTGATTCCGGGAATTTTGCCAAAGTGGCCTGCAGAAAGGCAGAATTTTTCACTAAAGACTTCACCTCCAGTTGAAAGAATTTATCGGGATGGTTGTTGTTTGGCAAAACAGAGAAATCCATATTTTTGTCATGCAATAGCAAAATCAGCCCCAGCTTCTGCTTCCTGACTGTGCACACTCCTTCTATTATTAATGACGTGAAGAAGGATACGACAGTTTCCTGAAACTCTATCTGACCTCTGCTTGGTATCAGGCTCCCTTATATTATCTACCAATGCTAAAACATTGTTTAGAAGCAGCAGAGCAGACTGGACATGTTTCTGTAAGTGCCTAGCTTTCTAAGTTTTTCCTAGTTTTCTGAGTGTTCTAGTTCAGGGTCTATTTTGGTAGATACATATGTGCTTATTAAAGCTAACAGAGTACTAGTGAGTAGATGCATGAGACACTTAAATGCATACCAGCACTTCCTCAAGTTACCTGCCAAAAATGTCAAGCTTCAAATACAAGCTACAATACTTCAAAGTAAGTTTTTTGGTTTTGCCAGAAAATTAGAAACAGCTCCAAGTCCAAGGCAAGTCCTCCTTTTCTGTGGCAGTACTAAGAGACTCCATTGTGCTGTGTGGGTCACTACCATGACAGCTATGACATTCACTTCTTTAGGTTCAAGGATTTTTTCACAGTAATTCTTCTGGACCCTGGGAAATATTAGATTGTTTCAAGTAATTGATAACAGAAGTTTTCAGGGAAATTACTTTGCTCCTGTTCAAGTGAATGGAACAAACTGTTAACTGACTTGAATGGCATAGTTTCAGTTCCTTCATGTCTCTTATTTTGAGATGGGGTATTATGATTTTATAAGTTTTTTAAAGAATTTTTTTTTTTCAGAAAATGAAATTCCCCTTCTCATCACAGCCATGACTTACAACCAGGGAAAGTAGTTTCCACATTTTTATTTTAACCAATTCTTTCCAAGCCTTTCTGATTTTCTAAGATCTGTTTAATTTTTATGATGGTTTTATGACACAGAGAATAAGTTTTTGAGAGTTCACTGACGAAATCAAGGCAAACCTCTTTCATACAAAACTAGAGCTGAGATTTAAGGCATAGCAAAAATTTTAGCCTTGTACTCAGATCTGAGAATCAGATCAACCTATTTTCATTGTAGAAAATTATTGAAATTTAAAAGGAGAGTGAAATCAGTAAACTATTTAAAAAAACCTTCAAATCCTAATGTAATAAATTAATAGTTCGATATACATATAAGTTAAAACCCTTTTCTACTTGGAAAGCTTACAGTTTGTCCTTGTGTGTATTTATTGGCTATTGTTTTACAGCATATCTGTTAAAAATTATTAATGCATTGCCTTTCAAGTAGACATTCAGCATATTTGCAAGCAGTCACAGAAGAGATAGTGGTGACTACATTTCTGTGTGGACATGCATGCTTCTGGGGAATCAGCTTCTACATTTACAACTATTTCTTCCCATGGCAATGCAACTCTGAAATCTTTACAGTGTACTGTAAGAAACTACAGTGAAGCTGCTGTTTTTGAATTCCTATGACATGCAAGCCCTCTTTTTCCCTCTGCTGAACAAAGACAGTGATAATTTCTGTTCTAAAATAGGTGGCTCTATACAACCATACCTTCTTAAACATCTCCATCTTCCAGCATCAGTCTGAACAAAGGATTCTTCCCTGCTACTGTAGTAGATGATGTTGTGTTTACTCACAGAAACTGCTTCATTGATGTAACATAGAAACATAGAAAATAGCTCTTTAAAACAGAGAATAATTTTAATTGAAAGAGACCTTTAAGATCACTGTGCCTGTTTATCTAGTGCTGCTGGACTCCACTTCCTCTAAACCATGCCCCTAAGCACAACATCTGTGTGCTTTTAAATACTTCCAAGGATGGTGGCTCCTTGTAGAAGACTAGACCATAATTCACCTTACCTTCCTACACGAAACCGGCTCAAACAACCCACTAGGCCTAACCTCCAACTGCGATAAAATCCCCTTCCACCTATACTTCTCACTAAAAGATGCCCTAGGCTTCGCACTAATACTCCTCCTTCTCACAACCCTTGCCCTATTCTCCCCCAGCCTCCTAGGAGACCCCGAAAACTTTTCCCCAGCTAACCCCCTAGTTACTCCACCACACATCAAACCAGAATGATACTTTCTATTCGCATACGCAATCCTACGCTCCATCCCAAACAAACTAGGAGGAGTACTAGCACTAGCTGCCTCCGTACTAGTACTATTCTTAATGCCCATCCTACATATGTCCAAACAACGCGCAATAACCTTCCGACCCCTTTCACAGCTTTTATTCTGAGCTTTAGTGGCTAACCTACTTATCCTAACCTGAATCGGCAGCCAACCAGTAGAACACCCATTCATTATCATCGGCCAACTAGCTTCAATCACCTACTTCACCCTCCTACTAATCCTCCTCCCCCTCGCCGGAATTCTAGAAAACAAATTACTAAATCACTAAAATACCCTAACCACTCTAATAGTTTACTAAAAACATTGGTCTTGTAAGCCAAAAAATGAAGATCAAACCCTTCATTAGAGTTAACATCCCTCAGAGAAAGAGGACTTAAACCTCTACCGTCAACTCCCAAAGCTAACATTCTAGAACTAAACTATTCTCTGACCCCTAAACTGCCCGAATAGCCCCACGAGATAACCCCCGCACAAGCTCTAAAACCACAAACAACGTTAACAACAACCCTCAACCAGATATCAAAAACAACCCCACTCCACATGAATAAAACATAGCAACCCCCCCAAAATCAAACCTAACAGAAGCTGCCCCAATACTATCCACTGTCATAACATCAGCCCCCAAACACTTCCACACCTCCCCCAACACCACGCCAAAGACTAACACACCAACTATCCCCAAACCACAACTAAAAACTCCCCAACTATCCCAGGCCTCAGGAAATGGGTCCGCCGCCAGCGCTACAGAATAAACAAAACCTACCAACATCCCTCCCAAATATACCATAAAAAGAACTAAGGCCAAAAATGATGCCCCAAGACTAACCAATCAACCACAGCCCATAACAGAGCCCACCACCAAACCTAACACCCCATAATGTGGTGAAGGATTAGATGCAACACTTAGGCTGCCCAACAAAAAACACAACCCCATAAATGAAATAAAATAAGTCATAAGTTCTTGCTTGGCTTCATCCAAGACTTGTGACCTGAAAAATCACTGTTGTATTTCAACTACAAAAACATGTACCTCGTACATTTATGGCTACCCCCCCTACCCCCCCATGTACAGTACATTATATTATGTCCTTATATCATTACAGTTAACTTGGTGCTTAACTACTGATATGGGTAATATATCTAGAGACTAGATATAGACTATCTTAGAGACTACTCTAAGTAGTCTCTTCCAATATTTGATCTGCATGGTCAGGATCTGCCACCGTATTTGGAAAAGGCAAGAAAAGATACTGTACACCCGTCTGCTTTCTGCAGTTCATCCTCCTTTGTATCCTGCAGAAGCCACACAAGTGCTACAGTGCTACAGTGTCTCTTTCTAGGCATTTTATTACATATTCATGAATTTGAGTCTCATTAATTCATTTAAATGCTTTTCAAGTCCTCTGATACTAGGACCTCTAGTAAGCTTCAGGATCTCTTGACCACCTGTCTCAAATGCTTACTTTTGTGTATTTGAAACTACCATACTAGTTTTATCAAGGATGTGCTTTTTGCAGTACTGCTAGATTTTTAACAACAAAATGTCCACAAGCACATTATTCGTCAGCTTTGGGTTATTTCAAACCTTGGGTGTGCTCATCTTAGTCTCTCCCTCTCCAGTCCAAAGAATCAGCTTTTTCAGTCTCACCTCATAAGCCCCCTAGTCTGTCCCCCTGTTCATTTTTACAGCCAACTGTACTTCCACTGAATCATCCAAGAGAACACAGAAACTATAAATGGAGGCAATGCTCAAGCTGTGTGGTTCCAAAAATGTGAAAACTGACTTCTGACAATATCTATCAGATTTTTGGCTTTTTTCCCCTGCTACTCTCCCAGAACTATTAACAAAAGAATACAGCAACTGTTGACACTATGATTTTTCTCCATATTTACGATTGCCAGTTGCAAGTTCACTACTGTGTAGAAATAGTTTAAGCTATTTTCCATAACTATACCATCTTACATCACAGATTATTGGCTAATGGTTTGCCTCATCACTCATGTTTATGAGTTTCTTCAAAGGTGAGGCAACAGTTGGTGAATCAGAAGAGCTGAATGTCACCTGCAGAGCTGCAATTCTTAGTTGTTACACTTTTCCTCATGCCATTGATGAAAATGTTGACAAAAATAAACCCAGCAATATTTCTTGGGGAATCATACTGGCTGAATTCTCTCTGTTCTGAAAAACAATCTTTTTACTTCCAATCCTTTAACCAGCTTTCAAGCCATAGAAATTGCTCCTGTAGACCTGTCTGAATGTAGTTTCTTTAATATCCTAAAATGTGGAACTTGGTCAGAGAATTCTGTGTCCATTAGATCATCTTTGCTAAAGTTATGCTGACTCTCTCAAAACAGCTGTGGCTTATCCAGGTGCTCAGGGATCTTAGCCTCTCTTATCAGCTCTTCTAGGGAACTAGAAAAGGAATTCAAGACTGTCTAGTTTGAAGTTCAAAGGATCTCCTAAAAATGCTCTTTCTCACAGTCTGGAATTACACTGTGTATGCCAGTCATCTGGCAGTGTGCCTGTTTGAAACAGCAACCTATGCACCATTGCAAGAATTTCTGTAATTTCACAGCTGAGTTCTTTCAGGAATCTCACATGACTGCCACCTTGGATACCTGTAGCATCTAGAGTACTTCTCTGGTCTTACATTCTTGTATGTTGCCTTCAACTTGATCCAGCAAGTTTAAACAACTTTCTGATGGAGCTCTTAAAACCCTTACTGAATGGTCTTAATTTTCTGTTTACAATTGATCTGCTAGACTTTAAGACCTCCATTGGTCTCTTCATGCAGACAAGTTCTTGTTGTTTACTTATTTTTAGAATAAGTACATGGCTGCTGCTTTGCCACTGAGGATGATAATGAAAACAAAATGAAAAACCCCCTCAAACAACTCAAAATCTAAATATGAGAAGTGGTAACTATTGCAACTTTCAGTCACTGCTGTAGCTAGCCAGCATGCACCTGTGAAGAAGGTCAAAGTGCACCAGCCTAGCACAAATGCTGTGCACTATTTAAATACCACTTATTTACATGGAATTTAATTAGTAGAGAGGCCTACTCTAGCCCTTATAACTGAATTTCACCATTACTTGTGATCTCAACTTGATTGATTTGACATTCATTACTTGAAATATTTTTTGAGTTAGAAGTATTCAAGAAGTATTCAAGGAAGTATTGAAGCTCAGGGTCTCTGAGGAACCTGATCTACTGGGAGATGTCCCCACCCTGACAGGGGTGTTGAAACTAGATGATTTTCAAGATACCTTCTGACATAAATCATTCTATAATTCTATTAAATTTTACATAAGGCTAGTTTTGTACGAAGAGGTTTGCCTTGATTTCATCAGTGAACTTTCAAAAACTTAAGCTCTGAGAGGGATTTCTGCTGAAAAGAAAGGTCTGAACACTTTTGAGCACAGAACCTACTGCTCCCTTGAACGTAGCTGTCACCCAAGGCTATGGCAGAATTCTACAGGGCAGACAGAGACGTCCACACCCTCACAGGATACTGGGACTCAGGCTGCATACTGGACAAGTTCTCAAAACTTTTTTAAAATTTTCTAACAATACTTGTTTTGTGCTGCTTCTCTGAATGATGGTACTGTATATCAAAACAGTAGAATTATCTTGCTTTCAAATTCATGCAGAGAAGGAAGAGGCACACTACTAATTAATATTTTTATATTACAGATGATGAAGGAATCTGTGACAGATTGTAACACTATAATATCCAGATTTAATTAATCAGATTTTTCTGTGCATCTGTGTAAAGGTGACAAGAGAATGGTTTCAACACAAGTCACTCATCTGTTTTCAACAGAATCAAGGATAGTTAAAATGTACTTTCCCATTTTGAGATAAAAGCAAAATGTTATTGTTAGTAGAATTTTCAGAAACTGAGGAGCATTAACATTCAAAATTTTGTGGATATCAATGGCTGATAAAAGACTATCCTCTGACTCCCTAGTCTGAGGACATCTTTCAATTGATTTTAGTTACTGTGACTCAAGTGAATGCAGAAGTATTAGCAGGACCAGATACTAAGTAAGAATGAAGAAGATCTAAAATACTGATTTTTTTCTTGCGTCTTCCACCTCCAATAATTCTGTTAGAACTTCAAATGTGTGTTTGTGACATTGAGAAGTTATTCACATGAAATTTTTGTGTATAGCACCCTTTTAATTATACAAGATAGCATCACAATCCATGGTATCAGAAGTATTTTTCTTTCACGACCAGAAGACAGGCAATTTAAAATTGTACATTAGCGCATCATTGAAGTTGCATTTTTGAATGCACAGCAGTGAGATGTTTTAAAACTTTTATAAAAAAGTTTTATAAAACATGGCTATTTGAAAGCACAGAGACTGATTAGGGTGCACTGTCAGCAAGTTTCCTGATGACACAAAGCTGGGTGGTGTCTCTGACACCCCAGCAGACTGTGCTGCCATTCAGCGGGACATGGACAGGCTGGAGAGCTCAGCGGAGATAAACTGAATGAGTTACAAGGGTCAGTGTAGAGTCTTGCATCTGGGCAAGAACAATGCCAGGTACCAGCATAGGTTGGGGCCTGACCTGTTGGAGAGCAGTGTAGGAGAAAGGGACCTGGAGGTCCTAGTCGACATCAGGATGACTATTAGCCAGCAATGTGCCTTTGTGGCCAAGAGGGCCAACAGCACCTGGGGGGGGGATCAAAAGGGGGATAGTTATTAGATCAAGGGAGGCTTTTCTCCCCCTCTATTCTGCACTGGTGTGACCACATCTAGAGTACTGTGTGCAGTTCTGGGCCCCTCAGTTCAAGAAGGACAGGGAGCTGCTGNGAGCTGCTGGAGGGTGTCCAGTATAGAGCAACAAAGTTGATGAATGAAGTAGAACACGTCCCTCATGGGGAGGGGCTGAGGGAGGTGGGTCTCTTTAGCTTGGCGAAGAGGAGGCTGAGGGGTGACCTCATTAATGCCTATAAATAGGTGAAGGGTGGGTGTTAGGAGAATCGAGCCAGGCTCTTTTCAAGGTTGTCTAGTGATAGGACAAGGGGCAATGGGTGCAAGCTGGAACAGAGGAGGTTCCATATAAATATCCGAATGAACTTCTTCACAGTGAGGGTAACGGAACATTGGAAAAGTCTGCCCAGGGGGGTTGTGGAGTCTCCTTCTGTGGAGACGTTCAAGACCCGCCTAGATCTGTTCCTGTGCGACTTGATCTAGGTGGTCCTGCTGTGCCAGGGGGATTGGACTAGATGATCTTTTGAGGTCCCTTCCGATTCCTAATGATTCTATGATTTCACTGGGAGTTAAAACTACTACACAGACACACAGTCCTGACTGGGGGCCTCAATTTGCTAAATGGTGGAGACATATGCATCTTCATCTGTAGACTAGACTCTGTGCCAAGAATTAAAAGGAACCATCACTCAAATAAAGATGCATTCTCTTTTGCTTTGAGTAGAAAATACCTCCACCTTCAGATTAATTTTTCCGTATTGCCTTCAGGGTTGCTTTCTTACACAATATCAGGGGCTGCTTGAAGCCTCGTATCACAAAATCCAGGCACAAGATCTTCTGCTCTCATCTTGGATATCTTTGAAGCCACTGAGGTAAATAACTTCTGCACTATCACTCTATTATTCCTAACTTTCCACATATGAAAGCACACAGAGTGGCATGTCTGTCTGCAGCTGTGCCTAAGTAAAGAGGCAGGTGGCATTTGCTCTAGATCCTACTGCTGCCAATGCAGGGCTCAATGGATTTGGCTACCACACATGGATGCCCAAAAGAGGAAAAATGCAAATAATAAAAGAAGCTTTATTTTTTATTGAAAATGTAAAAGTCATGTGAATCATGTACAGTATTTTCTCATAAGGAAAATTTTAGCTGTTTCATAACGTTTCACAAAACTGTAAAACATTTCATTTTTATAAAGACATTTCATAAAACACAGATAAAACTAAAGTAGTATCACAAAGCTATTTTCTAAATTGTCAACAGATAACAGAAAATGTTTAACAGATTATTTCATATAAGCGGCAGGAGGAAGTACTTTTCCATTTGTAAATCTGTAAGAGGACACACAAAGTTATAGAGGAGCATGGGTTTTTTTGCTTCAAAATGTTTAAAATTAAATGACATGTTAAAACAGTACAGATGTGGATTCATAGGATGGTACAAAATCTAGGACTGCATTTTTCTACACTACCTCAAACAGTGCAACAGTGATTCAGTGTAAATCTCTACAGTGTTTCATTGATTCAATACCTGTGTTCAAGTATGTGTCCATGAAAATGTTTAAAATCCTTACTTAGCTATTTTACTTTTCTTGTTCATAAGTTACAGTAGATTATCCCCTTCAGTATGTTTCTAAATCAAATTAACTGATTTCACAATACATTCTGTAATAACCTATTCAATAATGTTAGCTTACTCACTTAAACATCTGTTGCAAAATACACATGAACATTCTGACTTTGAATGCCAGAAATATAATAAAATTAAAAAGGGCTTTATTTCCATATACAACAAAACTATTCAGCTAAATTTTAAAAAATTCAAGATAATATGACTTTTTTTTTAGCAACAGAGAGTCGATTCTACTTAAAATAAACATTTAAAGTACTACTTACTATATAAAAAATTCTGATAGATGTATCTAAAATTGTTTATATAAAAATTAATTATGAAAATGTTAGAGGATGGAACAGGTCTTCTGTCTAACCAAAACTAAGGATATCTGGCAGGCAAAAATAAATTAATTTGATTAAATTTTATGTAATCTGATAATATTTGGTCTGAAGAAACCTCTGTGTCTCTGTGTGTACATACGAGTGTGTTTATAAATAATAAGATTGCAAAGAGTTAAGAGCCTGACAGCCTGACAGAGGTCAACTCTTTTGTTGCATTTTTTGTGCGTAGAAGTCCCTGCATGTCTCACAGCACCGCTGATACCACCTCATGTCTTGACAGAGGTTCTTCTCTCTTATCACCCTGCAGTACACAGGCCACTGGTCTCCCAGGCACTTGAATGTTAAAGCAGCTGTGAAATGACAATAAAATCCAATATACATCACTATTATATTTATTAGTGAAGAATAAGCTAGCAAAGGTGAGAAGGACACTTTGGAAGGAGGAAGGAAAGAAAGAAAAAAAATCCTGCTCGTGGTGTTTTCAACACTAACATTTTTTAAAGTCAGCTTAATTTATAAATTGGATTGAGTTGTACTGAAACCATTTGATTTAATTCTATGCAGCTGTCTCCTCATGAGAAAGCAAAGTCCGTTTTTCTGCCCTATACAGAACATAGGCTGGAGCCAGAGGTATGTGAGGGTTGCAGAGCCAGGTCCAGCAAAACCACATGAAGCAGCAGCTCCCGCTGAAACTGGCCTCAATTTGGGATAGAAGTTGACATTATAAAAACAGGAAGCCTCAGCTTGAATAGTACCAGGATTTTGATTCTCAATTATACCTATGACGGAGTTAAATCCAGCTGGTAATCAGATCCTCAGGGCTCAGTTATGGGGACAGTTCTCATTACTATCTTTATCAGTGATATACAGGAGAGGACTAAGTGCACCCTCAGCAACTTGGCAGATGATACAAAATTGGGCAGCTGTGTTGATCTCCTTCATGGGATGGTGGCTTGATGGAGGGATTTTAACAGTCTGGATGAATGGGCTGAGGCCAATTGTAGGAGTTTCAACAAGATCAAGTGCTGTGTCCTGCACAACAATCCAGTGCAACATTACAGGCTTGGGGACAAGTGGCTTGAAAGCAGCCCAGTGGAAAAAAACAGGGGTCGTTGGTCAACAGATTACTGAAGATAAGTCAGTAGCATGGCCAAGTGGCCAAAAATGCCAATGACTTTCTGGCGTGTAACAGAAATAGCATGGCCAGATTGTCTCCATGTACTGGACATTGGTGAAGCCACATCTTGAGTACTGTGTTCAGTTTGGGGCCCTTCACTCTGAGATGGGCTTTGAGGTGCTGACGTGTGCCCAGAGAAGGGCAACAAAGCTGATGAACTGTGTAGAGCACAAGTCCTGTGATGAGCGGCTGAGAGAACTGGCATTGTTTAGTCTGGTGAAAAAGAGTTGAAGGGGAGATTATAATTGCTCTTTACAACTACCTGATAGGAGGTTGTAGGGAAGTGGGTATTAATCTCTTCTCCCAAACATCAAGCAATAGCACAAGAGCAAACTTCTTCAAGTTGCACCGGGGGAGGTTTACACTGTATATTAGGAAAATTTTCTGCTGCCCAGGGAAGAAGTAGAGTTACCATCCCCGCAGACATTTAAAAGACATATGTGTGGCAGGGGGATTGGACTAGATGATCTTTTGAGGTCCCTTCCGATCCCTACAGATTCTATGATTCTATTATCTATGTGGTGTTGAGAGACATAGTTTACTGGAGACTTAGCAATACTGGGTTGATGGTTGGTCTTCATCATATTTTAAGTTTCTTTCAATGAAAACGATTCTATGATTCTGTAATGGGAGACTTTTTTATCAATGATGGGTAGGAATTAATGCATGGAGATTGCCTCTGGTTTCTGATCAGCTTTTGATAAGACAAATAATAAGACACTTAACAAATAATATGGTACATTTTGTAGTAGAAATCCATTTTACCTAGTAAAATGAAAAACAATACGGAATCAATGGCAGTTGGTATCAAAGAGTAACAGAATAACTTTGGTTGGAAGACACCATTAAGATCATCAAAACCACTCTACAACATGGTATTGCCAGGTTGCTCCTAAACCACATCTTTCAGCACTGGCTATCTGCCTTTTAAATAACCCCAGTGATGATGACTCCACCTCTGCTCTGTTCCAATGTTTGATAAACATGTTTGAGTTGCCTTTTGGGTTTCTCAAATGCACAAACACTGTGCATTTCTTGCCTCCTCCCCTCTCCCCTGTTTCCACACCCAGTCATTCAAGTTCCTATGTTAGCAGTCTGTTGCTTTCTAACAATCTCTGACTACCAAATTCTTTCTCAGAAGCCTTCTGAAATTACAAGGACATAACACTAGCCTGAAAAGCCAGTGTTGAGTTGCTTCCTTCCTGAACTGTATTTGGTTCTTTCTTGCAGTCACAAACATTCAGATGACTCTGAGTATTCTACAAAACAGGTGTATTTTCATGTCTGTTATAGTTTTGCTTGTGAAGCTATCTATTCATCCATCCATCCATCTGCTCCACTGATGAAAGTGTATTAACATTGCCTATCACAAAAGTACCCACTGTTCTGTTACTGAATCTGTAGAGCATACATGTAATTAATATGACAAAACACTGAATAATAGGGCACAAGAGACATGCAGAGCCCTAACATAAATAATTTAAAAAGATTAAAAAAATGTCAGTATTGGAAGATTTGAATTACTCTGCGTTTTTTTACAGAAGGGAAAGAGAAATAGCATGTTTCTAAAAATGTAGGGATGTTGCAACCCACATCATTTGCTCTACCTCCAAATCTAGAGGATCTGTCGTGCATAGGAATAGAACTTCAGGCCAAAATGGCAAACGCGTTCAAGAGATGCATTGCATTATGTATTTTGGAGATGTTGTATTAACATGTGGCCACTGGATTTGATTCTGACTCCTGCTGGATGAGGGTGATTACTTGTAGATTACTAAGATCAGCACTTCCGTTCCATAAAGACAACATATCCCAGTCTTTTCTTTGTGCACTTAACAATAAGTCAAATTTCAATGAATATAATGCTGTATTTGTTCTGTTAAAATTCGTGATTAACTTCATTCCATGACACAAAGCTGCTTATACCTCACCAGAGACAGAATGATAGTGATGGAGCAGTGGCTTCTTGCTTCTGAGAGATCAGTTGAACAAAGAAAGATAAAGCAAAAATGCAAACCTTACATCAGTGAAGTTGCAGAGAGGGCTATAACCAGCAAAAAAAAGCTGCCACTTCATCTAGCAATCTGAAAACAGTGATCACTACAAGGAAATGTTTATAGATTGAAACCTTTAAAAAGAAATCCTCATTACTGACTTTAAAGGAAGGATTTTATACAGCTTGAAATGTTAGACTTGTTTTCCATGCAGGAGAAATCTATTTGAGAGGTGGGTTTATCTTAATAGGGGCTCTGGAAAATCACCTGGAAAGAGTGATTTTTACAGAAAGACTCTGAATATTCCCCAGTCATGCTCAAGAAGCAGATGAAGGATTTGGAGAACTAATAAGACCATGATCAACAAACCACTGGGAAATAACAAAATTAACAGTTCTGTAGTCATGCAGTAATGTAATTTCTTTAAGACTGACAGAGACCCAAGATCCCCCAGAAACAGCAAATCTGTTCTTGCTAGCCATTTTCCCATACATGTTCTATCCATCAGGCACAGTTTGTAGACATTTATACTAAAGACAAGTAGAAAGAACTACTAGTATTTGATGTACAAATAAGGGACTCCTTGGTCTCACAAATACACTGAGAATAAGGTTTGCACATCTCCTAAAGAAAAAAATTATTTTCTTTCTTTAGAAATGTTTGATAAAATTGAGTTTACAAATATACATAAAGATAGTTGAGCTTATCAGTCTCGAGAAAAGAAAGGTACACGATGACCTTATAGCAGATTTCCAGTAACAGCCGGGGACTACAAGAAAGCTGGTGAAGGCATCGAGTGATAGGAGGAGAGGTAAGGAGGGTTTCAAACTGGAACAGGGTAGTTGTAGATTATAAATTAGGAAGAAGTTCCTCATTATGAGGGTGGTGAGACACTGAAACAGATTGCTCAAGGAATTGCTTAGTCCATTACTGGGTGTGTTCATGGTCAGGTTGGATGGGGCTTTGAGAAACCTGAACTAGGGGGAGGTGTCCCTGCACATGGCAGGAAGACTGACCTCTAAAGATCCTTCTGACCCAAACCACTTTATGATTCTCTACATAATATGTTTATAATGTCTCTAATACTAACATATTTTCATCTTAGTTGTTTTGTGTTCATTATACAGTACACCTCCAAAATACAGTCCATAACAAAACCACCATTCTGAGATACAGCATATGATGTACACACTAGAAAACAGCTGGAGACATGAATCTCTGCATAGAATTTATATCTCCTGGGTCCTAGTACTTTGATTTTAAACTATGATTGTCATTACTCTTTGAAGGAAAGCAACAAAAAAGGGATTTCCATCAAGAATGTATAATTTTGACTGCTTACCTAACCTCGGTGATGTTATTGTGTTAACATTAATCTTCTCATTGCAGGGGTGCAGTTGACATGGTCTGTAGGCTGCAGGCTTTTCTGAAGAAAAACATTCACTGCCATGCCTTCCTGTGATCTTGTGCATGCACTGGATGACTCGGGACTGCATCCCTTTGCCACATGTAACGGAACACTGGAACATACAGAAGACACACAATCAGTGGAAAGGTAATTTTCCCTGTAAACATGAAGGTGAAATCACTGAATCATCAGAGTTGGAAGGGACCTCAAGACATCACCAAGTTAAAACCCCTCACAAAAGCAGTACTGCCTAAAGCACATGGTCCTGGACTACATCCAGGCAAGTTTTGAATATCTGGTTTTGAAATGCTGGTCCAGGTGAAGGCAGTGTAGCTCCTTCAGTTGTCAGTGTTCCAAGTTTTCTGTCTTCCATTAAAAACAATTAATTATGAAAGCAGAAACAAAACATAAGTATTTATTGAAAATGATTTCTGCATGCTGCCACCTTCAGTGTTGATTTTATAGAGTCCATGACAAAACTAAAACACAGTAGTGTGCCTGATCTCCTGTATTTGTATCCTAATTTGCTCTTATTGGAGGTGAAAGTGATGGGAAAAAAAAAATGCTTACAGACATTGACACAGAAACATTTTTAATTAAGATATTACTCATGACAGTGTAAAGGCACGCTTTCAACTGAACAGAGTGTATGCCTACTGTCTTTGCATCACATTATGCTTTCAAATGTGTCCCATGAATGAACACACAATATAAGACATGCTGCCTGACCTTTAATCAACCTTCCTATCTTGTTGCCACAGAGAATGAGGCCAGAAAATAAACAGTTGAGCACTACAATGTTCTATCCCAGTAACAGAATGGGCAGCACTTGGTCAGAACATATGTGAAAACAACAGAATATGTGCCTTCCCCTTTAATGTTGTTTTTTTTTTGTTTTTGGGGTTTTTTTTGTGGACAAAATTTCACAGGACAATGACTTCTGTGTAGATTGACATGCATCCTTTTGCTTTAACTAGAAATTCATAAGAAAAAATAAATTGCAGCATGATCCCACCTGCTAATGATTTTGACTCAAGTACACACAAATTTAATTAAGTTTTACACAATTTTACTACAGGGAACATGTTTGAGAATTAATCAATTTATTGCAATAAATGATATGAGTACTGGCTGAAAACGTATGTCACTACCATCCACATAATGCTGAAAATATTTTGATTCTCAAATATGTAAAATAGAGGAGTTGCATACAAATGTGTACATCTAGAGAGGTGAGGTTCATGTTTTTCGGACTCCTGAAACTCTCAGAGAGGTACAAGAGACCAGGACATAAACTTGAAGTGTGTTTTCACAACAAATGGAACAAGGTACAAAACCCATTTCAGCTTGTTACCACATGAAGTCAAACACTATAATTTTATAGAAGCAGCAAGTGGACTTGATTTTGCTTGAGTTCTCAGTGATTTATATCAGGAGCAACTCAAAAAAGACAGTAAAAGACTATAGTGTCTTGCAAGGTTAATCAGATACAGCAAAGGCATGACAAGTTATTCAATTATAAATATATATATTTTTATTCAATAGCAACAACATCAATACATGAACAAACACAATGTTTACAGGAGGCAACCGAGCTAGTACTGAAGTCTTTTCAAAGTAAAAGTCTGTCATCAACTTGGAATTCAGTGTACTGATTTTAAATTGCATCAGACAAGGCCTTTCAAGAGAATTACTTTTCCTGAGTTTTCTTCATTTTTCCTGAGCAGTTAGAAAAAAATCCAACTTCCTATAATGACCAATACTATGCATATGGTAAACATGTATAATCAGGCATACACATACCTAAATTTAATCATCAATAGCAGCCAGAACATTGAATTTAATCTTGCCAAAATTCCATCTACTTCTTGAATTCCTCTCTCCATAACTTCAGAGTAGCTTCTCTTGGGAATATTTTAATGGAATAGCAAGTGAGACAACAAAATAGCAAAATTACAAAAAAACCCACCTCACAGTAACACAAAATAAACCTAAATCTGGGAATGAAGAAAAGGTGAAAAAATACACTGAAGATAATATGATAGATAGTAAGATAAATATACCACTTTATGATTATCACAATGGTAATGAAAAAAACATATTTTTTCCCTTCAATAAAACATTTATATGTTTATTAATAGAAGTTAACAAGAACTAGCAAAATGCATAAGCTTATAGTATGCAGGTATCTTCTTTTATCGGCTACAGAGAAGGAGGACAGTACCTATGATATAAGCATAATTAATTTTCCCTTAACTTTTGAATATCCTAAAATGAGTAGGTACCACCCAACCGTCTGGAGTTCTGAAGGGGAGAAAAATATTGAAAACACTGGATATCTGCTGACAAAATGGGCTTTGGTGGTTCATCTGCTAAATGATAATACATCAAGTATGTGGGTCTTCATGGAGAGGAAGCAATTACATCTTTTTTATATCAAATGACCTCTGGCCTGAAATCTTCTTGTGATTGCAACTGAAACATATGCAACAAGCTGAGAGATACCTCTCTCAGCTTATCAGTATTTAGGCCCCGAGTTTCTATGCAGAACTTGGCAGGATTTTGGCAAACAAATTACATGATTCTAGCCTTTGTGAGAGATTCTAAAGAGCATTATGAAGGATTATGATGTAGTGTTCTACTCTATTCTATACACCTAGCAAGCAATTTACATCTTGCATGACCTACTAATTAATACCCCGACTTCTGAGAAAGAACCTGATGCCAGAGTATCGTAAAATAAAACAGTTCATTAAAGAAATAAGTGGCAAAGCAAGAAATAAATAACTTTGCCTTTTGATTAATCTTATTTTCAAAGAATATAGTAATTTAAACTGCTAATCCTGGTAAGGTGTTTGATTAAGTGTGCAGAAGCATGGCTACCACATTGATTTGCAACCAATAACTTTCAAAGACAGCCTGATCTGTTTACAGGCTGTGGTTTTTCCAAACCACTAGTGTTTTAAAAACAACTAGTAAACTGATAGTCAAGCTGTGCTCTTCCCTGTTCACACATCATCATCATCATCATCATCATCATCATCATCAGTGTCTGACTTCAGAATTAATTCTGGCTTCTGCAAACCAGCTAGATGCAACTCAAAGCAACAGCACTGTGCCTCAGTTTTGATACACATTTTACTGCAAATGCATGTGTACACTCTAGCTGAACCAGAGTTCCAAAAATGTCTGTGATGCTTGCCTCAGCTTTGGATTTCCCTCACTAAAATGACTCTTACTGGATGTGCAGCTGTCATATTTTAGGTAGCACTTGTGGTATGTGTCAAAAGCTGCATTGCTTCTATATACTTCTGGATTTTCCATGATTACAACTGTAACAAAGCTTTCAATTTACAGAAAACAGGAACACCTTCATTTTTACATATTAAACAGTAAATTCAATCAGAAGGCTGTCTATCTGTCAAAACTGCTTGTATTTTCTGCGCTTTCATATATAAATATAAAGCACACAGAGAAAATTTAGAGAAAATGACCATTTCAGAGCAGTTCGTAACAACTTTCATTGATTAGGCAGACCTCAGATTAATTTCATCCAACAGTTTTCATTGCTAGTGAATGAAGAATATGTTTCTATAGCTCTTCTTCCTATCATCTCCACAAATGTTACACCGTACATTAAGCTTTCTGGTGGTTTATTACATTTTACTTCTGACTATTCAGATGACCTAAATTTTAAGGCCATGTAGCTGATCAGCAAAAATTCCTGTAGGACAACTCTGTGTGTAGGTTTAGACTAAAATGTTCTAACATGCAGCCAGAGGTTTTTTTATGTGGTTGTTAATCTGTGCATTTTGGATACAGTCCTAAAGGTACTATAAAACTGTTCTAGCAGTAAGACATGTAAAACATTCCTGTTAAAGATTACAAAACATCCCTGGTTAAATATATTTAACACCTATTTTTTGAAAGCTTTTCCTTTTTTCAAATAAGATCTATCCACCCTGTTAGACTATTGTTTTACTTTTAAAGTTCTTTTAGACATTTCAAGGACAGAAATCTAGGAATTAAATCTAACAATCCTTACGCTTGGCATGCACACCCATTACCCAAGATTCCTTCTTTCTGTTTCCTGCCAAATATATATATTCTGGAGAGAATACATATTCCCCAGGCCAACAGCTGAAGAAGGTGCTGTAACATATTAGCTGCTTCCAGCTGGCCTTCATAAGAAGTAGGAATTTCTAAATTAAGGGAAAAATTGCCACTGGCAGACAGTAATGGTTAAAAATCTTTCTGTCAAGACAACAGGCAATCACAGAATCCAAATTATTGAGTCTGGAAAAGACCTATCATTGTAGAGGCTGATACAATACAGAGAGAAAAACCCAATCTGTGACAGTATTAATGGAATTTACTTGGACAATTTATTTTCAAGAATAAATGGATTGTTCAAGAAAAGGTTTTTACAAGTCTAAGTAGCACTCAAAGTGGAGAGCTATGTGCTCAAAAAGAAACTCAGTGACAAATTCTACTGGAAATTATTAGCAAAGCATTCCCAATCATTATGTTTATGTTCATCTATTATAGCATTTAATTGGTTTTAGTGTTTTCAAAATATGAGCATGAACCAAAGACAGAAAGCAAAAAATTTAGCAACTGCATTCACTTTGCTTGACATATTTTCAGTCATTTTGTGTTATCTTGTATTTTTATGAAGTTTGCTTTTAAAGGCAGGCAGTAGATACAGTGATGCATTTTTTTTCAACAAAGGCTTAATACTGCATTTAGCAATAGTTAGTATTTAGCAATATTGTTAAAAATTACCTAAAGAAAGCAAATAATGTGCAGTGTATGTAAGCACTTACAACAATATTTTAAAAATACAGCCATTTGTGAACAGAATAACTAATACAAAAGGAGTGACTAATTGATCCAAATGTAAGATGCAGTCAGAGCTCTCCCATACATCATTTTCATGACGATCATTCTGCCTCTATCATTTCTAACACACACAACACTTCACTATGTGAATGCCATATTTACAATTCAGAGCTTGTGACAAGTTTAGCTGGAAACATTCTGATGTTGGTCTCATTTAAGTTTAGCAAGTTTGAGTTGTCCAGGCAACTACAGGCCTGCCAGCCTGACCTCGGTACAGACAAAAATAATGGAGCAGCTCATCCTGAGCTTGCTCACACAACAAGTGCAGGACAGACAGGGGATCAGGGCCAGCCAGCATAGTTATAAAAGGCAGGTCTTGCTTTATCAACCTGATCTCTTGTGACCAGGTAACCCACCCAGTGCATGAGGGGAAAGCTGTGGATGTTGCTTACCTAGACTTCAAGTAAAGCATCTGGCACAGTCTCCCACATAGTTCTCCTAGAGGCAAGAGGACTCTTTGCTGGGTAAAAAACTGGCCACATGGCCAAGCCCAGAGAGTTGTTTTCAAAGGAGTAACATCAACCTAGTGGCTTGTCACAAGTGGTGTTACCCAGAGCTCAGTACAGGGGCCAGTCTTGTTTGTCAATGATCTGGATGAGGGGATTGAGTGCACCCTCAGCAAGTTTGCACCAAACTCAGCACTAGTGAGGTCTCATCTCGAGTACTGTGTTCAGTTTTGGGCACCTCAATACAAGAAGAACATTTTGATGCTGGAGTGTGTCCAAAGAAGAGCAACAAAGCTCGTGAAGGGCCTGGACGGCATGTCTTATGAGGCGCAGCTGAAGGAACTGGTATTGTTTACTCTGGTTGAGGGGAGACCATATTGCTGTCTACAGCTACCTGATTCTATTTTCTTTTCTCTTTTTAATTTTTTTCCCCTACTTTTCACCCTCTTTCATTTTTCTTTCTCCCTCTTCTTTTTGGAGAAGGAATTAATTACTGGATAACTGTTCAAAGGAGGTAAGATTCTAAAGACAGAGACCCAGCTCCCTGTCAGTAAATTGGGCTAGAGACAATGGAGGTAACTCCATCTGATTAATACTCTGTTAATTTTCTTTATCTTTTTTAAAAGTTCTTGTTAACTTCCCATGAGTAAGTCAGTTTAGTGAATATTGTGTAATTGCCTTTCATAACAAGAAAAGAAGCAACTAAAAGTCTGTAAGTAAAATTTGGTGGATGAATATCGTTTGGAATTTGGTAGTATGAGTACTATTGCAACAAAAGCCAAGCATTTTTTTTCTAGAACAGTATATAGAAATCTATAATTGAAAGTGTCATTAATATTTTTTTTTCTGAATCAATAGTACGGTTTGATTGGCCTAGATCTTGACAGACTTGCATGATTCATCACAAAAGTAGCAAATTCTTATTCCAAACCCAGGTTCAGTTTCTGAATTTCTTGTATGAACTAAGGGGAGCACAGTCACTGACTTCATGATTTTAAAATATTGATTATCTAAATTAAACTGCTAGGACAGTTGGACTTAATTTACGTAGGAAGTCCTCTTAAAGATGTCCTGAACTTACTAAAGTTCAGAGAAGGCTGATGTCACAAGATAAGTTCTTAGCAGACTATGCAAGAAACAAGTCCTCGAATTTTCAAGGGAAAATTACTTGCAATACCAAAACATTTTCTAATGTAGCACACAGCAAGAGTGAGAGGCAAAAGGATTTTTTTTTTTGCTGATCTCTTCCACCAGCTTTATACTAATGTAAAAGACTTTATAATGAAGAATTTCCTTTCTCCTCACAAAAAGAGATCTGATTACAATTGTTTTATTTTCTAAAAAAATGCTAAGCTGAAAGTTCCTCAAAACTTCAGACTTCAACGTTAAACTACAAAAATTCAGTGCATGTCAGCCTAGAATCCTGATGCATAAAACCAAAAAACTGTAGTACAGCCTCTCACTTTGTCCCACAATCAAGGAATCTAACAGCATTTTTCCTTCACCATGATCTATGTCAAAACACAGACAAAAATTGTAATGCAATAATATTACAGGAGGTCATCATTCTTTCTGTGCTTTAGGTGTACTGTAATTTCAAATAATTTTTTATAATGTATGTATAGTTTATATAGATCTGTTTTAATACAGAATCACATTCAATTTTAAGACTATTTTAAGCATACCTCCACCTCAGTATCTAGTACCAACTCATATTTAAGACTTTAGACACATTGCTAAATAGTATTTGAATTAAGAACACAGGTGGATTTTACAAATAATGATCTTGTGATTGATGATTAATTACAAATTGGCATTCTATATGGCTGCAGTATTCTATAGGAAAAAGTGGAGATGTGCAGACCTATTGATAACATACAAATAACATCCTCAAAGAACATTTTAAAATTGCTGAGCAAGCTTGACTTTTCTAGTAAAAAAAAATTTATTCAGACAGTTGGTCCAAAACTCAAATAAACAGTTCACCAGCACAGTATTTTCTCTTTTTTCCAGGTAAAAGTGTCCCACAAATTGCATGTGGCTGCTTAAGCTTAATGTGATATACTCTCTGAAATGCCTGAATATCATTACAAAATATGCACAAAGCAACCATGAAATAATTTCAACACTGCCCAGTGACATGAAGCTTTTATTTTCCCAGTTCCGGAAATTATACTTTTCCATCATGGTTTTTAAAAACAATACAGGTACAATGCTGGAATTAAATAATTAATCTGTGATGGTTGTGATGTTCTGAGATGAGAGAAGCAAAAGCAAAACCTAAGTACAGTATCTTTAGGATCTTTAACCTCCAACCAAAGAAACAAAGCAACTCAGTTCAACAGCATTTTTACAGAACTTGTTTTCAATATTCTTCTAGATATTTAATCAATTCTGAAGATAGTACAGGTTTGCCTACGGTTGTGTGTTACTTTTAATACATATCAGCAAAAAATCAGAAGAATTATTTTCTTAGATTCATGAACTAATGGTACAGATACAATTCATAACTTTTTAAGAGTATTCACACTTTGTGAATGAGACCTAATATTATACAGCCAAAAAATTGTAGAAAAAATCCTTCATGTGGCATACATGTATATTACTGCTATCAGTGCTAAGTGCTAATATGAAATTATCCTATTTCACACTGGATGCATCACTGCATGGTATTTTGGCAGAAGGGGATTTTCCATTAATTATTGTAATTAAACATGCAAAGAATAATCCAGAAGAAGTCAGATTGAATGAACACATAATTCAACTTTCTGATGAAACTAGTTAGAGTATGTCATTCTGGAGGATGAAAATGAAGTCATAAAAAGAATTAGAAATACTAGTCTTTGAGTATATAATTGAATCTTAGCATGTGTTACAATGCTGGCCTGCTGCTCTGTGAATAACCTACTAGGGAAAAGCATAGTTCGTCAGGAGAAAAATGTAATTAAAGGTATCCTGACATTTCTAATGAAAAGACAATTAAAAAGAAAAAGCATTAAATACATAAAGGAAATGTCATAGGAGGAGGGAAAAGAAACCAGAAACACCTTTATTTTCAATATTTCTACTATTTTACCAATTTACTTTTCAGAAATCAAAGAAACACATGCATACATGTGTTTCTGAACCACATAGAATTATTTACTTTTAAAAAGCATCTGTTTTGTGACACTCAAGCTTTTTCCAGTAATATTGTAAGTTATTGAAAGAGGTCACACTAAGAATTATTTTATTTCCTTCCACTAAAACTACCAAATTTTGAACAGTGAAGTGTTAGCAGGTAACTCATCAAAACGAATATGAAAGATATTAAAAAACTCAAAGAAAATAAACATAACAAATTGAGAATTTATGAGCAAACTGAAGTACCATGATCCCCCAAGCAGGTCATTCCTTTTGAAATAAAAACTTCCAAAAAGAAACAGCAGAATTAAGTAGAAAAATAACTTGCAGTTCCCAATAAAACTTACTTTGGTTAATTTTATTTTCAAAATGTCTAAACTCACTCTTACTCTTCACTAGAAGAAAATAGATTTCCAGAAAATTACTCCAAGTACTTTATTACTAGAAAAAACATCTTGAAATGTAACACATTCATTATGTAGGGAAGGTCACCCAAAAGGACTCTCTTTTAGGGTTCTATCATTGGACCAATATACTGTATAGACAATATTGACCTGAATTGCTGTGATCCTGTGATAAACTTTCCAGAGCATGATCAATACTTGGGATTAACCCTCTTTTATATCAACATTACTGGAGGTACTTATGCCAATATTACATGAGAGAACTCTGGAGATGAATCATAAATTTATGAATGGTAGTCTAAAACAGCATGGATAAAGCAAAAAAAAGTGTATCTTTCTTACAGTATTAAAAATAAGTATTATTGCCTGTAATTCTTTACAACTGGTAAATCAACAAAGTTAAATGGCTATTCTGCTTCTGGCAGAAACAGAAATATTTCTGAATTGCCAGTCAGAAATAACAGACTTTAATTTACACCAATTATGTCAGGAGAAATTTTCAGGAATTAATTACATTTTTAATTAGAAAAGTTAAGAAACAGTGAAAAGTGAGAATCATACAGATGAAACAAAACTAACTAACTAAATAAAAACAAATATATTTGTTACAATGCAGACCTTCAGAGGAAGGGTAAAGACTATATGGAAGATCAAGTTAATAGCAAGAATCCACACCTGAAGCAGTATTACCTAAATTAATTATCTTCATGAAAGAGATGATAAAAAAATTATGAAAGAAAAAAGTTTTTCAATACACAAAACTCAGTTAAAACCCAAAAGAGCAGGAGAATTACATAAATTGTAACAGGACCCAAGTGAACTGGCTAAATGAGTTACATGTTGGCAGATGATACTCATAGATGCTGTGGAAAACATTTGGAAAGAGAAGGATGATCTTAGAGATGAAGAAACACCAGAAAAAAAGGACACTTGCTGGACTGAGTCTCAGCACTGGACTGAATAATTGAAGTTTCCTGCAAACACTGACAGCCTTGAAATGACTTGTCAGCTATCAAAGAAGAAAAACTATGGATTATAATGAAAGGACTGATGAAATAATTTGCCCAATGTATATGACTAAGCTAAAGCAAGGAAGAACATTAAGACAGAAAACAGTAACTAACATGCATCAAAAGCCCATGCTGAAAATTTTAGAAAATATATGTGGTTCAAAACTTCTTGATACAGTCATGAAAAGTCAAAACTGCTATCCAATGTTATTTTGGCTGACTTCTTTCTTACTTACTTAGTAGTGATATTATGTGGTTGCATTTTTTTACAGAGATAATCAGCTTCTTGGAACAAAAGAAATAAGCCTTATTAAGCAAGAATTAGTGTCAGCACAGGGACACTGAAAGGATGCTCACTGTTACTGCTCTTTCTCAGTCAGACTAGTTCCCTGGGATAGATACCCTGCTAGGTGGGCTATGAAGTTCTGCATTCATTTGTAAAGCACAATTTATCTACCTGCTAAATTATGCATCAGCCTTCCAGAAGACTCTTTGTTCAAAGATCCCAGCAGCTCTTTGCAAAATTGCTAGGCATTTCTGGGAAAGCACCAAGTGAAATCTTTGATATAGGACTGCTGTGGTTTTGAATTTGAGCAGGTTTCTTGCCTGAGGCATTGGGAAGATGTCCGGCAACTTATGACTTTCAGCTTGGAATTCCAAGCTCTGTCTTAGTTGCACTTGGGCCAAGAGGCAACTTTGCAAACTGGTGCAACTGGCTTGGAGCTTCCTGTTTACAGTTCATTTTTTTCTACACTTTCATCTTTGTCCAGAGACAGACACATAACACCGGAGCTGAGCATGGTAGCTGTCCTGTCCTGGGAATGTGGTGAATGAAGAGAAAGTGGAAGTTGGAACGTCAGAGATCAGCAAAGGAAAGGTTTTGCCTTCAATCTATTTCTTGCTGAAACAAAGAGAGAGTCTTAATCTTGGGAATCGGCATGCTGGAAATGGAATACTGGGTTGGAGGCACATGGAACAGGGAACTGGCCCTTAAAGGAACTGCCCACTCTGAGGGATGCATTCAGACTAGAAGACGAAACTATGTTTCCACTAGTACAAACAACTGCTGAAAGCCCCTTCCTCTTGAGGTGGTGGAGAAATCATTTCAGCCCAGTTACTGAGGAACGTGATTAATGTCTGAATCTTTCTATTGGGATTTTCACATTGTGCAAACTTAGTGTGCCTTGTTCTTTTTCTCTAAATGGAGCTAGTCTTTGGTTTTGCTTGTAAATTTCTTAAGCAGTTTTGAACTCTCTTGTTTTGTTTCAGCCCATTAACACATTAACTAAATTAATTGGTTAATCTCGTCTAAAACCTGATCGACTGATGAACCGATGACATTAATGGCAAGCCAGGTGGGAGCTGAGATAAACCCTTGGTGAGAATATTGTTTCTACTCAGCAATTCCCACAAATGTTTTTGTTGTTATTTTTTTTTTTTAATGTAAATCTTTGTTTATATGCATAAGCATTCATATATGTCTCCTGCAGTAGTAATGCCTGGTCTGGTACTATATGGCTCACAAACAGAAAAGTCAGGGTATTAGTCTGATCTAAATGGCATGAGATGGGCTTGGAAGACAGCAGCAGGGGTAAAGTGGTGACACAAAGCTGCCACTGCTACCCTCTCCTGCCTACTGTCTCTGTAGCTTCGTAACTTATCTCCTGGTGTGAACTTTTATCCTTTCTCAAGTCTTATTTGTTCGAAGAGATTGCAATACTCAAATGTTGAAAGACATCACTGAGCAAGCCTCAGCACAAGCAAATGGCTTCTTGCCAGTTATTCTTACTTGCACTTCTACCTCTAATACTTACAGCTAAGATAGTTTGAGGTTTTTCTAGCTTGTTTTCTAATTTCTACTTAATTTTTTCCCCTAGATGGTAATCCCCGTCCTTTTTATAAAAATAAGATTCAGTATCAAAATTCAGTGTTACAATGCAAATGTACCTGCGTATTGTCTCATTGTCAAAACATTCAGTAAATTTTGTGATACTTAACAGTCTAATCAAACTTTCCCCCTGAAGCTATACTTTTCACTAATCCCAGAATTATAGAGGCTAGAAAAGATCTCTAAGATCACCAAGTCCAGCCTATGTTCTAACATCACCACAATCAGCTAGACCACGGCACTAAATGCCACTTCCAGTCTTTTCTTACAGGGATGGAGACTCCACCACCTCACTGGACAGTCCATTCCAGTGCAGTGTTGGTACAATTTCAAGAAGCCTTTCTCCTAATTGGTCTAAAAAACCCATTCCAATAACTTATCCAGTTGACAGTATCTTGCTTGAATAATTCACTTCTCATAAAAGCATTTAATTTTAATTTTTGGGAGCTGAAGCATTTCATTTTTAACTTTAAAGAACATTTGAAACATATTCTTACCATTCTAACAGATAACGTCAGCAGTTTTCAGGCTGCCAAACACCCACACTATCACTTTTCACTAACACATTAGGAAGACTAATTTCACTAATGCAGTGGGAAGGGTAATTCCTTCAAACACAGTCAGTTCTATGGAAGGATATCAGATCATACAGCTCAATGGATGCTCTGATCTCTGTTTCCAATATACCATTAGGATATCTGTCACAGTTATCTGTCTATTTGGACAATGCCAGACTGCAATACAACACACAGCTACGGAAGGTAATTGCTGAAGGTAAAAGAACAATTAGCTGTCAATATTAGAAAACTGCAAAGCAGAGATCATGATTTCAGCATGGATATCTACAATCCATTCAATTTAACATAAAATAGTCTACACCAATTTTAAAAAAAAATATCCAACTAACACAGAGATTTACGCTTCACTTGGATTAAAAGTCTGTTTTGATGATACAAACACATCTTTCTCACATCAACAATCCAGACAGTCATACATGTAAATTTTAAGGAGTGTCCAGCACTGGTAAGGCCAATAGCAGTCAGACTGCTTCATTAATAGCTATGGTTTCAGGATGTTGGTAGAACCACAGGGGAAAACGCACCCAGAAAATGTAGAATATTCAAAGTCCACAACTGCATACTAGCACTAACAGTATTTAGCTCTGAAGTATTTCTGGGCACACATGGAAGAAAACATATTTTATTTGCAAAGTTCTAAATTACTTATTATAACAGCATTTTTATCAGTCTACTTCTGCTACCAGTAAGTAACACAGAATCAGGTTGCTCTGGCATATTTCACACCTCCTTTTCTTTTCCTAATGTTAATGAAGGTAATTTAAAAGTCAACTTTTTCACTACTGATTTGTGTCCCTAGCATGTGTCTTAGCACGCCTCCCTTAAACCCACCCTTTAGAATCAGTATGATCGAAAGCAATTGCATATTATTGCTGAACTCATCAATATCACCCTTTTTTTTTTTCACACAGGTAGCATCTGCAGATGTGTAAGTGAATCTCTTTTCCCACATCATTCTTAAAGATGGCACCCTGTAACATGCTCTTGTCATAGTGTGACAAGACTGTGGCTCTACAGAGCTGCTTAAGCACAGGGCTCCTTGCCTCTGCCATCTTCCAGGCCACTTATTCTAGTTATAAGGTTTGTTTCTATATCTCTTCCCTTTCTTTGTGTATTTATACCCTCTTATATCCCACAAGAACATAATGATGGACACCTATTTGTTTACTTTTTGATGGCAAGGTTCAAAACCAATGCATAAAAGCAGTCCCTTCTGTTTGAGACCTTTGCCTAGAATGCATAGGAAAAGTAGCTATTATCAGGTGGATTTAAATATTCTTTTCCTTTTATTATCAATTTTGTTATATAGTTCTCCTTCTGTGGGTTTTTTTTTTCCTTTTCTCAACATTCTCCCCAACAGTAGCCTGAGGCATGGGCAGGGCCAGCTAACCCAAACTGACCAAAGGGATGTTCCATACTGTGGGACATCATCCTAGATGTAAAAGTGAGGTTAAAGAAGGAAAGGGTGTATGGGAAAACATTTGTTGATGGCGTTTTGTCCTCTGGAGCTACTACTACACGTATCAGGCTCCGCTTCCTAGAACAGCAGCTAACATCTGCTGATATGATGCTGTTCTGCCTTTTCTGCAGATTATTTTTCTTTGCTGATGATTATTTGTCTTTGCTTCCACACATAGTTTTTCTTCTGTTTTATTGTTATCTTTACCCACTATTTCTCGTTGATTTTTAACTTGCCCCTATCCATCCAAGAAGGGGGGCAGTGGTAGAGCAGCTGGCCCACAGCCAAGCACAAACCACCACAAATGTACCAAAACCTCCCAACTCTTACTTCATTATATTGACATCTTCACTATGATGTACTTGTAACTAATTTCTAAAACAAAGACATACTTTGTTTTCTGGAAACTAACCAATTACATCTCTATAAATTCATTAACACCATGATAGTATTATCTTTTACTTCTTTTATTTCACAAAAGTCACATAATTTATTCATGCATAAATCTATTAATAGTGTCATATTTTGACTCATGGCCAGCACTGTTCTGTTCTCAGAATCAAAAAATCCAAGAATTTTGGATGGGAATCCAAAGAATAAAACCAAGGCTTATTACCTTGACAGAAAAACTATCATTAGCATTATCCACATTCTATGTTTTTAAATGGAAGAAGATGAAATCAGTTGACTCTATTTTCTGTGAAAATTTAGGGGTTGTTTAAATGTTTACACACACATTTTAAAGGTTGAATATCCCATGCTATTGAGTAACTGGCAAAAAAATACTGTGTTTTATTTTCCTCTCTCCATTTTCACATGTTCTTTGGCAGAAGAAAAGCAATCTTCATTACTGACAGCTGCGTTTTTACCACTCAATTGGGAGATCTCTCTGTAACCTGCTGGATTCACCCCATCCACCCCCAACAGCTGAAGGCTTGACTTCTTCCCCAGTACTCACCCACTCACTTTGTACAGCACCCTGCATGTACTGGCTTAAATGATTTGAAACAGATCATTGATTTTAGGACACAATGGTATAAAAACCAAGCAGTTGATTCAGACATTATTTCAGATTCAGTGGGAAAAAACTTCACAAATTTATATTTGTTCCCCATTTTAACCTATTCATGCCATAGACAAAGTGAACCCCCTCCCACCATGTGGATTATTATCCCAGATTACATATGTAACATCTTTGTACCTCCAATCTAATGCATAGATAGTGTTTAGAAAATCTACTGCAGCTGCTTCTTTAGTTTCTAAAGAATATATCCTCTTTCCTGTTTTCTTAGCCAAATGTCTTTTCACTACTCATATTAACTTCCCTGGTCTCCTATACATGCGTACTTTATTTCTTAATTTTAGAAATGCTTTGTTCTAAATTCTGCTCTATTATCCAGTGTTTCATCCTATTGTCCCGTGCTGAATGTATCCAAGTGCTTCTGGTCTCATATAATATCAAATTCAAGCTATCAATTATTATTTTCAAAACCCTCTGTCTAAATCATGCTTCCTTGCAAAATTCATCCAGCCTTTCACGCTCTATTTATTCCACCAGTGTCGTGAAGATTTTAGACAACAGCACTACTCCAGGCCTGCTCTTTGGGCACACTATGCAGTTGACATTCAAGGTTTTTGGAGAGTGGCTTCTAGAAATAAGTGAACTTTGTTCAGTAAGCCATACATCTGTAAGCATGCAGTTTACTGGACTTCATTCTACCTCTCCCTTACATGGGTCTTAATTCTTAGATGATAAATTCCTGAACATGACCCTCTTGCTAGGAGGACTGAATTACATCTCACCATAACTACTGCTATTGTAGCTATGAACTTACGTCATCTGAAGGTAATTTTTACGTTATTAATTACATTATTACAAGGATGACATTCACTGGGAAAAGGCAATGTAGTTGGTAATGTTTCTTGTTGCTGACTCTAGAAGATTAGTTTAGCTGTAATTCTTTACTTTCTTACCATACTAATTTTTCTCACAATGGCAGGCACAGAGCCCAACTGAAGTTAACAACAGCGATGGTTAGTGTATGCAACCACCTTACTGACTTAAGAGCTGTTATGAAGTTTAATGCTGCATGTAGGCCAGGTTATGCAGCATACCATTACATTAAGTCAGAAGGTTAGGAGTATTGATTTGTTTATTGACAATATTCATCATTCTGATCTTGGTGTTATTGTTAAAACACTGAGCAGAAGAATTACTTGATCTCTATGTGACTATGCCTTTAAAACAAATTAACTTCATTACAGCACTGCTATGATTATTAATACCACGTAACCTGCAATTTAAGCTTGTAAAGTGCATTAATATTGCAATTTAAGCTTCATTTAAAGTTATGTCTTAGGAGTTCAGGATGAATAGCAAAGCCAGTAAGAATCACATTAAACTCTTGTTTCAACATGTGAGAAGCGTCATTTCAATTTTTCAAGCCAAGTCTTGGCATTAGCTTGGGGAAATTTGGCTATACTCAAAGGAATAGTCTTCTGTCTATGTTAAGAACACCTGAAGTCTAAAAACACTGAATACAGAAGGCTGCACTGACTTAGAAACAGTGAGCAAAGATTAACATTTATCTGAGCTTTCCATTTGTTTCACTCATTGCAGACATGTATTAAGATGTATGCCATGACATCATGTTGCTATGTACTCTAGCAATGGAACAGAATAGTAACAGGGAATAAAAAAAGGAAATACAAGTATATTTTAAATTGAACTTATGTCTCTGTAGAGAAATTAAAGTGTCTATTTTTTGGTATTAATCTGGGAATATTTCAGCCACACAAATCACATTCAGGCTGCATGCTATCTGTTCAAAAGGTTTTGCCAATTCCATTTGAAAGATTTCCTCATCTAGTTTTGAAGTTTAAAATATGATTTAGGTTACAGTGTTACAACTTGGATGGTAGGAATAAAACAGAACAGTAAATTTTATATAGAAAGATGCAAGTTGTCCTACATTCATCTATGACATAGATGTTTATGAAAAGGTCTGAACAAGAGAATAAAGCTCTTACTTCTTCCAGAGAGCACAGGGAACACAGTGTAACTGCTTGAACATACCCACATAGCCCCAGCAAACCTGACTTGTATGACTTCTTCAACTAAGAAAGCAGATGGTCATTTCTCCATAGTCTACTCCCTTTTGGTGATAGTGCTAAATGATGCAGGTTTTTATTGCAGTTCTGTGTTATGGAAATGTGAATGCTACACTTTATCAATGAATAAATATTTTAATAAAAGCAACCCTGCTACTGAAGGTTAATTGCTTCTGCTGTTTAAATAAATGAATGGTTTTACTACTTTATGCTTATGAAGTAACTAAGGAAGTGGAATGCCTTCTATATTTTGTGAGGCTGTTCCAAAATATTTCCAAATACTTTACATGATCACCAGTATAAAAAACCCTAGTATCTGACAATATCCTTCATCCCTTAAATGTAAAAAAGTAAAGAATACAGAATAAATAGTAATGTGATAGTGACAATTTGTACTCCATCATCATAAAATGGGAGTTCCCTAGCAGAATTCCATGAAATACTAGTTGCCCACAAAGTACTTGCAGCTAATTCTTGGAAGACAGGCTAGTCATACACTGCTGGCTTTGGTCCTGTTTTCCAGCTGTTACATCAGATGAAAGTCAACTAAAAATACATTAAATAATTCTCCATACAAGCAAGTTTAAAAAATGCTGCAGTAAAGTTAGGCATTGAAAGTAAAAGTGTTATGTGCAAAGTTATGAAGAGAAACAAGATTAAAAGTTAGTGTCACCACTAATGTGTGGTCTGATATGGCAAGAGAAAAATTGGGAAAGGTTCAATTTCAGTATTTCATAATGTTTTGTATATGTAAAACTGTACCAAATGCTCAAGGACCCATTCCCATTCCACTAACACAATCACAGATCTAAACAATATTTTCTGATACTGTTTGACCTATGCTTATGTATCTTTTTGAAAAAGCCCATATGCCAAGAAATAATGCACTCATAGCTACGTCAAGTGTTTAGAATAGACAGTAATAGGTGCTTTCTAGATGGTAAATGAACTCTCTGGAAATTTCATTGGCTAAAGGTTTCATAGGCTATAAGGCTTCCCCATAAGGCTGGAGGGTGTAATTTATAGGAAACACAATTAAAATGTGCAAACACAAATTAATTAAATGTGTAAAATTTGAGGCTGCAGTGAGGTGCATTTTCTGGAGTTCTCTGCCTGCCCACTGACAGCAGCACATTTATACCAGATATCTACATGATATTGAAGATTCAGCTCACACCCTTCATATTTCTGATGTGAATTTATACCATACTTTCAACTACATGGTTTGGGTCATGTATTTTATTTTTCTTAGCCTTACCATTCCACCAGCTAGAAGACTCCTACATTTCCAATAAAAGCAATACTTACAAAGTACTCAGCTTGCAAAACATATTATGCTGTAGGGCCCTAGTAGCACAGATTTCTCACCTTTGACCAATCTCCCATTCTCCAGATGTAGCATTTAGAATAATCCTCACAATCCTCTGCTTCTTTAGGTCTTGTGGACAAAACACATTTCTTGCGAGGATTAGTGCATCTCACAGTCCGATGCCGTACTCCCTTACCACACTTCACAGAGCACTGTCAGGAAAAAAAGGTCTTTAAGTTTTCTACTAAAGTCATAGTTACTCCATTTTATCCCCTTCCAATGACCTTTGCCAGCTTCACATAAGCATTTCAAGACATCAGTGATTTCCTGAATTCCAATCTTCAATTGTGTAGACACTGGATATGTTAAAAGCTAACAAATAAACAAGAATACCTTACAGGACAAAATGATATTAGTAGAATTTTCAGCTAAAAGTACATATTAGATAAATTATTTGCTTAAAGAAAAGCTTGGTGAGAGAACTTGGAGGGAGAACCTCCAAACAACGCCTTCAGCTTGTGCAGATTGCAGTGAGAAATACATCCTTCTTCCTCCACAGTAAATTACTCTTAGAAGTAGTTCAGCTTTTTAGAGGAAGAAAGTCAAATGGATATGCCCATAAACGGGTCATAAATAAATAAATTTTTTGAATAATAATTACCTTCTGTAACAGTGAGACACACAGGAATCACAGAATCAAAGAATCATCGATTCATTAAGAATCACAGGATAAACATGGTTGTCAAGGACCTACTAGACCACCAAGTTCAACCACACCCACACCCACAAATACTAAATACCTGATCAATGGGAAAGCACAAAACAATCCCCTCCATGCCTGCCACTCTCTCATATTTTAAGCAGAACAAACAGATCACTGAATCAGTCACTAAAGGCCCTTGTGAATTTTAGAATACATTCCTGTTACTTTCAAGGTCTGGGCTAAATCCTTGTCTTGTGATCCTAATCTTTACCTGCAGATTCAAACTGGTCTTCTCTGATCAACTGATCTTTATTTTCTTTCATGTATCACAGCATTACCATAACGGCATAACTATACTACCATTGAAAAGTCTTCACATAGAATGGCTCCATCATTGTATTCGGTTTGTGTTCAAATTCACAGAATCACAGAATAACCATAGCTGGAAAGGACCTCCTAGATCACAGACTCCAACCATACTCACAACATCAAAAAACCAAATACCTGAGAGCCTCCTCCATGCTGCCACTACAGCAGGTAACGAAGCACCATGTTTACAAGTCTCCTAAATACCACCAGGCATGGTAACTCATCCACCTCCCTGGGAAGGTTGTTCCTGTGCCTCACCACTCTTTCTGTAAAGAATTTATCCCTAATACCTAATTTAAACCTCTCCTGCCTCAGCTTCAGACCAACCATTGCCCCTGGTGCTGTCATTACTTACTAAGGAGAAGAGGCCAGCACCCACCTCTCCACAACCTCCTTTCAGGTATATTAGAGGGCAAAGAGGTCCCCCTCAGCCCCCTCCTCTCCAAACTAAACATGCTCGGCTCCCTCAGCCTCTCCTCATACGACTTGTTCTCTAAACCCCTCACAAGTACAGTAGCTCTACTCTGGACACGTTCTAGCATCCCAATGTCTTTCCTATAATGAGGGGACCAGAACTGAAGACAGTACTCGAAGTGAGGCCTCACAAGGGCTGGGTTCAAGGGCACAAGAACTTCCCTTCTCCTGCTGGCCACACTATTCCTGATCCAGGTTGGAATCCTGTTGGCCTTCTTGGCCACCTGAGCACGCTGCTGGCTTATATGAAGCCAGCTGTCTACCACAACCCCCAGGTCCTTTTCTGCTGGGCAGCTTTCAAGCCACTCATCCCTGAGCCTGTAGCAGTGCCTGGGCTTGTTGTGACCGAAATGCAGGACCCAATACTTGACCTTATTGACCCTCATACAACTGGCCTCAGCTCATGAATCCAGCCTGACCAAGTCCCTCTGGCAGTGGGTGCAAACTGGAACATAGGAAGTTCCATATAAATATCAGAAGGAACTTCTTCTCAGTGCGGGTGATGGAGCATTGGAACAGGCTGCCTAGGGAGGTTGTGGAGTCTCCTTCACTGAAGAGTTTCAAGACCTGCCTGGATCTGTTCCTGTGCGACTTGGTCTAGGTGATCCTGCTGTGGCAGGAGGATTGGATGAGATGACGTTTTGAGGTCCCTTCTGATCCCCAATGGTTCTATGAATGATCAGCCAACTAGTTTTTAACCCATTATTTAAAAGCCATTTTGGAAAATGAAGTGAGAAGAGGGAGGATGGGAAAGGAAATGCCATCCTTTGTAAGCAGCTCTCTGAATCAGAATGGCATCACTCATCTGCTGATCAACATTTCTTGGTACAGAAGTTAGAGGTGTTTCTACTATAAACCTAAGACTCAGTAGCTGAAAAGTAATAGTCTTAATTCCCCTGGTTACTCACTACTAGATTCAGGACATATTTGCATACACATGCTTGAAACTGTTGCAAGACATTAACTAGGTAAAATGTAGTAGTTCTATATGGCTGGTTTTCCTAGTCCCCTATCTCGCTGCAAATCAGACTATAAAGACTGTGACCATCATTACTGAGATGATAAAAATGTTCCCAGAAAACAATAAGGCATAAATAATAACTATAACCTATTTTTATAAATAAATGCAGCACCTCGGACCAGACTCCTGCCTCCCACACAGTCATACAGTCCTGGCCTTCACAGCGCTGGGAAGAAGTAGGCTTTGGGCCAAGGCAATCCCTCTCCCTAGCTCTGATCAGGGTCCCATTTCTCAGCTGCTGTGTGCAGGCTACTTGTCGGTTCTGGGTCCCTTTTCCACATGTCCTTGAACATGGAGTCCATTCTGTCATCATCCATCTGCAAAGAAATACAGGCCATCTAGTAACGGGAAATCATGAAGGGAAAAGTATCATCACACTGCCTTACTCCCTTGCTTACCAGTTCATCTACACGAGATATACTTACATATTTTCTGCCTCCTTTCAACTTCACATTGTTGATGGACTAGTTATTAATCTAACATCTTTTACATTAAATAAGGTGTTCCTATCAATTTATTCCCCAGCTCATTGTCTTTATGTTTTCAGAGTATACTCTCCTCCATTATAATTCCAGTTAGAAAAACTTCAAAATGCACATACATTTTAATGATGATAGATCAGTGATCAGCCTGTTATTCTCTATCCACATGCTAAATGCATGCCATGCACATAAAGTCCAGCATCCTTTGAAAATACCCATTTGCGAGACAGAATCATTCCTGTGTGAAAGATTCATTCTTCTGGACATATAAAAGCTCAGATCTCATGTTCTTCAGGGTCAGGCCTAACTCAGGTTGTGTGGTTTAAACTGCAGTAGCAAAGCAGCTTGATGCAGCTTGGCAGAGCCCACATTTGCAGAAAGAAACCATTCTATAACATAATTTTTCCCAAATGCTCTGTTGATACAGATGGCCATGCATGCTTAAAAATTAAACAAGTCTTCCACTTATGCAGTACACAAGTGTAACCCTCAAGACTCAGGTAGCAAAGGAGAGTTTTCAGGAAACTGAAATGTAACTGCTCAACATTGGGTCGCACATCTGTGGTAAAAAAATAAAACATTTACCTGTGGCTTTTTTATTATGAGTCCAGAGGCTAAATTTATAAATCACAATTAAAGCAAGGCACTAGAGTTTGAAGTACTTCTTCAATTGCCAGTTACAAACAGCTAGTTAGGCAAGCATACACATTAGTAACATTTCTGTTGAAAGCTAAGAATGTTTATTTTATAAAAATCACTAACACTGTCTCAAGACTGGCTGTATGTTAAGGATCATGATATAGTCCCACATTTGTTGGCACAGGACCTTTGAATAGTAATTAGCAACACTTAAAATGTTTTATTAAATAATCTGGGAAAAGTACAGAAAATATATAATTGATAATGTAAAATTACAGTTTAATGTATCTAAATCACTATTACCTGGTCTGGCATGGCTGCTCATTGCACTTGCGGATCTGAGGTTCAGGTTTTGTTAAATATTTGCACTTCTTGTTGTCCACAAGACTGATATTCTTGTTCATAATCTTTGTGCAAGAGACTGTTGTCTTTCTCTCACCTGGTAAAAAAAGAAAACAGGTATGTGGGGAAACCAGTAACATGCAACCTTGTTAAAAAAACAACAAGCATATCTTTATTTGCTATAGCTATTTCATGTACAGTTTGGCTAAAAGAACTGTAAAAAAAAATCAAAGCCAGCAGGGAGATTAAGAAAGATGTTAAAGTTTGTATGGAATGATACAGTTATCAGTCTAATCTTTGCACATCGCTGGCAACAAGAGATTTTCTTCTTTATTCCTGTAGCTAGTCATGGGCCAAAGAGCTTTTCTGGAATGTTTCTCAGCCACTGAGATCCCAGTGTTGAGAGACACCTACAGAAGAATAACACAGAAATATGAGGTTGTTAATTAATACATGATAGTGAAAAAATAGTAAGTCTTTCTTAGTCTTGCTTAAGCTTAGTAGTTCCACTTCCTTTAGCAGCATGCTGGCAGGCATAGCCAGCATTGAGCTAAAGGGAATTGGCTCAGGCAGTCTTCAGTAAAGATCCTGCACTAGTCCCAGCAAACTCTTCCCTAAATGACCTGATGTGTAGAGTAATCAATTAGGAAATTAGGTACTGCCTGCAGAAACCTAGTGCATCTGCTGTACAGAAACCCACCTGGGTGGGATGGAGCCTAGCATCTTTTGAAGTTGGATGTGTTAGAAATCAGAATTTAATGTAATACCTACCACAAGAAGTAACTTGCCATTACGCTGGAGACTGATTTTGAGAACACTAGCAATCCTTGAACTAAAAAGATTTGAATTAGTAGAAAATTCATTCATAACTTTTGTTCCCTTGGTGATGTTTTAACAATGTTACTATCTGGAATTTACTGACAGGATGGTGTACTAGCAGGGCAGTCTTAAGCATGCAGCGTTTCTGACCAGCAGCCAGAACATTTCCAGCAAATAGAGCAGCTAAGTTGTAAAAATACCATTATTTGCGTGACCACAGCTGACATTTCATGTGTTGCTTGTGTATGTGTGAATACATGCAATTAATTTCTCATATAGAGCCTTTGAAATGTTTGACAATTCTTTCTGCATCTACATATACATCTGTGTATTTGTGCTTTCTCTCACACAAGGAAAGCTTTTCTACAACACAGGAAGTTGTAGACCATTTACACAGATAAATGTGCACAAAAACATATGGCTTCAATAGTAGTTTTACCCTGACATAGACTATAAAGCATTTACATAATATTATAAATGTCACATTCTTTAATCATATCTGTAAAAATATTCATATTAAAAGTTGCAACACATATTTGCACAGGTTTGATTGTGCAGCACTTTGATTTTATTATTGATTTATATATAAGCCAAGAACTGAAATAATGGTTAAAAGGACTTTACTGAAGGTAAGAGAAAACTTTCGCTTTTATTTCAGAGTATTTACGGTAAAAATACCTTTTATGTAACTTTGTATTAACTTAAATATTTAAGACAGTAACTTAAGGTGAAGGCCACTTACAACAAAAGCTTACAATAAAACCACATTACAGTAAAGGCATTAAAGCAGAATTAGTTAGTGACATACTACATTTTAGGCCCTCTCTGGATAACAGGTCACTTCAGAAATATTTGAGGCAACAACAAGAGACTGTGGTAGCATTACAATTATTCTAAAAATACTTTAGGAAACTGTAAAAAAGCATGAGTATTCCAAGTGAGTAAGAATGCAGTACTAAGAATCAGAGGATGTTACTAGCATCACATACAAAATGCCTTCAGGGAAGAAGCTTTCTTACAAAACCACAAAAAGTATGTTGATGGAAACTACAGTAATGTGTCATGACACCAGGACTGTTCACTATAGTTGAAGGACCTGGAACACTATGTTCCTTGTGCTGCTGAAAAAGCAAAGCATTGCCAAGCCTTCTTACTCTATGACAAGGTGTACAGCAGTTTTCAGAACTGCTGATCAAAGGAACCATGACTGTCACAGTGTAAGCAGAAAAGAGAGGAATCGAAAATCTAAGTAGTATTCATAGTGTAGGTGTGACTACTTGTACAAGGTACGAACAGTTTTCTATAGGTTGCATTCATTAAAAATACCTCCAAAATATTTTTTCAGTGTCCATTTGAATAAGCATCTTCTAAAGAGCAATTCCAAAGGACTTTGTTATAGCACAACTGTTAATGTTCAAATATTTGTTTTCAGAATAATATTTTGTTTTTCCAGATTCACATTTTTAAATGTTTACAAACATAAACACAGGAAAAATATCACATCAGCATACTAACATCTGCTGCTTTAGTATTTGTTCCCTATGTTTCTGGACCATCTTCACCTCATGTTACTAACTGTACATATTTGATATGAGAATGTGGTTTAGCTTTTCTGTAGGTTGAAATGTCTTACATATCATTTATCTTCAATAGTTCTAAATACACACTGAGACATATATGAACTTTGTATTGTTCTAGATCTTGAACTTATGTGTCATGGTGGAAACTGTGTGCTGAATTTACATGGCTAATCCAGATTTTGTTCCTTACTCATAACTCACTATAAGTCTTTTCCTATAGTTATCGTTGTATTTTAATATAGTCAGGAAGTGTGAGACTGAAGTATACCCACCACTGTAGGGAGTCATACAAGCTGTAAAGAGGATATTACTATTAAATATACAACACAGACTATCAGAGTCTTGAATATTAATACACTATGTATTAACATTAATCAAGATGTACATGTTAACACATGCAGTGCATGTAAAATATAAAAGCATACTCTATACACATATATACGTATAAATATACATGTGTACTGTATATTCATAAACATTTTTTATATATGTATGTTTGTGCATTTTTCTTTTATTAATTCTTTTTTTATTTATTTTACCTCCTCCACATACAGCATCACAGTCCTCCCATCCAGAATGAGTCCACATGAAAAGAGGCTCTGACACTTTCGAGCTCTGATTCTCAGGGAGAGGATCCAGTGGAATTGTGTACTCATAGTGTAGACCAAAGCTCTGGTCATGGAAAAGTAGCACCTGCAAAACATGGAGATGGAAAGCCTATGTACACAGGTACTATGGAATCAAAAATCCTGCCTGTGAGGAAATGACTTAATGCTCTAAATTCCTTCAACCCTTCTGATGGATTTTGTAGACCACAAATCAAGACAGTGGGAAAATGATTTCACTTAATACAGAGGTCAAAAAGCTCACTATATGAAATAAGCAAGCAAAATTCACCAGAAGTCTGAAGGAAGTTTATGCCATATTATTTCAGGGCTTTTAAACAGAGAAAGCATTTCCTAGGTGCATCAGATTTAAAGCTTTCTTGCACTTAAAACATTTTGAATTGTGAAGTACTTCCCCATAATCTCTCTTTCTTTTTGATACATATCAACTTTTTCTCCTCTACACCAAAATGAATCAAATCTCCACTTCTTCATGAACTTTGTGAGTGGAATCACAAAGGCTATAATCAGCCAGGACAAAAATATTTTTAGGACAACTATAGGAATGCTGAGACCTTCCATCCTGCCTCCACAATTTAAAGATTATTCTTGGAAATTTTTTTGTAGAACTGGGATATGCTGGTATATCTTACATAGATATCAGGAGCTGAAAAAAATAATTACCATATCAAAATGATAGGAATCACATTACAAAAAAACTCTAATCTGTATTGTCATACCAGTAAATGTAATGGTGACGTTGTAGGACCTTTGGCTGATATTTTTTCCCACAGACCTCTCCGAACATAATGAACAGTGGTACCAGCAATATTGAATGTTCCTGAATGCTCTATCTTCCAGTCACTGTTGATGGACTGTTTTCCAGCATCTCGAAGAGCTGCAAAACACATGAAAAAATACCAATATAAAGGATATCTGGCCAGTAGTGATTCGGGCCTCCTTTCACTCTCTGTTCAGATAATTCAACCAGGAGGTTGAAATCACCTAACTGCTTGAAAATGTATTTATGGATCCTAATATGAATGAACTTCACTTTCTGGAAAGAAAGTATTTAACATTACTTGAAGTCAACATCAGTGTTTTAATACCTGAAGAGACTGGCAAACTAAACCATAAGTTGTCATTTGATCACTGAATTTATTTAAGGCAAAGGCAACCATTCTCTCTTATCAGGATTGTCATTTCTGTATTCCCAAAGGCATGAGAAATTATATTTTCACAATACATTCTTAAAAAATTGTGGAATTAGTATAAAACCTAAAAAAATATAGTTTAGAATGCTTTCCTTTCTAATAGCTATAACTACATTTGTCTTTCCCTCCACCTTAGAATGTGACAATACCATTGTCAACCTACCTAAACACTGATTTTACACACATTTACCATGTAATTCAATGCTTCAAACAAATAGGAAACTCTTGTTCTTTTTGTTTGAAACACTCTTATTTTTGACCTATCTATATTCAAAAGCATCAAGTCAGGTAAGATATATTTCATGCACTGTGAACACAGGATTTACTAAGAAAACACAGTTTCTGTAATGAAAATTTCATTTAGTAAATGAAATTGAATAGATTCTTCTGTGTAGGACTTGTAAATTTTTTTTCTCATTTCTTCCTTTTTTTTTTTTCTTTTTTTTCAGATCTTGTCTGAATAGTCTGAATAGTCATATGAAGTGGAATATACCTAAGGTCACCTTCTGGACAAGAAGCTTTACATATTCCTCTTCATTGAAATTGCGTGTTTGGCATCATACTGAGGTAATAGAACCTCAACAGTTTAAACTTTGTCCAAAATTTATTTTTTAAAGTTGAAAGTTAATATGAGTCACTCTTGTAATCATTTCCTATTCATATTTATACTGTTTATGTTTTGTTTCTATGGGAAACAAAAGCAACCAGTCTATGGTCTGGCAGAAATCCAGTGGCATAAGCACTTCTGATATGAACCACTGCAGCACTGTGTAATACATGTTAAGACTGTAAAATCCACTGACAATGTAGAACAGCCCTGTACAAGACTGTAAAATCCACTGACAATGTAGAACAGCCCTGTACTTAAAATAACCAGTGATTTTAGAGGATTTAAAAATCAGTATGTTAAGCTTCAAACATACTATATTAATGTTAAGTTATATTCAGTGTTTGTGGTGGACAATTCTTGGTAGAGAAAGGAATAAATGTTTCTTGAAAGTGATGAGGTCCATTCAGGTCACACTGCTCAGATGGACCCATATCACATGATCACAGTAATGATGA
>VZRI01005662.1:647200-664985 GCA_013397515.1 Upupa epops | reverse complement strand
CCGGCTGGCCCTCCGATACTGGGATTCGGCTCCTTGATGGTGGGTAGGTGATATTCAGGGTCAGCATTAAGGCAAATTAACAGGAAGCTACAACAATGGACTACACATTACAAAGGTGCTTTGGCAAAAGAGGGGTGCGTAGAGGAGGGGTGGCAAGAAAGAGAGATGGGAAAGGTAGAAAGCGTGGAAGATAGTTGGCACCACATATGTGTGTCATCTACGTTTGAGTGTGAAATGTGTCAATTTCTTGCCTACCGGTGGTCCTTTTATATTCTGGAGCAACCTCTAATTAGCATGAGAAGAGATAGGGGCTTGTTGAAGCCTGGCGGCTTCAGTTTGGTAAGCAAGAGAGAGCAGCTCCCTAGCCACACTAAGGGTTTTTTGGGTTGGATGGGGGGGTTCCCCTGAACCAGAGACCCTGGAGAAGCACCAATGCTCATAATCACAAAACCACTTCACATGCTCGCATCGCACTTTCCAGAAGAGAAAGGGGTGGAGGAGAGTGGGCAGGAATACAGCACAAAATACACACTTGGTGCTTGTGAAGAAGTTCTTTTTCCCGATCCTCATGCGGATGTCGGCGCTCTGTGACATCTCCGGCATACTTCTAGCTCCCGTTGACTCAGGGGCTCTTCTTTGTGGCTATAGCAGTGTCAAATGTGGAGGATACAACAGGGTTTCAAACTTTCTCTATTTGCCAAAAGCTTAGAGGATCGGTATTTATGGGCCTTTTAGTAGAGACTTTTCTCGCTGTTCTGATTTGAAAATTATCAAATTACAAATATTAGTTGTGGTGCTTTTACGCCAAAAAAGCATTTTACTTTGAAGCTGGAGGTAGGTTTCCTAGCAGACCTCCTGCATCAGTGTGTGGATTCTACAGGCAATCAGTGGACAAAGCTCCTGAGCTCCCACCATTGTTGGGGGCGGTGGGTGGCACGAGCAATGGCTCTCAAGGCTCTCGACACCCTGCCACCGAAGGCTGGAAATGTCTCTGGCTATGTCTCTGCTGTAGGGGTAGCCCCAGCCCTCTTTTGCATGGGAGCTCGGACGCAGAGAGGCCGAAGAAGCAAGCAGTTCTCTGTACTTGCAAACCCCCTTCTGTAGGGGTAAACCTGCAGCCCTTCCCTCTTTTGCTGCGAGCTCAGATACAGAAAAGCTGCACTGGCTCGTTTCTGTCCTTGGCGGCAGATCGGAGTAAGGGAAGCTCCTCCGGAGCCATGCTATGGCAAATGCCTTTGAAGATGCCAAATGGAAGTAAGCTCTTAACCCTCTGCCTCCCTTGGGCCCTGACCACAGGGGACAAAAAAGAAAGGCTCTGCATAATGGCTGTAGAAAGCCCTCGGATGAGGCCCCGAAAAGCCTATATGCTATAACAGAGCTAGGGAGCTAGAGGGTTAAAAGCTCACCTCTGTCTTGTATCTTCAAAGGCATTTAGACCGTAGCACTGCGGTTGCTTGTGGCCTATTCATCAGTTGAAACAGTATCCCTAGATACCATAGGCTAGATGTGGATTCGTCTCTGCAAAACAAATCTTTATTAAGGAGGCATGGTTGCGGAAAGGGCATTCTAAATACGATACACCTGGTGCTGCCCTTTAAAAAGGCAGACGGACGGTCACACAGATTAGATCGGGACTTGGGGGCGACTAATCAATTTGTAGTGGACGTACGCCTGGGGGTAGCCAGCAGGAGGCCTTTTGAGGCCTTTTTACATTGTACTTAACAGCGTGCTCGACTTGAGTTTAGAGCGCTTCATGCCTACACCTGTGTGGCGTATGGAAGTTTTGAACGGCTCGCTTTGCTTTCTGGATGTCTCCTGCCTTTCGTAAGGGTTAAAAACCAATGTAGGCGTTCAACCCCAACACGATTCCATCTTTTAAAAACTCAGGATTTAGAATAAAACTCTTCACATTCTATAAGAACATCTTAATGCTGTGAAACGCTTCACGTGAAGCCGCTAACCTGAAAAACAACATCAGAAAAAGCTCAACACAAGTCAGTCGTCTGCAACTAGGCCTTAATCGTCACTTACTGCTGATAGGCCCTTCAGGTCTTACTTCATAGGAACACCAGCTCAGCCCCTCAAGAGCTGAGTAGTTACTTGGAACGGTTATAGAGCTCTGACTCCTAAGCAACCAGGGAACTGAATGACCCCTGGGCACCCAGGCTGGGGCTCTTATTCTCCTGGCTCCACTCACCACCCTTCCCACAGCCCCTTGGGAAAGGGGCGGGGAGAATCCCCTAGAGGTATAAAGGCAGCCCCGGGAGCAGCAGCACGGTCTTTGTTCTCTCATTCTTTTTATCTAGAAAGCGACGAACAGACAAGAAGGGCCTTATGAGGGACGAAGACGGTTGTTCTGCCCCGACTGCATCTGAGACGTTGGCTACGGCATTAGGTGAGCAAAGAAACCCTTTTTTCTTTCCGGATGCGTGTATAAACGCGGGTACTCCGTTAAGCAGTGGGGGAAAGCTGTCTTATTAAGCTTAGCGATGGTAGCAGTTGAGATAACGGGGGTTTCCAGGTAAACGAGTCAGCTCGACGCAAAAGCCAGAAGGATTTGAACACGTGAAATCGCTATTAAGACTAAAGGACAGCATTCTGAACATCATCTTACCATACCCATAAGCTCTGTTGCTGCTGCTGGGAAAACATCTCATCCCATCCTTGTAGTGTTGCCCTTCTTTAGAGCACTGTCACAGAGAGAGAAACCCGAGCGGCCACTATATGAGATTGTACCGTTTTCACAATCTGCTCTTAAGGAGCTGCTACAAGAGCCCCAGACTCTGCACTGCTGCACATCTTGCTTGGTTAATTAGGATGAAAGTTAGGGGTACAACTCTGAGAAGAAAATTAGAAATAAACACTAATTGGTACTAAAGAAGTCTGAGCACGCTTACACGCCCTAACAAAAAGGCGTGTATCACAGTACTTGCTTTTTGTAGAATAACAGACCGGCCAGTTTTTGAAAGGGACCTTTAAAGCGTCTGCTCGTCCAGCCTCCCCGCTGCAAGCAGGAGCATCTTAAACTAGAACACGTAGTTCAGAGCCTGATCGGGCCTGACCCTTGATGTCTCAAAGGGACTCCTCCATCTTTGTGGGCAACCTGTCTTCCAATAATGTAACTTTCATATCTGTGAATTTCTGCCTGAAATTATCTATCTCTGAAATATGCAGCTGTCTTTTGAACAGTTGCAGGGGTTTTTTTGCCTGCCATGCGTCACAGTCAGTAGGGTCATCTGACCCGCCGCAACACCCGAGAGAGATGCTACCGAATTGCTACTGAACTTCCAAGGAAATGCAGCGCCGAAAACAAAACAAAAATAAAAGTACCTCACGGCACTCTGTCAAAACACTGTGGGAACTGCCGCTCCTCCATTCCCTTCCCACCCGTAACATTCAGTTGCCTCTCCTTTAAAGGATTTAGAACAAAAAGAAGGGAGGGAAGTAGGGAAGCAAGGGAGGGAAGCGGGACATGCAACAGAGTGAAGGAACACCAGGGCACAGGCCAGAGAAGTTATGAGGGAAAATGAGAAAGATGCAGACGAGGACAAGATAGAAAAGGAAAAAGGAGCGATGGGCTGCAAGACCAATGACAAACAAGAGGAAAGGGGAGCAGGACCAAAGCACAGTGAGAAACAGAAAAAAGAGGAGTACAGTAAGAGACAAAAAGGAAGAGAGAGCATGACACCATCACGGAGAGGACAGGGAAGCAAAAAACAAAAAAATTCACAGCAGTATGGGAAAGGCGTAGCTGAGTGGGGCTGAGGCCGTCGCCGAGACCGAGGCGGAGACGTACTGGACTAGGCCAGGAGGACAGAGCTTGCCCAGGGGCACAGAAGCTACTGACGGGAGTTCTCGTGCCCCGTCACATGCCGCAGCCCCGGACGTGTCGAGCGGCGATTCGTACTTGGGGAAACTCCAGCGCGTTTGCCGGTGTCTGCCAAGCGATCTCTCTTTTTACATAGTGTGCGGGCGCTTTTCTTCGTAGGTTAGGATTATTTACGCAACACGGCGTACCAGACCTACCGCTTCACGCGGGTCTTTGGATAACTCGCACGTAACCTGGGGCGCCGAGCTGCAGTCACCGAGGGCGCGTACATCCGTCCGCGTACTGCAGTATGTGTACGCCGCAGAACTGAAATTTGGCGGTGTTTCCAGGCGAAACAGCGTCTGGTTTGCCCGTCCGTTCGGGGCTGGTGGTTATATTTTGATTCATTACAGGGCCTAAGGATTGCCAGCTGCTCCACACCTGTTGCAGTGAACATTACCTGATCTGTTCGTTTTCCTCTGGGGGACCTCGAGCTTGACCATTCACCGAGGTGCACATCAATGTGATGATCAGCAAATGGCGTTTATTATCATGTGGCATTCGCTTACATACCCCTGCCACTCATGTACGCCCCTTTTTCCCACAGACGTAGCAGAATAGAGAACCTATAGCGTCACATCCCGCAAGCCCGCATGCGCACAATACAACACACACCCTTGCTGGCTTACATGCCCGCTTGTGTGAAAGTGAGAGGATCTTCCAGGTGATACGGTTCTGCCTTCTCCTCTGCAGAGTACCAACCTGCCGCTTCTTCTCGGATTGTCCCGAGTTACCTATTTGTAAAAGCCCGTGAGTAGGAAGCTGTACATTCCTTTCGATACATACGACGATTACCCAAGGTAATGCAAAACGCATTCTCTTACAAGTTTTTATTAAAAACGCAATGGCACAAAAAGTTAAAGTCTCCAACAAGTCATCGATACCAGTGCCCACCCAGCAACGAAACACGGTGCGCTCATTACTCTTAGGGAACGCTGTTAGTTTATGCTCCATTCGTTTTCTGTAAAAGTGCATAGTTTCGCTACTCGGTAACAACGTGAGCACAAAACGCTACCAAAATGTGCCTGTCCACGGCTTACGGCAGCTTTTAAGCCGAGGAACGAAACGTGCGTACGTAGCGGGATACCCGGCAGTCATGTGTGCGTTCGTTAGTCCCTCGGGCTCGAGCGCTCTGTGCGAGAGCTTTACGTCACGGCAGCGAACTTCCCGGAAGACAAATGTAATATACAAAGCGCGGTTTTATTTCTACCGAGCGCATCCAGTTTACTTTTAGCTTAAAAAAACGGGGATAGCGGCAAGGCAGGGAAGACAGAGTGCACTGTGTGTGGCGGGGCAAGTAAAGTGCCCATGTAAAGCGGGTAACTGAGAAGGTTACGCGTGTGCTTCCTTTCTGTCGTCAATTGTTTCTGCGCCGAGCTAGGCAAACTTTGGCACAGATGAAGATGGTCTTCTCGACAGTCGTAAGCATCGGAAAAAAGGTGAACCAAGTTTAAAAACACCTTTTTTAGAGCAACTAAATTAACATTTGGAAAGGACGCATCGGTATTAACAGTCATTTCTTACCCGGGACAGTCATTCGTCAAAGCTATTTAGCTGTAGCCACTGGTATGTTTATGGGGAAACGGAAGTACCCTGAGGGTAGAAAACTTACTGACAGCAAACTGGGGAAAAGTGCAGGAGAACGCTGGCCAAGGCAACGACGACTCTCTTACTCTTTCGAGTGAGTACTAGTTTAAAGTTTGATATATCTGTCAGGACTATGGAGGTCGCTGGTTACTAAGGAATAAAAAATTGTGAGTCTCGTGGGGCTTGGCAGGACATCTATTTCTAAAGTCGGGGAGACTCGACATCTACTTGTGTGCGTGGCACGTTTAAGCCCTTAAGCACGCAGACACAAGGCGTCAGTGCACTTGAATGCTAAAGTTAAAATGCTGGAGCAAATTAACACAGCAAGAAAATCTCTTATATAAATGCAATAATTCTCCCAAACCCAGAAAAACTGTTTCCGCATCGTGTTATACAAAGCGGTCAAGGCAGTGAACCAGGAACCTGCCCTCTCTGTGGTGTTTTTTTCTTCTGAAAGCAGTACACAGATACTTTCCTCTGGCAGGTAAGGGAAGCTTAGAGACAAAGAGATGGGAGCTGCCCCTCTGAGCCAGGCTGTTTGACGGTTACACTCTCTTCCGTACGGCAAGGTTCCGAAACTGCATTGTTCTCATCGTTGCCTTCTCCCGTCAGCTATGGAAGTCCGGGCGACAAACGGACGGACAATTCTGAAATCCGAATCCCTGACGTTAAAGGAGCTGACAAATAACAGCGCTCGCCTAATTTCCAGCGCTCACATTTGCATGGTGTGATGACAGCAGCTGTGAATATTTCACATCTAGAAAGAAGAATACGAACCAACTCCGTGTTGTTACTAGGAGTCTGCTCGAGCTTGCAGTACGAGCCAATAGTGCTGGCAGCAGAGACATCCGTCCTCTCACAAACGCGTGTGGTTATCAGTAGGGATAATTAGCTCCAGCAGTAAGCTGAGCTGTAGGGTTGTTGTACGCTAGACCCGCCGAGGTCTCCAAGCCTACCAGCTAAGCGACAGTTCAGTAAGAGGATGTACGTGAGCAGTATTCGCCTGTCAGATTAGAGGTGTCCGGATATGACCTAGACCCTTAAGAAGTCTCCCCTCTGCCCACCCGTCTTACTAAGCAACTTCACCTCTTCAATTACAATGTCACAAGTAACTGCTTTACACATGTCGTACACAGTCAGGGCAGCCAAGCTGGCAGCCGTTAAAGCTTCCATCTCCACACCCGTCCTCCCCCAGGTCTGACAGGAGCTGCGAATCACCACTGCATATCTGTCTGCGTCCAGGCTCAGACACACCTCAACGTGGTTGAGGGGGATGTTGTGACACAGCGGGATCAACTGGCTCGTCAGCTTGGCTCCTTGAATTCCTGCAATCTGGGCTACTGCCAGCACATCCCCTTTCTTCATCTGGTTCTCCCTTACCATCCCAAAGGCCTTCTTACCCAGGCGGACCACAGCGCCAGCCACAGCACTTCTTCTCGAATTTGGCTTCCCTGCGACGTTGACCATTGTGGCCCGCCCTTCCGCATCAGCATGAGTAAGGCTGTCCAAGGCGTGAGGCGCCCCGGTGCAAGATCCTGAATCCCCGATGCTAAATACAGATCCTGGACTCGCCTCTTTGGGCCGGCAATCCACAGAAACTCGGCCAAAGGAAAAAGGTTCGAGGCGCTTTGCGTCAGCTGTGGAGTTCGGGTCCTTCTGGAAGATACAGAAGCCTCTGAACTGCGTTTGTAGAATTCCCGCCATGGCGTGCCACCATTGCTCTGGGTGAGATCTCGACAGAGAAAGTTTATTTGCAGGTTTGTTTTTCATTAATGTTTTTCTCATTTGCTTGGGTAAACTTGCTCTCAAATTTAGCCAATGGCTAGATACGCGGCCCCACTGTTTTGATTCGGGGGGATTCTCCAGAGTATCTTGGCACAGCAGGAACGTCAACGAAGGCTCTGCGGAGACAAAGACAAGGTAACACAATAATACATTTTACTAACTGGGAAGTCAAACGAAATCTGCGGCAACTGAGAACCCTATCAGCAAGCTCCCTGGGACGTCGCATTTTGCTAAACCCTAAATGATAGGCAAGTACTGTTTCCTCAAGTCAAGTGGAAAGTGAAAAGACAGCAACAGAGAGCGATGTATGCAAAGCCTCTTTACTTTTCATAGAAATCCACATAGCCTTCAGGTCGTACCTATTCCTCTCTACCTTCGGCCACACCGCTCACGCGTCTACAGAAATACTCACTGTAGCGCTACGTATAATGCGATCGAAAACACGTGGCCAACCGCATCTTCTAACTTCTATTACTGCAACTGAAGTTAAGTTCCGTTAGCTTGCAAAGAGCACAACCTCAGAGGGGAACAGGTGGCAGGACACATTTAAGTTAAGAAGGAAATAGCCTTAACTGCAGTGAGACCGTGAAAACAACTTGCCAAAAGGAATATTTTGATTAAGGGAAACCTGCTTTGTCAACGGCAGGATAACAGTTTGAGCTTGAAACACGATGTTCATCTCTTTCACCCTCGCTGCGTTATTTTGTAACGCCCTCACCCTCCCCAGTCGATAAGAAATGAGAGCGTTATCGCAATTCTAACAGAACTGACCCGATTATCTGACAACGCTGATTCTTTCAAGCTTTTCTGAGGTCTAAAAAAGGTATTTGGGAATACAGCTGTCGGTGAAACGCGGGCACAGAGATAAAACTGCACCGAAGGAGATGTGAAAAATCGGTAAGGGAACCCCAGCAGCACCACAACGCTCACAAAGAGAGCTTTAAGGAGAAGGCAGAGCTGGCAAATGTCTTCAATAGATAGAAATCATGAGAAGAGAGGTCCTCTGTCTCCAGGGGTCGTCAGAGGTCAGGTGTTACAGTTTTCACGGTTATGTTCTCAGACTTTGTGCCAATCAGAGGGCATTTCAAAAGAACAGAATACAAAACTTGGGTCATCTGAAGTAGCGAAGCGGGAAAACTTGCATTTCTGTCAAGTGACTGCCTCTGAATATTGTAAGCAAAGTTTAATTTCTTAATCCAGGGACACAAGTCCATCTAACATCCTTTTACGTTCATATGGCAATCTGGTAATTTCATGAAATTCACCCAAAAGGGCCGTATCGACTGCTATTCTTAAGTATCAAGAAAGCCGAAAGGAAATAAAGTAAGAAAGCCAGAGATCACTCTCAAAGATGTAATGAACTTCCAGAGTTAGAGAACGCAAAAATAGCGCCGCCTGTCCTAAGACCGGACAAGGCACGACAGGGAGATTAAACCTTTCCTCCTATTTCGGCCCATTAACCTCGACCGCCTTTTAAGAAACCCATTTATTTGCCTAAACCAAAGCTAGAACCAACCAGAAGTTAAACCTAAAGGCCCGACTCAATCTACTCCCCTAAAGACAAAAAACAAACAATCATTGCGTGTGTATTACGTACTGATTTGTCACCCACCGATCAGGACCATCGGCCGGTTTTTCATCTGGGAAATGTTAAACATGCCTAGAAATAAAATAAGGAACACATAAAAATCCTAGCTTTTTAGGTTGTAAGCCGTGTATCTGGTTTATATATTTAATTTTCTGCTCTTTGCAACGCAACCTGGATTCTAGGAAAACCAAAGCTCATAAAGACGGAGTATTATTTAAAACCAGAACTGCCACGGTTGACAACCAACCACTTGCAGTTTGTTCTGAAGTCTATCACTGTAGAACCCTTTCCCTGAAACCTTTGCAAAATCTGAATTGCACTCTACCTACTAAAAATTTCAAACAACTCGGGAGCGTCTCGTTTCTTAACGATGGCACTTAACAACAGCACTAGTTCCATAAACCGTTAACACGGTTCCAGTTCGAAGACGTCCGATAACAGATGGACCTAGGGACGATACTGAGATTAACACGAGCCGGAAGAAGAAAGATGGCAGGTAAATGCTGCCCATGGCAAAATGTCTTTTCTGAGGAGGAAAACACTCCTCCCTGCCCTTACTTTCCCAGAAATTCGCTTATGTTTACAATGCACCTTTTTGTCTGGGTCAGCCCAATGTACTCTGCAAGTCAGCTGATCTTTTAGATCCGTCAGATTTAAAAGCTTTTTTCCGTCGCATTTGTTTCGCACATCATGAAAAAAAGGGAATAACCTACTGTTAATATCTATCAGAATCTGCAAAAGAACAAAAGGTCAAACTGTATTTTAACGCGAAAGGAGATTATTCCGTAATCACAAAGCCAGTTCATGTACGAGAGCCCAAGCGTAGCCAGATAACAGAGATAGAGGGCAGGCTCGGATGCGACTGAAATAGTATATGTCAACATAAATACAGAAAAGCATGACCGCGTCACCGCAGACCCTGCGTGATAACCTCTTGCGGAGCATTAGATCCGGAAGCGTGCCGCTGCAGCGGCCGGACCGACAGCTCGGTTTACATTTAGCACGTATTTAACGGCAAACAAATTTTAGGAAAAAAGGGATTCGGCACAAATGCATCGATTTCTGCCGAGCTTTACGCTTTGCTCTCGTCACTATGAGCAGTGATATTTTCACTTCTGAAACAAAAAATCGGTCCTCAGGACTGTTACACGGTCTGAACTGTAGCTCACGTGGAAGGTTAGAAGACTCAAAACTGACATCCAGGTTTTTGGAGTAAGTTAAGAACTGCTATGCTACCAACATTCCAGCAGGTAATACTCTCAGCATTCGGGTTTTCCTCCTCACTTTCTCCTGGCAAATCAATGCAATCCCACAGCAGTACCAGGTTATCCTTTTCCCAAGTCGTTCCCGTCCTTTCTCGGGTACAACATACCAGCGTGCTGTTTCTTTTTTCTGCCCACTGCTGCTCCAATGATTTGAACCAGTTCTTCCTCTGAGGCACCTGACCGCAGGTGATCTCTCAAGGACACTTCTGAATTTCCAAAAAGGCATACCTACAGCCAACCCACGGAAACAAGAAGAGGAGAAATAACAAATGTTTTCTACAAGTATGTCTTAGTAATGTCAGAATAACAGTTTAGAGGATGCTTGTCCTATTGAAACGAGAGAACGTTTAAGGAGACTTTTTATTCTTCTTCACCTACACGCAAAGAGAGCCCAGCATATTTACGTAAGCCTTCGGGCCACCTCAGTCGTCTGACCTAGGACATTAGCATAGCTGTTGGTGACAACGAGCAGCTGCCTATTTGTAATCAAAAACTATCATCGGGCCCAGAAGCTGTCAGTTTCAATGCAAACAGTTTCAGCAAAGGGTTATCCTTCCCCTTTCTACAGTGGCTGAGCAAATGTACAGGCCACACCTGAAGAATAAGGGTCGTCAAGAAGATTTTTCATGATACAGGACAGGATCCCTGTGGAATGCGAAGGCCAGGCCCTCACAGCCGCCTGGATCGCTTTTTAGCGAGTAAGGCGCTCGTCACACGTTTAAGATTACTTTTGATTCGGAGATTATTCTTTATATTTACTGGCCCCGTACCTACGTTTTACAACTAAAGTTAATTATCTTGGCAAAAGAGAGAAACTAAAAGAAAGACATTGTGGTATCTTCCTAATACCCCAACAAGCTTGAACAAGACTACACAAAGGTTAAAACGAAGTTAGCTGGTAATAAGAATGTGCCTTTCCCTTGTACTTTTTATCCCGGCTGCTTTCAGGGAAAGAATTTCACTCTGCCACACAAAAGCAAAAACAAACAGATTTCACTACCAACCTTTAGGTTCCCATCTGCTGTTATCCTCAGCCGATTGCAAGATCCGCAGAAGTGCTCTGACATGGAGGTAATAAAGCTTATTTGTCCCTGGAAATGTGGCACCTTATAACTCTACGGAAAACCAGAAGAGAAAATAAAAGGACTCGTCAAAGACAGACTCCTCGGTTTTAACGCTCCACTTGCCTGAAGACTAGAAAACGTTTTAACAAAGATTTTCTTTACTTCTAGAGAGGAAACACATTAGCTTTGTCAGGGGTTCTCGTTTATTCTGCCCTCTTTCTGCAAATCCACGAACTTATTAAATGCTTGCTCTTGCAGTTATCAACTGACAGGTGACACTCATTTCTGACTCGGGGAGCCGTAAGCGATGAGGAATCACGTAGGTTAGAAATCTCGTCCGTAATGCCACACGCTCTAAAGCGATTCTGTTATTTCACCAAACCATTTGTTTCATCGGGCTCGTTAAAGACACGCACAGACCGACACTAGTTTGAGAAGACTTAAATACAGAATCACAGAGTATCTTTGATCGTAAGAGAGCTTTAACATTATCAGGTTCAACCTTTCACCGAGGTCACCGCTAAAACACGTGCCTAAGCACCAGGTCACCGAAATATTTCTGGCAACGGTGACTCCAGCATTGCCCTGTGCAGCCCGTTCCAGGCTTTAGAACCGTTCGGTGAAAAAAATTCTTCCTAACATCCAGTCTAAACCTCCCCTGGGGCCACCTGCAGCCCTTTCCTCTAGTACCACAGCTTGCCGCCTGAGATAAGATGCCTCCCCCGATCCTTTCATGTAATTGTTGAAAGCAATAAGGTCTCCCCGCAGCCTCCTTTTCTCTAGGCTAAACAATCCCCACGTCCTCAGTCGCTTCTTCTCGCTGGACTTGCGCTCCAGACTCTTCGCAAGCCTCCTCGCTCCTCTCTGCACAAGCTCTAGTGTTTCTGTCGTTGCGAGGGGCCCGAAACTGAACACAGCGTTTGAGGAGCGACCGCTCTGGTGCCGAGAACCGCACTAGCGCCGAGCGCCTACTCCTGCCAGCCACACTATTTTTAATAAAAGACAGGGTGCCGTTGGTCGTCTCGGCTAGCTGGGATCACCGCTAGCTCGTAATCGGTCAACTACCAACTGACACTCTCGATTTCTTTTCCGAGGTGCAGCTTTCCAACCACACGTTCCTAAGTCTGTAGCCTACACGAAGGGGTTGTTATGACCCAAGTGCAGGACCGCACATTTGGCCTCACTGAACCTCATATAATTAGCTTTGGCCCCATTTATCTAGCCTGTCTAGATCCCTCTGTACAGCCTCCCTACCCCACAGTAGATCGAGATACACCTCTACCTCGGTGTTATCTGCAAACTTACTGAGGGTGCACGCAATCCCCTCATCCAGATTGTTATAAACATATTAAAGCGAACGGGAGTCAATACCGAACACTGGGGAACATCACTTGTGACTGCATGCCAGACACATTTAATTCCGTGGGACTCAGACCGGTCTCCTCTATAATTCTCCCTGAATGGCGGAATGTGAGGGGGCCCTTCTTTGTATTGGACAGAGGAACCTAGGAAGCACAATGTAATTGTAAAGGTAAAGACTATGAGCAGCGTTTGGTAAGGGTCAAACCGTGCACAGGCAGACCGACCAAAATCCCAGAGATGACACGCCGATTGTTTTTCGCTTTGCTTGTCAAATAAAAACGCTGAACTTGAAAAAACTTGGGGATTTAGGCAACATTTTGCATGTCTAACTCCACCTTGGCTGTGCTGGAAGCTTCACAGGGCAATTTCTTCAGTTCAGGCCATCGCTGTTTAATCGTATCAAGCATTTCTTTGTAGCTCACCATCTTCTTGAAGTTCCACTTATTGCCTAGAATGAACAAAAGCAGCATCGTTTTAGATCATGGATTATATTTGTTTTAACTGGCAAAGAATCAACCTCACTTTCTCCGCGAATCTCAGTTTTCCCGTTAGATGTTCCAACCCCAACTAATCCTGCTACCGACCTAATCCATCTTGGCCAGGGAAGGCAGATTAACCGCAAAAGATAACACATCAAAACTTAAGGCAATTTCCCATTCAACCTCACCAAAACTCTGAGAAAAGCTCGCAAGTAACCAGATTCCCCACGTCCGAGGCACAGTCCGTGCCAAGACGACTCTCAAAGCGGGACTGCTTACCGTCAAAGGGCATGTATTCTATGAACCGCACGTCAAGGGGCAGATCCTTTGTGAAGTCCACAAAGCCCGGCAGTTCATCCTCGTTGAAGCCTCGCATCACTACACAGTTTACCTGCAAGATAAGCAGACGCTCGAAATTATTGAGTAGAGTATGACTTTCTTCCCTCTCACACAAGATTTCACAGGTCTTGCAGAAGGCACCACAGATAAAACCTAATTTGGTCTACCTGACCCCTAAGAAAGGTCTCCCTTTACCTCTCTCGCTCTCTCTCACGCTAGCACTCGGTGTCTACTATAAGCGGCCAAAGGAAATAAAGTAGAAGAAAATGAGTTGGTTTACTGCAGGGTAGTTTTCGGCCTGTTACCTCCCTTGGTCAAGTTCACAGCTGAGCCAGACAAGTCTCAAATTAACAGACGATAAGAAAGAGACAAGTACAAAGCAGGGCCACCCATGAACCTGTACCTTCGGCAGCAGTGCATTTCACCCCATTACCTTTTGGTGTGATCTTCAGTTTTGTAATACTTTCCATCAGATTTACCAAATATTATTCACAGCATCAGGAAGTAATAGATTCTTTATGAGGTCACGGTTTATGGTGAAACACAAGAACTGCAGAGTAAAGAAAATCTGGGTTTACCTTAACAGGACGGTATCCAAGCGCAATAGCTTTGTGGATGCCTTCCATTACCTTGTGAAATCCTAACACAGAAAGAGAACATTTCTTTTTTAAAACCGGAACGCCAAAGGAGGTTATTAAGTACAAACAAAAAGACGACAAATAAAACCCAATCCGATTCGGTAGACAGGGCTGCGAGTAAGAAATGCCGCAGAGACTTTGGTTCTTCACACATATCATGACACTAACCAAAATCTTCCCGGTATTACCGGGGTCGAGTAAGAGATCAAATTTTTAGCTGGTAATTGGGTAGCAAGAAGTGCAGTATGTTTTTCTTCGCCTTCGGACATCCCCGAATCAGTAGCGTACTATTCTCCTCTTGCCCATACATCAGTTTTGCCTCGTGTTACATTCTTTAAAAGACTAGAAAACATTTCTCAGCTGCGTTCAGACGCAACAAATAATAATAAATTTAAGCTTCCAGTAATTGCACCTACCTTCGCTAAAGTGACGGAATGTCACCGTTCTGACTCAGTAACATCGTTAAGTGAATTTTAAAAGGATCTTTCTGAAGTACATCTCAGGTCAGGAATAAACAAGACTGCCTCGATTCTCTGTTCACCTGGCTACGTATCTAATCGGCTTCCCAAAGCTACCGACCGTCCGTTAGTTTGAAGATCACAGTCAGCATTTTAAAAGATGGTTAGTTTTTCTGGCCGAACATGCACAATCGGTAAGCACAGCTCGGAAGGATTTAAAGCATTTAGGAAAGCAATTCAGTTGGCCTTTGATCTTGAAAAACAAATAAACTATGTCAAAAACCGCGGCGTCTTCAACAAAGAAAGCGCAAAGTCTCATCCTACCGTGTAGTATGGCCTACGCTTGTCAGCTGCTCCTAGACAAAAATCACAGCTTACTTCAGGCAAGTATCTTCACCTCCACACACATCTTTTATAATTTGGAAAAAAAAAAAATAAGGCCACAATAAAGTCCTGGAATTCCAGACGTCTTTCTCATTCAGACCACACATTCTTTCGACTTTCAACAAAGTTAAGACCTTCTACAGAGGTATCCGTTTTAGATTTGACATATTATTCCTTCCCTGCCAAAGATGCCAGCTGACAGAAAAATAAGGTGGTAGCAATGAGAACAGGACAGCGAGCTACCCAGCGCCAAGTACACCTTTCTGGCGAATGGGCGTACTCTGCCGCTAGCATCATGTTTGTCCATGTCTTTCCTATCCTGTACAGCACTACACTAAGTTAGCTTCCTGTTCTGCACGCTAAACCTGCGTACGGGAGACCAAAGTCCGTACGAGTCTGAGCTCCTCCTTCTACAGTAGTAGCCTTCCATAGCAAATAGCGGTGACAGGACAGGGGGAAATGGCCTCAAGGAGCACCAAGGTGGGGGAATATCAGGAAAAACTTCTCTACAGTCAGGGTTATTAAGCAGCGGAACAGACTCCCCAGGGAGGTAGGTGAGTAACCATCTGTGAACATGTTTCAAAATCCTTTGTATTCGGTGCTCGGGACGTGGTTTAGCAGTGGTTGGTTAGAGACAGCTTAGTAGGGTTAGGTTGAGGTCGGACTTGATTTGAAGGTCTTTTCTGACCTGAGCAATCCTGTAAATAGGGAAGTATCTTCAGGTTTGTGCTGCTCTTTATTTTCTGGGGTTTTGAGTAGGTTCAGTATGGTCCTTTCCTTCTCTCTTATCTACTAAGGTATAGGTGTTTTACCAGAAATAGTAGTCAGTGTATACTTAATATCGGATGCATTAAAGATCGGTTAAAAAAAAAAAAGAAAAAATTTGAGAGATATGTACTAGCTTTTCCAGCTAGTAAAGGCATTATAAAGCACTGGCACAGGAAAACAGATGTTACCATTTGGTGAACGAAATAACTCTTGAGAGCAACCGCTTGAAGTTACGACTCGTCAGTCACAGTTCACCAGGTACTTGTTTCGCACGCGCTTGCGGAAGTCAGCGGTATCGATGACAGCTTTCATTTCAATTAAGCAAGTTCACAGGCTGAACACGGCAACGATGATACGTTGCCGTAAGCGTATCCCAGAATCACAAATGGGGTCAAAAGTCTCTGAAGCGTCTCAGACAACTTTTTATGTGACTTCAGGGTTGCAAAGGTCTATCTGAACTAAAAAGACCCGGAAGCAATCGCTAGCAAGCCACAAAATGTCCACAAGTGAATAGTCAAATACTCACACGCTCGGGCTTGTCTTATTGTACGGTCTCCGATAACTTACAGCTTAGATCGTAAGCAGTACATCCCTACCAGATACAAAGAGCTGCTAAGCGTGACAAGAAATCCAGTGCTTGTGGCATCTTAGTCCCGTGACGCTATAGCAGAAGCATCCGTTTTTTTGAACGGTATGAAAGAACAGCCCACGAGGCCAACAGAAGATTTGGAGAGTCCTGTCGATACCCATGACTAATGGTAATCAACCAGCTACCGGCAGCGGTAATCATAGTGCCACGAACTACAGTGAGTCGGGTGTCTTGTACTTCACCAGCTCCACCTAAAAAGGCGCTGTACCTGCCTACGGGTCGAGGAAAAGAAGAAAAAGAAACACTACCAAATAAGCTAGAATAGACTGTTCGTCCTAGTCCCAGCAAGATTACGATTCACTCCCGTCCTAAAGTAACCGACTGAGAAAGACACACCGGTAACAGCTCAAAACATTACTGCCTTAGAAGACGAGTTTGTACCTTTCCTCCGGACAATGAACTCAAATTTAGCTGGGACCAGAGTATCCAGGCTAATGTTAATGGCATTCAGTCCCGCCTCCTTCAGCTGGGGCAGCAATCTGGTTAAGTTGATCCCGTTGGTCGTGATTCCGATGGTTTTCAGCCCTTCTAGTTTGTACAATCGACCTATGAAAAAGTAAAAAAACCACCACCACTTTAAAAAGAAGTAATTCGACCATAAGCTACACAGAAAACGCAAAATAGTTGAGAGGAAAAAAAAAATCACTGAGGTTGTGACTAAAGTACGGACACTTCCGCGCTTCAGCCTTCTTCCACCTGTAGTTGTTTCGGAGACCCGTTTCAGATCAAATCCACTTTGTAAGGTATGAAAGTAGTTTGCCGCGAGGAACTTCGGTCCTAACGAACACAGACAACACACACTAAACTCCCCATTTCTTAAGAGTAAACAACTACTTCACTACTGGAAGAAGTCCTCTTAATTTGTTTACCTTCCCCTCAGTGTAGCTTTGCAAACTGAATACTATATTCTTCACTAATTAATAAGTCATCCCCTTCACACCTGACATCTGCACTAGGTGTGTTTGTCCAGCAACATTTATCCTACTATACTTTGCCAAAAAACAGTTCTAACCCAGAGGTAGCTGCCAGCAACATAAACTTTAAACTGCTGAAAGAAATCACAGAATCTCATGGATTGCAAGGGACCTCGAAAGATCATCCAATCCAACTCCCCTGCCAGAGCAGGATCCCCTAGATCCAGTCACACGGGAACGTGTCCAGGCAGGTTTTAAACATCTCCAGAGAAGGAGACTTTGTAACCCCCTTGGGTAGTCTGTTCCAGTGCTCTGTCTCCATCACTGCGAAGAAGTTTCTTCTCGTGTTTATGTGGAACCTCTTATGTTCCAGCTTACACCCACTGCCCCATGTCCTATCATTGGATGCCACGGAGAAGAGCCTAGCTCCATCCTCCTGACACTCGCCCTTTATGTATTTATAAACTTTAACGAGGTCACCCCTCACTCCCCTTTTTTTCAAGCTAAAGAGATCCAGCTCCCTCAGTCTTTCCACTCCATCACCTTTGTGGCTCTGCACTAGACTCTCTCGAGCAGTTCTGTGTCCTTCTTGAACTGAGGGGCCCAGAACCGGACACAGTATTCCAGATACGGTTTC